>CM055266.1:121666871-122206934 GCA_029237695.1 Conchocele bisecta
CTTGATTTTCTGACACTCCGTGTATGTTGTCCGCCATTTTGTTTATTTACTTGGAAACGCAGCACCGCAGAAAATTGTGTAGGGTGTATAACTATGCCGCACCGCATAATTTAAATCGATCCGTACTGCGACTTAAATATCTAATGTTTCAGCCTTAATTTTGATGTATTGTGAAACAAGTATGAATCGATCCGTATTACCTCACATGCTTAAAATGTTAACGGACTATTTATTCTCTGTATTTATCGTTTGATGTGCAATTAATATTATCATACTTTATAATCTGTCGAAAATATGATTTTTTCAGGTGACGCATTTAATTAGTATAAACAAATAAAAAATATCATGCCTCATTTGGATATGAAAATAGCCTGATACCACCGTGAGTCACTATCAGTAAAGTAAATATTAATAAAATATATATGTGAAATTGGCGTTCTGTGCCACCTCACTTCGTTCGGTCTTGGTCCAGAACTTCCCATTTCACATATATATAAAAACCTTAACGTAGCATGTGTGTTTCACTATTAAGGTAAATTAATCACATATATATAACCACTCTGTCCCTATATGACCTTGACTGTTTGTTGATAGGATGTTGACCCCATTCATTTATTTAATTTTCACATTCTTACAATAGTTTATTGCTGTACTTGTGCCAACTGTATCATGTTATGCTCGTGGTCAGTAATGTACGCGTGTGCTTTATATAAACTTATTGGGTGGCAGATGGGAGCATGCGATGGGTTAGTTGCGAACGGTAACTCTTGCAATTTACTCCCGTATCGTCCGTAGCTAGAGTTACGATTCCACTCATAGGGTTAACGTTCCTCTGCAGAATAGCGAATCAGATCTGATTAGCACTTTAGCAGTTAATTGTGACATATTTGAGATATTTTCCATCTGATTTTTTTTAGTACAAATGTATAATATAAATAAAAGTAATACAAACTGAAACTGAAACAATGTTTACCATTGTAGAAGGTTTAGAACATTATGTTTTGCCTTTACAGAAACTGGGTCACTCGTTGATTCTAGTTTAAATTTACTTTATCAGGTCATCTACATATATATATGTACATTTATGTCATAATTACTTGAATATGTTATTTTCATAATATTAACACTCATTTCAGAAAATATTTCGCAAACAACTGCTAAAGTGCGAAGCAGTTAATCTGATTCGCTATTTTGCAGAGGAATCCTATGAGTGGAATCATAACTCTGGCTACGGACTGTACGGTAGTAGATTGCAAGAGTTACCGTTCGCAACTAGCGATGGGTAATTTAACGATCGTGGTTCATCCTTGCGGGAATTACGACTAGAGACCTGCTTTGGCCCTCACATACGTCATTGACATTTTGTATGTGACAGTTGGATCTGGTTATACCCTTTATGTGAGTATTACGATTATCCGTAATCCTATTTTATGGGAAGGGGCCAAGTGACTTTGGTATGGTATGGACCTGACACCAGGTCAGGTAATTCTAATTTCAGGGCTGAACATATTTTTTCTCGATGTAAATATTTCGTTCTGATCGATTTCCCCCCAATGTGCACAGCAGGTTAAAACGGGTCCGAATCTGTTTGCCGGGCCTTACATGACCTTAGCTGTCGATAGGCCGTTAGACACTAATAAACAAACGAAACTATTCCGGAAGTCATATCCCCGGACCCACCTAGCAGTCTCCCGAGCTCTGCTCGGTCGACGAACGAACGTACGGTGCTTGTTCGAAAATAAGGTAAACTATTTCAATAAAGAAGTCCCGCCCTCCGCACCCCCACCCACTTACCTGAAATACATGGATCCACCCCTGTATACTGATTGCTGTATACACTGGACATGCACCGTACGGAAATAAAATGTAAGCTATAGTATGTCAGGGCTCCAGATAAGGAATTAGTAATTGAGTATTGTCACTTCATAATTTCTGAAGCAATTGGGTATTTCAAAATTTTAATTGGGTAAAATGAAATCACACTACTGTTTACACATCCACAGATAGCAATTATAGAATAGTTTGCTTCGAAATAAAAACACGTCTTGGTATTCCAAGGAGACAATTATAATGAAATACCAAGATGTATTTTCATGGAACTTAAGAAAACTATGCTATATTTGTGGTCTGTTTATTGTTTTCTGCAGCATGATGAATGTACCATACATTTTGTATTGGTTTTTGATACTCGCTACTTCTGATTTCAATTGGGTTTTTGACAATGTTAATTGGGTATTTAAGCAAATACGCAGCTTATCTGGAGCTCTGTTATGTGCAAGTTAGTAGACAATATATATATACTGTTACACTCTTAGTCTTGAGTGAGCCTGAAACGCTATATTCAGTGTGTATCGTTAAATAATTAATATGTGTAGATATACATATATGGGAGAACTACTACGTAAGTATGGTGTAAGATGAAATAAGACAACATACAGTATGACTTCTAATCGGAGGTTGTAGTGTCAGATAAAATTATATACATGTGGTATGCAGTGATCGAATAAGTCTCAACACTTCTCTATGTATACATATATTTATCCAGACCTGAATAAGACCCATGGGTGGTGGTCGGGCGAACGTGACGGCGTAAATGAACGGTACGGGTTCCTTCTTAGTTTACACATGTCACTATAATAAACAAATTACTTACTTATAAGAATCACGATTTGCCTGGTTTGTCCCTCAGGTACGTTATCTTTGGCTCTTTTGTTACCTGAGAGTTGAATTGGGTTATTGCCCATTATAAAAGCAGTAAGCTTATTACTGAGTATACTGCTTTTGGGAGGGGGCATGTGATTCTGGTGCGGCGAGGACCTGGCATCAGATCAGGATTATTCTGATTTCAGGCTGAATATATAGTTGTTTAGTCTTGCCTGCTTTAGCAGAAGTCGCAACTATGGTCGCCTCTTTTTCCGTTGTCGTCGTCCGAAATGTAAAAAAGTTTGTACAATCATTGTCATCATGGTATAACTTTAATATTACTGGACGGATTGCTTCAATATTTGGAAACTTTTACGAACAATTACGAGTGCCCGCTATACAGATATAATAACTTAGTAATATTTAATTTTCTGATGGAGACGCATTTTGATATGTAAATGAGGCAGGACATTTTTAAATTACTTATATCAACTAACTGCGTCCTCTGAATAAATATTTAATCGACATATTATAAAGTATAATCATTGCACATAAACACATAAATAAAGGGAATAAATAGTTGTTTCTGTTAACAATTTAAGGAATCACTGTTTTCGCCCCTGATATCAAAGTGACAATTAACACGTGCGGTAAAGGTAAATGAATGTTTATCCCGTCAACACAGTGCGTATGTGCCGTGAACACGTTGCCGTGAAACATTTTTGATATCCAGTCAATACTATTTTTGCATTTTACAGCCATTTGTAGGTGTTGACGGGATAAATAGAATAGTAGGTTAGTGCCGTGAATGGGAAAACATATCTGGCGCGGCACGGAAACGGGATGTGCTCGGCACAGCCTCGCCCATCCCGTTTCCTGAGCCTTGCCAGATATTTTTTTCCATTCACGGCACTAACCTACTGTTCTCTATCTATTGTTCTTATTTCTGAACCAAAGTATATGTTGTGACCACTCATTTGAACCGTCTCGGCGATACGGTTCAAATGAGTGGTCACAACATATACTTCTGATGAGAAATAAAGAAATTATTGAGCCTTGCCAGATATTTTTTCCAATTCACGGCACTAACCTATTATTCTCTATTTATTCTGTCCGAAAATTGCGATATCAAAAGAATGGACCAAAGCAATAATTATGTCTCCCTATGTTGCATCCTGTGATATGGAAGTCCAGTAGCCGATTTCATCAAAATTGCAAAGTATACTTATCTAGCAAAGTATACTTTGAGGGAGTAATCATTGATTTTTCCTAAATGCATTATTTCATATAAAACTAACGACTGCATATATTTGATGATTCAAAGTATGCAGAATTATTATACTGAATTTATTACATTATCACAGCCATTAAATGGCTGTGATAATGTAATAAATTCAGTATAATAAAAATTAATAAATTTTTCAAAAAATTGAAAATTTCTCCCTCAAAGTATACTTTGCTACTAAAGTATACTTTGCAATGTTGATGAAATAGGCTACAGGTTTAAACTAGCAAACGCTGCTGCATTGTGTGCTCGTGTCCGTACAGTATCGTCTTTCTGCTGATAACATATTTGTAATGTATATATATACTCGTATAAATATCGCATACGCATAAGGTTGGTATATTGCATATATAAAGGGCATATCGTATTATCTTATACTATTGGTACGGTTGTACCATATCCAGGGGCGTAGCAAACAATTATGTTGTATTGGTGCGACATGTATGTTTGGAGCCGATGTATACAATCAAGTACAATTATTATGGATACATCTTAAATGTTGACAAATCATCAACATATTGCTGCTACATGCACATCATGTTTATTGATATCAGGATGTAACAACATTGAGGTTTACAGTTACCTGCCTCACTGTGCACGAGCTCTTCATGTAGTTAGCGATGGTTGCATATACATGTAGTTTCTAGACTCGAAACACGTAGCAGGGGCCCAGATAATACGGGTTATATTGTACCCAGCTACAGCGAGTTGCGTCGGTGATTGCATCGTCACCTGATTTATCAAGGGCATATTGTATTACATCACGAGCTTATGCCACATGGAGTTCATTTAGTGTGGTATGTGACTGAAAATACTGTGATATAGAAAAGAGCAGTCTAACAGGTTTCATGTTTCAGTTTCCAATTTCACCAATACATCAGTTTTGATGTATTTACTTAAAATGTATAACGAATACAATGCATTGAATTAATTTCTTAATATATATGCTATCCAAGTCACAGTGTATGATATGGTGATTTTTATTGTCACGTTTCTGTTCCTGATGACACTGATTGCAATGTAGAAGGTCGCGCAAAGTGGATCGGGCAAAGCAGGTCACTATTCGTCAATGTGTACGCACGTCAGTCCCTCCATACTTCCACAGTTATCCATTTTTGACATCCACCCAACATCCAGCCACCACTTCCATACACCAAACACAGCTCATCCGCTCCTTCCAGAACGTATACCCCACCTAATTCACACTGTCACATTTCGAATTTCAATCACCGTCGGTAAAATACCCAATATTTGACGTTACTGTCTGTTTCACAAAACGAGCCAAAATTTCACGGTTTTATAAACAATGAAAAAAGAATACTTTTTCGATAATATTAATTTTATCAAAATATGAGAATGAGCATTCTTTTTATTTCTTGAAATTTGGTCCAAGATTGATTTTATTGCGGAAACCCCCACCAACAATTTCCCCATATCTTTAAATCCCTATGAGTGAAGATGCCTATGGTATAAATTAACGTGGGGTGTTTTTTTCTAATTTGAGAAATAGTAGACCGATTTTCAAAATTGAACTTATGTTTTTTTTAAGTGAGATAATTTCCAAGCTACTTAGCCAGGTTTTAGAGTCCATTTCCATTTTTTGTCGCGCCTGCTTTAGCAGTCGCCGCTTTTTCCGTCTTCGTCGTCCGAAATGTTCAAAAGTTTGTACAAGCTTCGTCATCATGGTATAACTTTAATATTACTTCTATTTTCCCCTTTTTGCCCGATTGCTTCAATATTTGGACACTTGCTACATGTGAGCATTCGGAACACATTCATGCCGCCATTAACATGACCTCGACCTTTTTGACCTTCACATTTCTGTAGAAACACTTATCCACTTTTTTGCGTCAAAAAGATTGTACAAGTTTCTTCATCATGTATACCTCTAATATTACTTGACACATTGCTTCAATATTTGGACACTTGATACATGTAAGTATTTGGAACACACTCATGCCACCATTAACCTTTTTTTACCGTCACAAGGTCGCTGAAACACTTAGCCATGTTTACAGTCAATTGGGGCATATCCATGTTTTACAAACATAATCATGATATATAATGTCTAGTTGACCTTCACATAGTTGTGGAAACACTTAGCCATTTTTAATGTCAAACGTTTCATCACCCGTGACCTTTTTTCGTGTTTTATGTTTTCATGTTTTAGGGCATACCGCCGGACACACCTAGCAGTCTCCCCAGCTCCGCTTGGTCGACGTACAAATGGTGCTTGTTCGAAAATATAGTAAACTATTTCAATTAAGAAGTTCCGCCTCCCCCTAACCTGAAATCCTGGATCCGCCCCTGTTCTCTGACGGTTTTTATGATTCCCATGTTACGGTCAAATGCCTCGGCAGGTGCGACACCGATTCCATGGCGGAATTCTTGTTTATTGTCAATATTCAGTTCTTATTTTGAGATTTTCCCCTATTTGTAAATGTACTTTAGCATGTACAGGTAATATATGGGATTTAGTACTAAACCCATTGATCCGGCCTTAAATGACCTTAGCTGTTGATAGGCCGTTAACCCTTAGCCTGCTGAGCGCGAAAACTGTCGTCTGCTGTTGCTTTATATTTTGCCCTGTTTCTCAATAAAAACATGGTTTGACAGCACTTTAGAATCATTTCCATTGGAAATGATGCTTCATTGGAAATGATGCTAAAATGCTGTCAAAGCATGTTTTTGGTGAGAAAAATCGAAACTAAAACATAAACAGCAGACGACAACATTTCAATCAGCAGTGTAAGGGTTAAAACCCAACAAACAAACAAACTGACTAAGATATACACTACTAGTGTACAGTCAAACAGAACAGATCATACATTTACATACTCCTTCTAAACTGTCAAGAGCTGTCATGCTTATTATGTATTTGCAACATACTGTTCTGCAAGTAAGTGCACATGTTTGACTCATCTTAGAGAGCTCGAGCAACACATTCCCGGAAACGGTGCAGAGGCAGAAATGGCTGCTGCCTGCAGTAATGCAACATACAGACAGGGGTGGTGGGAGAAGAGGGCAGAAATGGCTGCATGCCTGCAGTATGCAACATACAGACGAGGTGGTGGTGGGAGGAAGGAGGAGAATACACACATTTAGTTGCGTAATCATGAGTTGAGAGATTGTGAGAAGTGCATACTTAATAATTCCAGCACAAAAATATTTACACAATTCCATAACATTTGATTGGCCCGTAGCAAGTCTCTGTCCAAAATTTATATCCGAGTAAACTCCCACGCCGAACTACTTTCCGTAACCGTGAGGCGCAGTTAAAATAATTATTAAGAAAACGGAAAATAAACACATTTTCTTGATGAATTTATTTCAAATGCTGGAATTATAAGGAACGAATGCCATTTTTGTTGCATTTATCGGGGGTATAAACTTGTAAAAGTCGCGGGAATACTGGACGAGGCCTTCCGGCCTTCGTCCAGTATTCCCGCGACGTTTCCAAGTTTATACCCCGATACATTCCACAAAAAGGCCATTCATTCCTATAATAAAACCATTATCTGGTTATATGGTTGTTCATTTATATTTGGTTGTCCACTTGTCATGGCACCGCAATGATAGTTGATGGGGGCAAATAGTGTTCACCCTGTCCGTCCGTCCATCCGTCCGTCCGTCCGTAGACACATTCATTTTCGCATTAACTTCTAAACCGCTTGATATCCGGCATGAATATACAACAGGACATGCCCACTTGTCCCGTATGCATGCTATATTCCTACACGTTATTTTCTGACCTCGGCCTGAGATTTGAATTTTGGTTATTTTCTGACATTGATCTGATGTTGAAACAACGTCATATCGGATGTTAGGTCGACGTTGGAATTTGGTTAAAAATTAAAGTTTTCTAGACGTCAAAACCTGCCGTCGAAACAACGTCATATTCTGATATTTGGCTGACGTTAGAATTTGGTTGAACATGAAAGTTTTCTAGACGTTAGAATCCGACATTTAAATGACGTCCTGAATCAAACGTCTATCAAACGTCGTGTTTTGACGTCAAAACAACATCATATTCTGATGTTGAAATTATGTTGGAAATTAATGTTTTTAGACGTCAGAAAATGACGTTGAAACAACGTCGAGTTCTGACGTTGAAACAACGTCAAACATTGAGGTTAGACTGACGTTGGATTTTAGTTGAAAACTAAAGTTTCCTAGACGTCGTGTTTGGACGTCATTTCAACGTCGGGTTTTTGCGTCTAGAAAGCTTTCATTTTCAACTAAAAGCCCACGTCAGTCCAACGTCAGGATCTGACGTCCACCTGACGTTTATCTGACGTCATTTGCCCATTGGGATAGTATATTATAGTTCTATCATTCTTAATTTTCTACTTTCATCTAAGAAACAGTTCAAATATTGACGGTTGTTTAAAATAGGTTTGACTGTACATGCACTACATGCATTTATCAGTTATATCGTGTAATCGTCATATGTGTTTTCATAATGTATGATACTATTTTAGATTCTTATAACACTGGTTTAAGCTACTGTACATATCTGATGTAACCTTCATTAGAATGGGCATGCTTTAATAGTGATAATATAGGTCAAACGCACTTTAAACTATCTAGATTTTTTATGATATACGTTCATTTTATCTGCATTACGTTACATTATCATGTAGTAAACGATTGCAATGGTAACAGATATTATGAAACACATTGTACTACTGCACTGTTTAAGTATGCACACATATATGACAAGATAGCAATAACACTCCTGTTACCAGATAACCTCCGAGGTACGGTATTCCTATTTCAACGACTGGTTCCCAGCGTTGCGCAATCATTTTATATCATAGTTGTGGAAATGAGACTTATGGACATTGCGACCAGTGTAGACCCAGATCACCCTGCACATCCGTGCCGCGGATCTGTGTAGGGAATTAGTCGGTGGACTGTATATATAAGTACTAGGCGTGTTCTTAATAAACATTTAATTTCAACGCAAATTCTTCTTATTTACATTCTGCCATTTGTTATCTACCCTCATATCCTATATTCATTTGCTCCAACATCATTGCCAATACTTGTCATTAGGAAAATTCAATTGAAATTAGTAGAGCAGTTTCAAGATAATTGGGCAAAAGATAAGACAAAGTTAACTACTGGTAAATTAAGGACTTGCTTTACATTTAAATATAATTCTCAGTTAGAACACTATTTATATGGTATTGACAATTTTGAAATGCGTAGTGCTATAGCCAAGTTTCGTTTAAGTGCTCATAAACTAAAAATAGAAACTGGCAGATACAACAAGACTGCAGTAGAATATAGATTGTGTGAGAATTGTATGAATACTTCCATAGAAGATGAACTACACTTTTTGTTCAATTGTCCACATTACTCACAAGAGAGAGCTATTTTAATGTCATATACTTCATCAGAATGTCCTAACTTTTCGAGTCTCTCAGTATCAAATCAATTTATTTGGCTTCTATCTTGTGAAAACACTAATATTTTGAGAGAACTAGGCAATTTCCCGATTCATTCATTCGAGAAACTCGGATAAATCCAGTCTCATACATACATTATTGGCTTTTATTGCGGTAGTGATTGTTCACAAGTTTACATTACATGTATTGAATTGTTATTTTTATGTATGAATCACTGTAATCAAAGTATGAAATTGTTTGCCCCTTGAGGGCCCTTAATTGGAAATAAAATCTTGTATCTTGTATATTGTCTCCACTCGATTTCCCAAGTCCCAGAATCTTAGGAAATCGAGTGAGACCGGTAGAGTTGCATAGAAATGACTTGCATCCCAAATACATAACACCTGATGCATAACACAACCATGCTTTTTCGTGCATAATTGTAATACATGTACATAATTTCTACAATCGCTGAACTGTTAATGATTTTATGAGTAGTATAGTGTGGACGAGCACAGTCCCCATTGTGAGTAGTTAATATTATAAGGGCCCTACACTAACCTATATGCTATAAAGTCAAAAATAATCATACAACTATAGTCTGTTTCACGAAAACTGCCCAAATTTTACGGCTATATAGACAATTCAAAAACAATATTTGTTTCGATAATATTAAATTAAAGGACAATTTAAGAATGAGCCTTCTTTTTATTTCGTGAAATTTGGTCAAATATTGATTTTATTGCGAAAACAAAATTTCCCCATGTTAAATCCCCATAGACATCTTCACGGATTTATTTTAGAATTTCAGAAATACTGGACCGATTTTTAAAATTTAACTTTTGTTTTCTTAGTTAGATCATTTCCAAGCTATCTAGCTAGGTTTCGGAGTCAATTTCCATTTTTTTTTTCGTTTTTTGACTCCTCCCACAACTCCTCTACCTTTTTCCCCCATGTTAAATTCCCATAGACAAATCAATTTTTCGTAATAAAATCAATATTTGACCGAATTTCACGAAATAAAAAGAAGGCTCATTCTTAAATTTTCCTTTAAATGAATATTATCGAAAATAATATTGTTTTTGAATTGTCTATATAGCCGTAAAATTTGGGCAGCTTCCGTGAAACAGACTATAATTATAAATATTATCTCACGACTTTTCTGTTCATTTGACAGTGTATACAAATCACTCAATGATGGCTCTCTCTCAAATGATTGTAATTTCTTTACTCCCATACTCGGAGCAGTAACAGCATTATATTCACGTATAGCTTCGTCCACACCTTCAAACGTTTGCGTTGCAAGATTTTGTTTTCTGATTTCATTATATTTTTTATATTTATTTTCTTTTTAGTTACAAACATACATGTTACATACTAGGACATATATACATGTGTAGTCACTGGAGTGTGCATGACAGCAGGGCACGAGTCTACTTCAGTCCACTGATTTCATTATTAATCCAGTCTAATCTCTCTGTTCTTTTTTCTGCCCATTCAGCTTGTGCCTTTTGCAAATGTTCTACGGCTTCATTTTACGTTCCTCATTGGCTGAATTAATACCCAATGAATTCAGCCAATGAGGAACGTAAAATGAAGCCGTAGAGCATTTGCAAAACGCTAATGCATTAACCAAAGCGCCACCAACCATCATAGCTATTGACGCCATTTGTTTTATATAATAATGTTATTAATTCAAAATATTATCTGGAATTATGCCCTGCTTTACCAACATATCTCTTGTAGCAATAGCCAGACCAGTGTCCAAGATAAGCATTGCCATATTATAAACGTCAAGTTGTAGCTTTGGCACAGCCTGCTTTATAATTGTATTCGTTATTTGTTCATATCCTATCTGCAAAGCTATAATAACAGCAGCGTGGTAAACAAGATTTCCAATTATTTTACCGTCGGTATTGATCGTTGTCATTGTTTTTTTTATTTTAATATAATAATTAAATGTTTAATTTGTTCGATATAGTGCTATACTGAACAGTAAATAATGCATCCGTTATTATAATGTAAGAGGTAAATTCAATATGTTAATGTGAATTCAATATCGCGCTGTCAAGTGATGGTGATTGGTTTCCGGATCAATCAATGTCGCTTGCCAGTGCTATGCTGAAAAGTAAATAAGGCATCTATTATTATAATGTAAGTGGTAAATTCAATATGTTAATGTGTATTCAGTATCGCATTGTCAAGTTATGGTGATTGGTTTCCGGATCAATCTATGTCGCTTGTCAGTGCTATACTGAACACTAAATAATGCATCCCTTATTATAATGTAAGTGGTAAATTCAATCGGTTAATGTGTATTGAGGTGTTAATCGAGTATTGTATGTTTAGTATCGCATTGTCAAGTGATGGTGATTGGTTTCCGGATCAATCAATGTCGATTGCCAGTGCTATACTGACCAGTAAATAATTCATCCCTTATTATAATGTAAGTGATAAATTCAACCAGTTAATGTGTATTGAGGTGTTAATCGAGTATTGTATGTTCAGTATCGCATTGTCAAGTGATGGTGATTGGTTTCCGGATCAATCAATCGGATGATTGCTTTATAGAACCGGATAAGGCATCGTTATGTCGATTGCCAGTGCTATACTGAACAGTAAATAAGGCATCCGTTATTGTAATGTAAGTGGTAATATTCAATATGTTATTGGGTATTCAGTATCGCGCTGTTGTCACGCCAGGGTGACACCGGGCTAGTTTACTGAAGGGATGGAACACCAAGGACGTTGTGGACAGAGACAACAAGGTATATTTTTACAAGGATGATGTATTTACATAAATGAAATTCACAAACAATGGATGGTAATGTCAGTACGGACAACGTCCACTAGTAGCCACCGCCACAGACACTTGCACAACCAAGGCACCTCCACGATTCTGGAACAGGTAGGTATAGTTAAACAGTATACGTCATCATGATCAGGATCAAGATCCAATGTTAGAGTTCAGTTAATTAACTCCGGCTTCCGCCATGATGGGAGTGACGTTCTAATGACGTCATAAAGTTACTTGTAACTATAAGATACAGAGCCTACTTGGGCGGATGGGGCCAATAACACATCGGTGAACGTCCTTAGCGATTCATCACGTCCTTGGACGGAATGACGTCACTGGAATGATGCCCCACTCAAATACGCCCTTAGTCCACGCGGAGCAGAGTCCCCGCTGGTACACGGTGTCGTGTTGTGGACTCCAGAATAAATAGATATGTGTTGCGTACTGGTTCGGTTCTACGCATACACAAAATATGGACGTGCCGTCGCTCGTTACTGACTGACTGGTTGCCTGGCTGGTGTACTGGCTGGGTCTACAAAACACCGACGGTGTTGTTACCAGAATGTAACGTGTTATAGTCTCAATAATAGTCACAGTAGTACACATGAAATCAATATCATGATTGCATGGCAATACTAAACATCATCATATATTACAATGATGAAACATGATAAATTGCAATGTACACACAGATATTTTCACTAATTGGAAGAAGGGGGCTGATGGAATTGATAAGTCGGAAAATGCGATATAACACATTAATGAACAGCCACTATATCTAGTGTACCCAACGATATATCTCTTCACAGCCGTACATGTGAATACAGACGTCATTCACAGTTATTTACCATTAGTAAACAAACATTTGATTGCGACAGGCCTTACCCTGAACAGACTGCCCGTGGCCAACTGCGCTAACTTAATAAAGAGCAACTGTGCCAAGTATTTTCCTGTGCAGACTCACAGTATTACATGACTAATAATAAACACTGTATACTCTAATCAGACTGTAGGATTCCACAGGCTGACTGACACAAAGCATCGGTGATTGAAATAAATTATACTTCACATCATGTCCTTATTGCAGCTTACTGACGTATAAATCAGTGCATTTAGTGCATAACTGTCTGATCTGGTCTATCCTGGTCGCAATAGCATTTACAATATTTACAATTCACTGTGAACGTATGACTTAATAAAATGAATGTACAGACGACTTGGTTTAGGAGTTTACATCTGTCCCCCATAGAGTAATGAAAGTCGTCCAGAAAATTCACGCTACAATTGTGACATGTTAACATTGGCAATAATTTCATGTATTGTACAAGGCACAGAACTGATATTGGACTGAATCGTAATATAAAATGCATAGCTAATGTTAGTGAACATTTCAATCGAGTTCGCCCTTCGTTTACAAATACAATAAATTGCTAATGCAATTAGTCAGACTGAGAGTGACATGCAACAAAACACATGAGAATAATATGCCATTACAATACTCACGGAATGCTCCCACATGCCAGTCCTGTAATCGTTATCATTTACACGTAAACACGACGAATTAATGAATCAATAAGATTTGATTAAGGGAGATAATCTACATCAGCGGATACATGCCATACGGCTTTTATTGACCAAGCATTTGGTCGAAACGGGTCCGAATAACTCAGGTAAATTAAATAGTGCAGTATTGTCGAGGATACGATAACGATGCGTAGAATTTCCGGTATTGGCAAGATTCAGACTTAAATGGCAGCAGGTAACTAAAACATATGTACTCAGTCACCAATTCCCAGTGAAAGCTTGCGATCCAAAGTGTCACAAGAATGTAATTGAGTGTCCGACTGATAGTATATGGTGCTAAATCAAATATATACTCCCACCCTAGTGCACGACTATCCTCATGTAGTCTGCCTGTCAATGTAAAACTATGTGCCAACATTTGGCTTACAATTTTGCGTAAGTGGACTAATGTTCTAAGGTAGCAGTGACCAGTTAGCCGCCAGTTTCGTATAATGACACCGGTGAAATTGATAAATAGTACACTTTCTGCTGATTAAAATTAATTTGAATTGTTTAATTATTATTTTGTAGTTGATTTTGTATTTTATTCAGATTTTACATCGTATTAATGAATGCTCATTCCAGGGCCATCTGACCTGTTCCCATTGATCAGAAATGGGCAAATACAAATTGAGGGTATGTTGTGACAAAAACTGATCAAAACAACAGATTTTTCTGGGAGTTTCAAACAAGAATTTATTTCAGAGAAAACCCATGGATGGGAACTGGTTTGCACCATGATAGTACATTTGCCTCTGGATGATGATTGAGAACACATACAACATTCAATCTGTAGTTCCGCAAGTAGCGTGGCACGGCATGGTTTTAAAGTGAATATTTTACTTCAGAATTGGATCATTTTAAAGAGGCTGCACCAAGATATTTCACATTCCTGCATAGGTAAGGAGCACTAATAGAGCAGCATATTTGTGTTTATGTAAACGCTTCTAGTGTGTCTAGGTCACAAATGTCGAACGCATATTGCTGTCTGCCCACTTATTTGGAATATTGCATTAAATACATACTGTCAGAAGGCGTCAAATATATAATTTTAAATTAACTGGTCACTGCCCCCTAACAGTCAGTCTAGCTCGTGAGATATCTGGTGAATTAATCTGAGATACTTCAGTCATAAGTAGATATGACCTACTAGTAGACCTTGAGCCACCAATAACCCCCCCTCCCCCCCCTTGTTGGATTTTTGGTCAGTATTACTTTCAGATTCAGTAACCTATTGTCTATCAAACCTGATTGTCTGCGCCTACAAAGCCGATGGATGAACAAATGGCGGCCATTTTCCAAAATGACCGCCATACAAAACTGGGTGGTTTTAGAACAGGCCGATATGTGTCATTTAAATCACGTTCTTCCAAGTTAAGCGATATCATTTTTTCACCAATTGAGTATAAAATGACTTACAATACGTTTTATATTGGATACCATTCTCAAGTAGCCACAAATATCAAAATGGCCGCCAAAATACTTAATTGTTTATGCTTGCAACATTTTTTTCACCACACGATGAGCTACCTACAATTTAATCATGTCAGTAGCAACATATTCACATCGCATATCCTTTTTCACATCGATTTGCATTATTTCTGGTGTGTTATCAACGGTAATTATTTTCAAAATGGCCGCCAAACAGGTATTATATAATGGCCCTTTCGGGTATTTTTGGAGATTATTGGAGTTCATGACAAATGACAAATGCATGAAAGCATTGTCATCATACTCGGAGTTTCGAGACAGGGTTAGTGAAGGGAAACTTGGGAAAACGGCACAGTATTGGCTGGGATACATGGATTCGGTGCATACGGTGTTGCAGTTTCTCCGAGCCACCAAAGAAAACAACTTAGACCTTCACATAGCATGTCTTCAGAAGATGTGTCCATTGTTCTTCAGCTTTGACCATCCCAACTGCGCACGGTATACTACAGTATATCTGCTGAGTTTGTTAAACTTAGAGCAGTTATATCCTGGGATGGAAGATCTGTTGAGGAACAATGGATTCAGCGTCAACCGATCCAGTGTTCCGTCATCTAGAAATGGCGTGGATATCACAATAGAGCAAACCATCAATCGCCATGCTAAGTCACATTGAGGTATCATAGGTTTCAGCCGCAATTATGCAGCATACTACATATGGTGTATGACGAGACACTTCCGAACTAGCTACATGGATGCTACGCTTGAACTGGCTGATATGAACGCGCATGAACAGTCTTCACACATGGACACACGAACTTCGGAAATATCCAGAAGTGAAACAGACGTCAAGAAAATTATCAATGCAATAGGAAATTTTATAGATCAGTTTGAAGTATCAGATGAATCGCTCTATTGCATATCTTCAGGGGCGCCAGCTCCTAAAGATGTCGTTGACGATCTGCTGTCTGCAGAAATGACAGGAAAACAAAGGTTTGCGCGGTTTGTCCAGGAGCGGTTTGTTGAAAAGTCAGTCAGCTTGCATTCACCAATAAAACAGTTGCGCCTGAAAACATTTGCATCACTCGCTAAAGCTGTGAAGCTCACTGGTACGCAGAGAAAGACAAAGGAGTTAGTAGCTGAACTAAATATATTTGGGCAGCTAATTTCACTTGCTATCAAACACAACATTGACATGGAAAAGGTGCTTAGCTACCCATTGGGACCTGTGCTATGGTCGCTGGCCACTGCGGATGGCTCGCCAGCAAAAACTGATAAAGCTAAACTCATGCACCAGCTTGAAGGACAATCACATAGTGTTGATGTACCTCCGACGGGTCAAGTGAGCTATATTATTGACGGCAATGCACTGTTACACATGCAGACCGCTTTGCCAAACACATTCGCGGATCTTGCAGATAACATATATCATCAGCTCCCGAAAGATGAGCGTGTAGATTTTGTGACAGATACATACCAAGACTTGCCAATAAAAGCATCTGAGCGACTACGCAGGGGTACATCAAAGACTTACATTATAAAAGGACCTCTTACAAAAATTCCACGAGATTGGAAACTGTTCTTGTCAAACAATTCAAACAAAACACAACTAATTAGACTTCTCATGTCTGAATGGATGCAAGATAAGTACGCTCCAAAGCTGATCGGCAAGGCTATTCAGTTTGTAAGCGGGGAGCAATGTATGCAGCTAACTAGCACTGATGGTAAGACTACACAAACTGTTGAGATAGAGGAGTTGCACTCATCGCAAGAGGAGGCGGATACACGGTTAATCCTGCATTGTGCGTACCATGCACTGCATACACCAGAGAACAGCACCATTATTGTGAGATCCCCAGACACGGATGTGTTTGTTTTGATGTTGAAATTCGGACAGAAGCTGAAACAACAACTGCTGTTAGATACCGGAGTTGGGAACAAGAGGCGGCTGGTTGACATACATGGTGTCATTGGAGACATAGGAACTCAACTGTGTTTGGCATTGCCTGCACTGCATGCTTTTACAGGCTGTGATAGCACAAGTGCTTTCGTTCGGCGTGGTAAAGTTACTCCTTTGAAAACACTTCAGCGGCATCCAGAGTTTATTGAAGCCTTCCAGAAGTTGGGAATGTCTCAGTCAGTTGATGAAAAGCTATTTCAAACGCTTGAACACTTTGTATGCTTGCTGTACAACAAATCAGAGATTACATATACCAACAAGCTACGAATGGAGCTATTTCTACAAAAGTGTAGCCCCAGGTCTGGCGATCTTCTTTCGACGTACAGTGAGGCTGACCTGAGCCTTTTACAATCATGCAGATCTTCACTGAAAATGCATGTAGCGAGAGCCAACTATCAAACGCTCATTTGGAACAATGCTGACCGGCGTGTTGCAGACATACCGCCACCAGATGAACATGGATGGGAAGTTAACAATGGCTTGTTAGAATGCAAGTGGACAGAAGGAGATCACCTGCCAAGTGAAATGGTTGATCTGTTAATAGAGGAACGGGATGACGTACCTGATACTGGTGAAACAGAATATCCTGAAGCAGAGAGCCTATTTGATGCCATGTTTGACACTGATGACGCGTATGACAAGTCTGGATTTATCTTAACCTACTCTCACAATTAGAACTTCACATAACTTGCCTGATGTTGTGACGATCGCAATTTGAATATTGTAAACCATGATGTATTTTGCCTCTTGAATTGTATTATATGTGGCTGTAACGTTTGTATATTGTGTTTCATCTTGCCTGATGCGGTGATGATTGCCTCGCCATAGATGCGATGTTTTGACATTAACAACATGTATACTTTATTTTGCAAGTTGAATGCTGTAAACCATGATATATGTTGCCTCTTGAATTGTATTATATGTGGATCAAGCTGTTGCCTATTGTGTTTCATCTTGCCTGATGCTGTGAGGATTACCTCGCCACATGTTCGATGTTTTGACTTTAACAATACATGTATGTAGAATATTTTGTATTGCAAGTTGAATACTGTAAACCATGATGTATGTTGCCTCTTGAATTGTAGTATATGTGGATTAAGTTTTTGCCTATTGTGTTTCATCTTGCCTGATGCTGTGAGGATTGCCTCGCCACAGGTGCGATGTTTTGACTTTAACAACATGTAGAATGTTTTGTATTGCAAGTTGATTACTGTAAACCATGACATGTGTTTCCTCTTGAATTGTATTATATGTGGATTACGTTTTTGCCTATTGTTTTTCATCTTGCCTGATGCTGTGAGGATTTCCTCGCCACAGGTGCGATGTTTTGACTTGAACAACATGTAGAATATTTTGTATTGCAAGTTGAATACTGTAAACCATGATGTATGTTGCCTCTTGAATTGTATTATATGTGGATTCAGTTTTTTTTTTGCCTATTGTGTTTCATCTTGCCTGATGCTGTGAGGATTGTCTCGCCACTATAACGAGATTATTAATGTTGTAGATCAACTACTGTTACCGATAATGATCTAGTGCCCCGAAATGTTTGAATATTCGGATATATTTCAAAATCGGTACCGTCAATTATTATTTGAGAAATGTCCGTACAGACGGACGAAAACACGGACTCATAGTATATTTAGTAAGTATGGACAATAATGTTACATATTTGAGTTGTTTTCAATCCATAGTAAGCGGTTATAATGTTGTTAAATTGCATAATATTACATACCTGTTAAATTGCCATTGTAAAATGAGTGGGTGGGGAATGGTCGAAAATACGTTATTTTTCACTTTGTATATTTTGTGGTAGACACTAAATAGTCGACGTATATACATTGGATATGTTCAATTGGCCCTACTAGACTACATTGACATTGATAAAATGAAAAAACGCCAACTTTTCATAAAGTTATTAACATGTATATTTTACCATTGAAATTGGGTGGGTGGGGTAATACAACCTGTAAAGTATGACTTCTAGATTGTCAAATTTATTTCAATTGTATATTATTCTATTCCATGGTGTTCAAAATCTCGGAAAACGTACGAAAATACCATCTTATTCGAACAAAAGGATATAAGTTGGGCAATATTTATTAAAAAATGCGATTTTTCAAGATACTAAAAATACCGAGGGTGACATACTTGAAAATGGCGCCATATGTTCATCCATCGGGTTACAGAGCGCAGACAACGGATTAACACTCATAATTGAATGTAGTTTCAGGAAATATATGTCTGCAAAAATCCCACAGGGGGGGGGGGGGGGAGGGTTTCGGTTATTGGTTCACGGGATATAGGTAATTAGCCTAGCATCCAAGTCTGCATAAACAGTGTAAATCACCCAGATATGACCAGTGCAAAATCCAATACTGGTGGTCCGTGCACGGTTTCGGATAAAGCGCTATTCTCTCCAGCGGTTTATTCCACGGGAGCGATATTTCACACGCCAATACATATTCCATAGTCTGTACTAGAATATTCGATTATTGTGCTCTAGACTAGTATTGTGTGACCCGTGTTACAAATAATGGATGATAAAGAAAATAGTCGGCTACAATTCGTGACAGCTGTCAGGTGATGGTTATTGGGGTCAGGATCAATCACTGTCGCTTGCCAGTGCTATACTGAACAGTAAATAATGCATCCGTTAATATAATGTAAATGGTATATTCAATCGGTTAATGTGTATTCAGGTGTTAATCGAGTATTGTATGTTCAGTATCGCATTGTCAAGTGATGGTGTTTGATTTCCGGATCAAACAGTGTCGCTTGTCAATCTGATATTTAACACGTTGTCAAATCAGTTTGCATAATAAAGTCTTGTTGTCAATCAATATTGAATGCTACTGTGTGTCGCACTGACAATTGATCGTTTCTGGTTTTCGGATCAAGCACGATCACATTCTCACTGCGTATGAAGTCCTTGTATGCTCCATTGTGCTATCTTCCTTTCTTTTATATTACGTTATATTCTAAATGAACACCAAAACCATTACTTTAGAACGTGAAGTATTGGATATCAACATTATTACGAAACAATGAGTATGTATATGCTAGTGCATCATGAGCCTCTGTAGGCTGGCTGTTATCATCAGTTGTAACCTCTTGTAATATGTATATATGTAACAGTTGCACTATAAATAAACTATATACCCATATATACCCATATATGGATTAACTGTAGGCATTTCATTAACTGTATGTATTTTAGGTTTCTTATCATTGCATGTAGGTGATTGCTAAAATAATTTCCACCCAAGAAAAGTACCAGCAGTTAAACCTATTCCAGCAAACAAATATAACACATTCGATTTTGTTTTATGGAATATGACTCTTTATACTCGGCAGGTGTTTTTTCTTTAATGTAATATTTTTATTAGACTTTCTTGTTTGGCTTTACGCACAGCTGCTTTCATTGCCTTTAGGCTTTCCACCCGACGCACAGCTGCACCCATTTTGCCAGCTTCCACCCGTTTTGGATTATTCAATTTTGTTACTTGTTAAATCTCCTTCCCTCTTCAGGTATCTGTTGATTTGTTCTCCCTTGTTTATATGTATATATTTTTAAATTGACAATATTTAATTGTTGTAATCATTGTAGTAATTGGTGCCAGAAATGCACCGAACTTAAAGTATAACTCGCATCAAGTCGTAGTTAGAGCGTGTTCAACAAACGGGTCATCCTCCAAGGCACATACTAGCTTGCTTTGATTTTCTTCAGGTATATGTAGAACTTTACCAGCTACGATATCATACACATTTAATATAGTATTCCCAAGGGTTTTTGTCATAAAAGAACATAGCTTAGCTTCATATATGTTGCACAGTTTTAGAACTTGTTCATTCGGCATATCGTCTAGCTGAACAGATTCCCCCCTTGCAATAATTGAAGATAACCTTTGTTGTATGTGTTCTATAGTGGCCTCGTTTTCATTATCAGTACTCCCATCATCAATTAATTTCTCAATAAGCTCGTCACATTCCATTTTTATTATATATAATATGTTTTTAATTTTAAAATAAACCCAAACACAGCCACGTATAATAATCAATACTTCTATAAATATCAGTATAACAAACATTCTTTATATTACTACTATACTCAAGTGAACAAGTCTTGTCCCCTTTTTTATACCGCAACCAGCGTTGGGGCGAATTTCTAAAATAAAATGTTTTCCGTACTGCCCCTTGTCCTCCTCATCCAAGACGGCCATAATGACGCCAGTCAGACAACTTGACGTTACGTCATAAATCAACGTGACGTAAACGTAAAATGGGTTGCGGTATAAAGTAAATACATGGTTAGTGCCTTAGAATATAAAATATATTCGGTTTCGCCCCGACAACTTAATTGGGGCTCGCTAAAGCTCGCCCCAATAAAGCTGTCTAAGGCTCAACCGAATATATTTTATATTCTAAGGCACTAACCATGTATTTACTATATAATTTCATATTTTGAAGATCGCACGGGATATCCATTGTCGATGCCCGGGTTTCATTGAATTAATTCACCTGTAACGGCACTTGCGCCACGAAATTGACGTGTTATCGTTTTGGCACATACGAGGTGCTCGTGCAGTATTCACTTCGATATTATTGTCCATTGCGAAGCATACAAGTCTGCCAAGTAACAAAAACACGAAAAAACTCTAGGAGAATACGTGTGGTAGGTAGCATTTCAGACGTAACTTGATTAACGTCATGCCGACGTTAGGAGAAAATTTAAAATAACGCGCAATAGGCATGTTGGATGCTGGGGCCCGACAAATTGATGTCGCACGTCATTTTGGAGTCCATCCGAAGAAAATTCGACGATTGAGGGTGAAATTCCGGCGAACAGGCTCCATCAAACACTTGCCACGCAGCGGGAGACCGCGTGTGACGTCACGACGTCAATATCAGTACATACGAACTTCACACTTGCGTAACAGGGTGGAAAATGCTGCGTCGACGTCGAGAATGATTTTAGGG
This sequence comes from Conchocele bisecta, assembly GCA_029237695.1. Lineage (NCBI taxonomy): Eukaryota > Metazoa > Mollusca > Bivalvia > Lucinida > Thyasiridae > Conchocele > Conchocele bisecta. The sequence goes on from CM055266.1 coordinate 121,688,921, forward strand.
AGAGCCGGTCGTCACGTTAGCAGTCCGGCTGAGGGATATTGGCGTCAGAGCGCGGAGACCATACGTTGGGCCTATCCTATCACGACGGAATCGGAACAATCTGCGATGGACTCGGAGAGACTGGAATAATGTTCTTTTCTCCGACGAATGCAGATTCAACTTGTCAACACACGACGGTAGGACGCGCGTATATCGTCGCATGAACGAACGTTACGCCGAGTGTTGTGTGTTAGAGAAAGACAGGTACGGCGGTGGATCGAAGATGTTTTAGGGCGGCATAAGTTTTCACCACAAGACGCGTTTGGTGCCAATTGAAGGAAATTTGAACGCAGCCAAATACAGAGATGTTGTACTGGCGCCGGTTGTTGTTCCGTTGTTTGACGTTAACCGTAACATGATGTTTCAGCAAGACAATGCCACAAGTCACACTGCTAACGCTACTACACAGTTCTTGAAGAGACATAACGTGAATGTTCTTCAATGGCCAGCGAGAAGTCCGGATCTAAATCCTATCGAGCATCTATGGGACAACGTCAAACGTAAATTACGTCAACGTCCACATCAGCCGAGAAACGTCAACGAATTTCAAGCGGCCGTTTTGGACGAGTGGGCCAACATTCCACAAGGAACAATTCGCGACCTTATCGACTCTATGAGGAGACGGTGCAACGCAGTGATTCGGGCTAATGGGGGACATACACGGTACTGACTTTTATGAATTTGGGATTTCGACGTGTTCATTTGCATAGCTGATATGGCATTCACACGATTTTCATATCATAATGAATTTCATACCATTACCTTCGTTAATGAATACATTTCATATTAAAGTTGTGTTTTCTTTGTTTTCACCCACGATAAACCTACAAGCCGCAATCTAGTAGAGGGGACAATATTTTTTCACTTGAGTATATTTAAGCTAAAAATGTTCTTAGTTAGTTGCTTTGTAGCTGAACAGTCATCAATGATATATGAGCCGCGTCACGAGAAAACCTGTATTCGGGAAATTTTTGGTCAATATGACATTTTCTTACTATGACAATGGTATTTGTATGATGAATTGAACGCTTTTTATTTGATCATACTATCTGCAATATTCATTAAGATATTATAGTTTATATAACACCACTATGCAGGTTGTTTGAGCAAAAGAGACGTCACGTAAAAGTGACGTCAATCGACGTTATATGACGTTACAGTATCTACCGTTACACATAGAGTATACGCCAACATTTGTAACAATAGTTTGAAAGTTGACATAATCGAACTAAAAGCACGTTTGACATTGAATAATGAATGTAAAGACGGATGAGCTTGAGTCTTTTGGTAACACATGAATGTATGAATGTGCAAAGCGAAACAGTCAAACCGGCAAGTTCATGTACCAGCAAGTATGAGCGTGCGCGGGTACGCGAATTAGGTATGCTGATTTCTTCTTTTTGACGTGTTTACTGAGCGTTTTAACAATTTATAATTGTAGAAAACCACGGAAGTATATTGATTAACTGATTGGTTGACCGTTTAGTTCAACATATACGACCGTTTAGTTCAACATATACAAATGGAAATACACATACAAACGGGGAGAACAATACGTTCAACATTAAATTACATTAAAACTAGAGCACAGTCGATGGCGCGCCATCGCAATATACCCACGTTTCCCAAATGCGAAGTTGAAAAGGGGGAGATAATGCATGACCGGGGGTCGAATCAAAAATCGAAATTCACTGCGCATCTACTCACCATAAGGAAGGCACACACCAAGTTTCAAGTCCCTACCTATTACGGGTAAAACATTTTACTTCTTACAAGAAACGTGACGGACGGACAGACGGACGGGCACCCGTGACGAAAACAATATACCCATTTAGTTTTTAAAAAAAGTGGGTATACAACACTGTTTGCTCTGAAAGGCAGTGTTCATGTCTGATGACAGGCACTCTTACTTCCATGCGTTACTCACTATGTACAGTTCACTGTCACTCGAATAGCGTGAGAGCAAAAGCCTGTATCGCTTACATGTAGTTTCTACTCCATCGCAGTCTCTCACTCGCCTATTGGGAGACCACCTTCAAGGGTAGCGCGTGGAAGTCTGCCACATGGACAAAATGGCTATGGTACATGTAACATATTTGAGACATTTGTTACCACAGCTTGCGATCAGCTTGTCGTACCACCGACTTGTGTTTGTTTTGGGTGTGTAACGGTAGCAGTTTGTCTTTTGGAGACTCAACTCAAAATACGAGGGTCCCAAAGTACGAAGCAATAAGAGGGTGGAAGCTATAAAATAATAATAAGACCCCAAGTCAAGAGATCCTTGATAGTCGCCGAACAATATTAGAAGTTCATTACTTTAATGTCCCCAACATGTTGCCTTGAAATATAATCCCACATTTATTGTCTAGGTCTTGATTTTTTTGTAATTTATACTGCATTTGTCACGACTTGACAGATTGTCACTATTGGTCCAGGATACTAATGTCCCCAGCATATGTTGCCTTGAAATATCATCCCACCGTATTTATTTCTCAACATGACATACATGTTAGCGTGGATTCTGATTGATGCTTTTCATATTCAGATAATAGAAACGTCTAATGTTCTCGACATCGTCCCTCGTATACAGCTGTACTTGGACCACCTGAAAAAACCGGACCTCTGCAATAAATGTACGATCGGCGACCCATATCCTGTCGGCAATCGAGAAAGGATTCCACATGCAGTGACTGACTGGCGAACATCGTATGTTCTGATCAGACGGCGCATATGCACAGATGGGACTTATATGTGGCTATACTAGTCGTAACATCCATGGCTTTGTTTGTTTTGCAAGAGATATTCTTTTCTTAAAATCGGTAAAGGTTGCACTAAATTTTAATTGTATACATTATATTAGAAAGAAAGAATTGAGCAATAGACTGACAATTCGCGTCCAGTTAACCAGATCTGAAACATATAGTTGTGCGGGAAACCGGGCACAGGCTACATCGGTCTACAAATATGCTGCCGACCATCTGTATGTTAATAAAAAATGTAGCTTACACAGAGTTTTCACCTGTAAATGGTGGTCGACAACAGTTAATGCCCGAGTATAGATATATTTGGGAATGTATATTACACTGAACAAAGGTTCAAATACAATTTAAACACATTTATAACACTCACATTGGTAAAATGCATTAGTATAATAAAAACACCGAGGTGCGTTGTTGTTCTGTTCGTTAGATAACTTTAACACCACGGAACAAACCTAACATGACTGTCTGACAAACGTCGATAATTGGAAATCTCGGCTGACATTACGTCAGCTAAGTTCACGACGTCATATATTGTGACGTCGTCAGACTCCCGAAGACAGGTTTTCTCGTGACGCGGCTCATATAATGTAGGACTTCCAGCATATTTAATAAAACATAATCTTAACAGTTCTTGCAACATCTCTTCACCATTACTACTAACTGGATTGACACTCTATATATTTTATCGCTCGGGTGTCGTACATCACCTATCTAACTTCTGTTTGTATAAGCCTTGTTCCATGCTACAGTTAGACAAAGTAGAACTATATTCTCAAATACTCCAGCATATCCACCTTGTTGCTGTGAAAGCTGAAGTAGGTCAAGGACACATTCCGTTTTACCATATCCGGTTTGCCCGCAGATAATAGCGCTATGCGCATACTTTGGCAAATCAATACAACGCCGATACATATCTTCCAGTGGGTGGTTGGTCGGGCAAACGCGATGTGTGAATTAACGGTGAGGTTCATCTATATAGGAATCACGATTTGCCTGGTTTGACCCTCAGGTACGTTGTTATCTTTGGCTCTTTTTGTTACCCGGGAGTTGAATTGGGTTACTGCCCATTATAAAAGTAGTAATATTATTACTGATCCTACTGCTTTTGGGAGAGGGCCAAATGATTCTGGTGTGGCGAGGACCTGGCATAAGATCAGGATATTTCTGATTGCAGGGCTGAATATATATTTCTTTTATTGTAAATATTCAGTTTTGATTTTGGGATTTTCCCCACATTTGTACATGTACTTGAAAATGTACACCCCAACAAACAAACAAACACACAAACATATCTTCCATTTTCTATATTTAGTTTCGCATCTTGAATTATAAATAAATATATAAGTAAGTAATTATTTACGGCACCAACAGATTTGGCTGCTTTAGTAATCTGAATTGTGATACCCTCACTTGTATTTTCTATACTCCGTCCATTTCCATGTAAACTATTATCGTCTGTTGTTCTTAAGTCGAGCAAGAGTACATATTTTGTTGTAAGATAGCCCCCCAATTGCTACACCGGACACATTCAATTCTTTACTATTAACGTTCACTATTGAATCATTAATATGTCCGCCAGCAAACAGTTTGCGTATTTCATCCCACATATTATATTCTTTCATCCCTTGACTGTATAGCTAATTAGGCACACCCTCGATAGTAACTTCAACTTTATTTATTTTCGGATTATAGAATTTTTCATTGTCTCTTGCGAAATCGGCTGGTGGTTCTTCATTTAACATTAAAATTCCCTTCATAGAACGAACAGGTGTAATTCAAATTTATATTCCATAAACTTTGATCTTTCACAATCTTTCTATGGCGAAGAATTATATCATCATTATCCTGTAACATATTCATGAATAAGCATATGTTCGGCGTCGGGGCAATGTGGGTGTACTTCATCACTTACTGACAACAGATGTACACGTATCTGTGATGTTCACCCTTTACCATTAAGGCATATGGCAATACAACGTAATGCAGCTCTCTTTTTTCTCCCGACTTAATATGACATCTTGATATGTTAGCTAGGCTATCACAGAAGCATATTCATATGCACGCATGCATGCATAGGACAATCACGTGTCTATGACTCGCGTTAATATGACCAAACAGCATCTTACATTTGGTCCCTTAAAGTTCGTATAATAATAGTGACATATAATATGCCCATTGGTCCGTGAAACACACACATACATTCAGACGACAAATTACTGTTCATGCTGCATCCCCGGAAAAAAACATCAACCAGTCGACATGTTTCTTTGTCCCTGAAACATTTTCATATGGCAACACAATGCATTCCTTGTCCTAGAGACATTCTTATATTGGCCGCATAGTCTATTTTGAGTTCATGAAACACATTAACCCTTCCTACGCTGTTGACGGAAATTACCGTCTGGTGTTTTTCATTTTTGCTTAAATTCTTAACAAAAAAATGGTTTTGACAGCACATGAGAATCGTCTCCATTGGAGACGATTCTCATGTGCTGTCAAAACCATTTTTTTTGTCGAGAAATATTGAAAATAAAACATTTCCAGCAAACGACACCATTTAATTCAGCGTAGTAAGGGTTAATATGATGGAGCAATATATGACTTTGTCTGGATGGACTTCATATGGATATGTTCCATAGTAACACAACGATAGGTTCATACAGTAAGTTCATTTGTTCATTGCATGCATTTATATGACTACACAGAACGGTAGTTTGTCGCCCGAATATGTTTATATCACCGACTTTCATGTCCACTTGTCTCTGAAATGCATATATGGGACCTCACAGAAAATTATTCTGTTCCAGCGACACAACACATTACCATATAATATGTTTTCTGTACATGGCACGCATTCACATGGTATCACGATTTCTCTAGAAAATACGGTCATATGTCCGCATAACTCTGATGCGGAAACGCCATAATATGGCAACACAGTGCATTATTGTATATGACAAGTCGCTATGCCGGCCTAATTCGTGAGTTCATCTTTTCCTGAAGCATTACTATATGGCAACATATATGATTATTTGTCTATACAATACATTCATATGACCATACAGCATGACACATCGCTGAAATACATTTATGGTGCCACTAATTATCTTCCCTGGTCCTTGGAGAGCATGCGCCACATTTCTAGGCTGGACATAATAGCTGTTTACTAGTCCTTACACTGTCATATGACAGCACAATGATGATAACACCATCTTCTGAGTCCTTCAAACACTGTAATACATATATGGATGCACAGTACACTGTTTTGTCTCTGGCGTACCCTTATATGGTCACAAAATGACTATTTCATCCCAGAAACATATTCTTATTACCACACTTTTTTGGCTCATATGGCAACGATAAAAAGATTGACATAGCTGTCGGAACGAATATACAATCACATCATGCGTATTACAAGACACTTTCAGCCAGTTAAAGGACATGTAACGTTCACAAATAATTATTGTTAGCTGAATATGGTGTGCTTACATTGTAAGTTAATGATTCTCTAAAAGAGACCAACATTATCGTGATACACGTCCTTTTACACATAATTGCCCGACCTAGCTCATCATGCCATCCCACTACCCGAGAAATTGAAGCCCCATCTAACGGTGGACATCCGTTTAACATAGAGATGTATCTCACCCAGGAAGGTAAATGTCACTAAGGTAAATATCATCCGAATGACACTGGGTAAATCGCCATCACTGTGAGGAAGTTTGGTAATGATCCGAGTAACAGATCAGTTGATATTTTATGTCCAAAATTGTTCACGCCTACTACTTGTACTACGACTCCGCCGCATAACCCGGAATTCTGGCCGTCATGTCTAACTTGTCAAAAACGCTGTGAGACAAAAATTGCATACCAACAAAAGACGGTTGTAAATGAAAGCAAATAAACTGAATGAAAAGTCATGCAGAGCATGATGTTATTAGCCGATCAAATCAGGGTAAAGTGCATCGAACATATGTAGGTGTCTCTGGTAACATTGTCAATGGTAAACTATTTTCGACCACAATTCTGTACCCAGCGTTGACATTTTTCTCGATTTTGTGCAGGTTTTGGAAAGCCGTTCCCAAATCCATCCAATAGTAGCAATGCCATAGCAGCAATGTTTTGTTGTCACCATTATGTTGCGAAATATTCCAGCGTAACACCTGTACTGTATGCTCTATTTATCTACAAATTACACTCCGCAATACACAAAGTTGTAGTCACTGTGTGTTTGTCCGAATTCTGTGGCAGCACGCGAGTGGGCGGAGCTACCAGGGCTATATATATCTAGCGGTTACAGTGTCATCTAAAAATAGACGCAAGCTCCTGAATATTCAGCCACATGCCCAGATTGGCCTAATGTGCCCCATCCGTGATTTTTTGCGCGATGTCGGGCGCAAGACAATCAATAATTTGCGGCATTGACAATAATTAAGGGGGATTGCCGCAATCGCGCGTGCTGGATGCATCCCTGCCATCCCTGCATTATACGTAAACAAATCAAAGTTGGCTATGAAGGGCAATTCTTCGTTTTGATTGGTGGAACATTTTGTGAATATTAACTAGCGTCAAATGACGAGCATTCGCGATCCAATGGGATAAACCCGAGATGCTGGGATAAACCCGAAAATGCTGGGGTTGCTAGTAAGGAGATTTTGAGCAGAGGTCGATTATAAATGAGCCGAATAAACACATTTTACGCGATTATACGTGGCTGAAACTTGTTCTGTTTAATAAATAAAAGCTTTAAATTAGCCCAATAATCGGCGTATGTTGGCGTATATGGCCATTAGAGCCAACTATGGACTTCAACAACAATAACTTCCGGGTTAAATCTCTTCCGGCGTTCAGCTCATTACGTATTCAAAATTGTGTTATTTGGCTATAAGTAAAGTTTTAAACGGAGATAATTGCCAAAAATGCAAACTTTATCGGTTGATGCAATTTGGAAGTGATACAGAAAAATTCGCGTTCGTAGATTACCGAATAGCGGAGAAAAGGGTTGCTACAAACTTTTTCAGAATTCGATGGATAACCAATATATTAGCCGATCTATAAATAGATCGGCTAATAATAAGGTGTATTTGGGTATGTACTGACAGTATCTGCTAGATACATGTGTAAGTATAAAAATAATTCAACCCGATTGAATATGTGCGAGGAATTGTTGCAAAGAATTGTTGCGTGAACTGTGAACGGTGTATATACCTATCAGAAGTCACAAATGTGTTAACTGCGTTGCTGAAACTTCACTGATACAAATACAGCGTCAATATGCGCAATTTTGGCAGATCACGACCCAAATTAATTTGTCCATTTTCACCAAATTCTATGCTCCACACACGTTTTATAATTGAGTTACATTTAAAGACATGAAACATAATCAATTCTGAAAGCAACTTTTACAATACTTTTAACATAAATACATTTAGACTGCATATTGGCTGGGGCACAAATTATAAATATTTGTACAACAAATTTCTAAACGTGCAGCATTTGATACTTATGAACCTCATACGCACATATTTTACATACATATGGAATAAATTATGTATTTAGAATCTATTTAGACACCCATTAAGAAGACGACAATGTATTCAATTAATTGGACATAAATACAAGTAAGCATGCAGTCATAATGTTTTTCAATGCAAATCGAGTGGCAGGGGGTAATTTTGTATTTTCAGTTGTAATACGAACTCTGAAATGTCATGGGTTGAAAACTATAGTGTACTATGTTTGCAAATAGTATGAACTGAATTTGATATATATTTGTATCGTATATAATATCGCTAAATATATATTTATACATATTTTTAGCCAGTTCATCGTTAATTTGAAGTGACTAATTCATATATTTCCCTTTGTTTTTCAAATATATTCCATATACGGCTGAACTACTGTCTGTTTCACGAAAGCTGCCCAAATGTTACGCCCATATAAACAATTCAAGAACAATATTTTTTTCGATAATATTAAATGTTATCAAAATTTAAGAATGAGCCTTGTTTTTATTTCGTGAAATTTAGGCAAATATTGATTTTATTGAGAATTTTTTTTTCAGAAATACTGGACTGATTTTTAAAATTTAACTTTTGTTTTCTTAGTTAGATCATATCCAAGCTATCTAGTCAGGTTTCGGAGTCAATTTCCAATTTTTTTCGTTTTTTGACGCCTCCCACACTGCCTTACCTCTTTTTCCCCCATCATAGGCCCATGTTAAATTCCCATAGAGAAATCAATTTTTCGTAATAAAATTAATATTTGACTAAATTTCACGAAATAAAAAGAAGGCTCATTCTTAAATTTGCCTTTAATTTAATATTATAAAAACAAATATTGTTTTTGAATTGTCTATATAGCCGTAAAATTTGGGCAGCTTTCGTGAAACAGACTATAGTTCTCTAATATGCATACATACGTATAGGACATGTTATTCCTGACTATTTGACATCAAAATAACCCATTTATCTTTGTAATTAATATATCTACAACAGTTTATATGTTGGTTCATATACAGCGGAAATGGCCGAACACCATATTTTACAAATTGGGTCACCATATGGTAAAATATCATAATATCAAGTGTCTTCCGGGCGTATTATTACATGCAAAGGTCATATATAAACATTAGCATGGATGACAAGCATTAACACAAACTTACCCCTGATGTCATTTCTAGGGCTGTTTTAATACTATATACCCTGTCTATAACGTTACCATTTCAAGGTGTTTGATCACGTGGTACTAACAACAACAATAAGTACCGATTCAAAGTACGTATTCTTTTATAGTATCCTTATTACGTAACGGATTTTGATGAAATATGGCGTAAAACGCGTCTTGTTAAGCTGCATTTGGTGGTCTCTGTATTTTCGCCCAAACTTCTGTCGTTTTTGCGAAGAATCGATTTCCGTGTCTCCGACACGGAAATCGATTCTTCGCAAAAACGACATAAATATGTGCCAAATCCCTAGACCACCAAATGCAGCTCATCAAGACGCGTTTGCTGCGTCATATTTCATCAAAATCCGTTGCATATTAAGGAAAATATCAAATAATACTTACTTTGGAGTGGGCTACGTTGTTGTTGTTGTAACCACGTGATCATGCACCTTGCATTTGCTACCCAAATGTAGGGGTAAATGCTTATGAACAAATCCGCCAAGGATTTCTCAAAATCTTCTGCTAATGAGAACTTTATGGTCACTTTTAGTTTTGCACTTACGAACTTCTTAGTCGTACGAAGTTTAGTGAAACGGCCCACTGCTTGATCGCAGTACATACCTTCTTTGCACATGACCTATGTTAACCCTTTCACCCCTAGGTAACTGGAATGGATTTTGATATGTTACTTTTGCAGCCAATCCAATCATCACACAAATACTAGTCCATTTATGAAAAGGTGGTATTTTTTTGCTGACAAAAATATGAAAATGACTTTCAAAAAGTGCAGATCCTGATGAGACGGCTCGTTACGAGCCGGCTCATCTGGATCTGCACTGTTTGCATAAACAGATATAGCGGGCTTTCGGGTTCAAAGGGTTAAATGTACATGCCCACTCAGAGACATTTGTTGGCGAAATAAATATTAATTTACATTAACCCACGTATTAATTGGCATTATTGTACATATTATATCAGACGTAAATTTCAACACTGATATCAGGGGCGATAACCGTGTTTCCTTAAAATGTTAACGGACATTACTATGTATTCTCTGTAGTTATGTTTTGATGTGCAATGGTCATACTTTATAATGTGTCGAAATTATTATTTTTTCATGTGACGCATTTAGTTAGTATAAATAATTAAAATATCATGCCTCATTTGCATATGAACATAGCCTGATACCACCACTCGTCATTATCAGTAAAATAAACGTTATTAAATGATTATATCTGTATAGCGGGCACTCGTAAATTTTAGAACTGGTGAAATATTGACACACTTATACACGTATTTAATTCCCACGAAAACATTTTGTGCCTACTGAGTGGGCATGTACCTTTAATTGCCCATACAGGTTCGCTGAGTTCATATATCCGTTCTAATATCTGTATAAATAATACCATTGAAATTCAAATAAGTCACTTAATGATGACAGGGCCACAATAAACACTATTAAAGATTCAGCATAAATCGACGGGAATGCAGTCTATTTGCACAGATAGTTACAGTTTACCGGGTGCTTACACATCAATTAGCTTTTATATATCCATCTGGATATGAAACAGGCCATGTGATTTTGTACTGAAGAAGATGTGCGATTTTTAATGAAAAATATTTACAGAAGAAACTGTGATATATTCCGCAAACGGCTTCGAAAGTTGACGGTATTTACAAAGCAAATGCGGAATACCGCATTTGCTTTGGAAATTCCGTCTACTTTCGACTTCATTTACGGAAATATCGTACATTTTGTAAATAGTGTGCATGAGATATCGCACATCGTCTTAGGTACAAACTCCCATGACTCGTCTCATATGCTAAATACATTTCACCCGTGATTTGACAAAAATCGTCATTGTCACACTGATCAGTGTAGTTCTGGAACAGTCTGCACTAAAGCGCATTCGCGCAGTCTGACCAGGATCTACCTGTTCGTAAATGATGTTAGCGAAATAACAGTACGCTTATCAATGCCGGGGTATACGTCGGGAATTAGACAGCCAAAAACATCTGCAGCCCCGGAAATTAGACAGCAAAGGAAACGCGCAGGTTAAATACAGTATTAGACGTTCTGAAGTCAGCCCGCCACGTTGCATATGTAGGAATAGCTGCTCCAGCCCGACAGGAATTAGACGGAAATAGCTTTTAAGTCCGAGAGGCGGGAAGTAGAAAGCCGTACATCCATGGTTAGTACAAGCTAGGTTCGCTTTTACCAGATATTTGCACATTTAATGGTGAATAAAGTTTATACAATGCACCTGCATAATATAATAATGGATCCAACATAAATGATATAAACGCATTCGTTTATTACATAAAAAACAAGACTATGCCGACTTTCTTAAGAAATAATTCCACATGTTTAATACATATCGTATTAAACCGGGCTGATATGGAGCTTTGCTGGTCCCGTACGTCGTCATGTCCCTTGTCTCAACCGGCGACCCATTTGTGACAGTAGCTGGAGAAATGGGTCTGAAGTCATTTGTTGCCAATGTAGATCCTGGGGCCCGTTTCACTAAACTTCGTACGACTAAAATGTTCGTAAGTGCAACATTATGATAGTCCGTAAATTTCACATTAACAATGTGTTCTTGTAAACAATTATTGGATTTACATTTATTGAGCATAGGCTGCATATGCAGCCTATGCTCAATAAATGTAAATCCATCAATTGAAATTTACAGACTATTCTAAATCTGCACTTACGAACATTTTAGTCGTACGAAGGTTAGTGAAACCGCCCCCATATCCGCATGCCGACTTCAGCAGCCTTATAGGGAAGTAATACTGTTTGGTAGAAGCATGATGAGTGTTACACTACTGATTGCCGAACAGTGAAGGTCCATCTTGGTCACATGATGATGTCGTAATGCGGTGGTTTGCGTATACACTGATCGGAAATGACAAAAGCTCAATTTCTCAAGTAACGGTCATATTTCACTTTTGTCGGAGACAGACCATGGTCATCCAGGGGCCCGTTTCACTAAACTTCGTACGACTACACTGTTCGTAAGTGCAACATTATGATAGTCTGTGCATTTCACATTAACAATGTTTTCTTGTAAACAATCATTGGATTTACATTTATTGAGCATGCGGCCAATGCTCAATAAATGTAAATCCATGAATTGAAATTTTCAGACGATCATACAATTTGCACTTACGAACATTTTAGTCGTACGATGTTTAGTGAACGGACCCAGGCTACTAAAGCAGTCATTATCCAAATACTTACGCTGTGTCGCTTTACGCAGATATGGTTTACTATACATGAAGATGTCAATGGAAGAAGGGGGCTATGCCCCTTAGCCCCCTTTTTCCAATGACACCTTCATGTACTGTATGCGGGCTTAGCCCCCTTTTTCCAATGACACCTTCATGTACTGTATGCCCGAGTACTTGACACGCACTTTACAATTTTCACACCCCGTTCTGCAAGGTGCTATATAATAACCACCTTGGGGGTTTGGGGAATTTGCCACATCAACATAATATTGTTAGCCTTTTTGTCCTCATTCTGCCAGCTATGTTAGAAAATCGACAAGTCATTTGACGGCGTGTCAGCAGAATGAAACACAACTAATACAACTAGTTATTTTTGTAAACGTATACAATGGTGATCAGATATGCAAGAGGTGTTTTGTGTTAATTTGATGAGAAGAAAATTATAGTCCCACGTTTTAATAGTGTTTATGTACTCTTCCATCTGGTGGATATAAAACATATGAGACGAGCCAATCTGATTTTGTACCTAACATTTAATTAAAGATACATGCCCACTCAGTAGGCAAAACGTGTTCTTTATAGGAATTAAATAAGTGTATAATTGTGTCATTATTCCACCACTTCTAAAACTTAAGTGCTACAGATCTTTGATTTAACGACAGCACTGGTTGGTAATAGCCGCCATAATTATATTAGGCTTGATGCTTGCTTGCTGATGACATTCTAAGTTATATCCGTCTTATTACAATTCTATGTAACGGTGTTGATGTAGATTGATGCCGCCTTTTCTGTTGCGCCATGTTTAGGTTAAAAGACACCAAATAGTTTTACTGTATAATTTAACCGAATCCCAGCCAGTCTTTCCTACTTTCACTATTCGTATGGATGTTGTGGGACCAACCTCGTCATGTCCCCCAATATTGTTTACATTATTTGGCCACGGAAACTCTGTTTACATCACGTGACAAACAGGCTCAGTGTTTTCTTTTAAATGCTTCAAATATGCTGAAAACTGGTGTTAAAAACACCCCTTTTCTAACCTTAAACCTAGAGTGTACATGACAGGTTATAATATAATGAGACATGTTTTTCTTTATTCTTTCAATCTGACATTTTTCTGGAAAAATGATTACCATTACCAGACGTACTAATTTACATTATTATACTTTTTATATCAAACGCGAAATGCCGGTTTGATATCAGGGGCGATAACCGTGGTTCCTTAAAATGATAACGGAAGCAACTATTTATACCATTTATTTAGTATTTGATGTGCAATATCATACTTTATGATATGTCGATAAAAATATTTATTCAGCATTTAGTTGATATAAATAATTTAAAAATACTGCATCACTTGCATATGCAACTAGCTTGATACCACCGTGAGTCTCTATGAGTACATTAAATATTACTAAATAATTATATCTGTGTAGCTGGCACTCGTCATTTTTAAAAGTGGTGGACTAGTTGCAATTATACACTTATTTAAGTTCCATAACAAAAAGTTTGTACCTACTAGATGGGACCCCAGCTTCAACAATAATTCAATCTATATTTTAATTAGTCAAGATCCAGAGCAGAATGGGTGCAGGTTATTGGAAATTAGGTCCCACAACATCCATAAGAAAAATGAAAGTAGCAGAGAATAGCAAACTGTGTGGTAACAGGTTATTTTTTTAGGGAAAATCAATGGTGGTGGCCCACCTTAGTCTGATCCCGGACGGTTATTGGTTTGCATCGGTAACGGTTACCATATGTGTAACTTACTATAAAAATGTGATTGTTTTCAATTACGTACATATATAATTGAATTATGAGGATACATGTATGTATACAACACAATAGTAAGTCAAACACCATACATACATATGCAATTTAGTTAATATAGGTTAGAGAATAACAAATGGTGCGAAATCGTCAAGACGGTAAAAGTAGTCCGGTATGAACAAAATCGTGCGGGTGTTGTGAGGTCACTGACACAGTTTGCTTGCAAATCTTGATCCATTACTACCCAGTTTCACTTGAGGAACATGATGGTCATGTGATGTAAACAGAGTTTCCGTGGCCAAACAAAACAATGTAAATAATATTGGGGGACATGACGAGGTTGGATTTTTCTGTCTTAGGAGTACGTGAAGCTATTGTTTAATTCATGCAGAACCAGTACTGACCGGCTGCAGGTCATGTACAAGTAGGTCCCACAACATCCATACGAATAGTGAAAGTAGGAGAGACTGACCTTATTGGATGAGATTCGGTTAAAGTGTATAGTAAAACTATTTGGTGTCTTCTAACCTATACTGTGATCATTTGTAGGTGAAATCTTATATCAACACCGGCATTGGAGGTGTGCCTCAAACAGCCAATCACATCTCGTACTATTATTTATTAGTTGGAGGATTCCTAACATCGACAGCAGTGTCATCTGGCGTCATAATGAGGCACTAGTAACCAATATATTGCTTGCATCCTTCTGCTTGTGGCTCGATGCTTTCTGCTTGCTGGTTTCCGCTTTCGGACTGTGGCTTGATGCTTACTTCATGCGGCGTTATCCTTACTGCTTTCGGCCTTATTCAACGTGCTAAGTGCTTGTTCTTACTTTCTATTGCAAATGCATAGTGCAATAAAACAGGGACACGAATAAGGACGTATCAATAATTGTAATGTAAATAAGACGAATGAACAAAGCAATCAGCAGAATGGACATGTAAGAAAGACAAATACAATTACAACAAGCAGATTTCAAATGTAATAAATACAAATGACGAATTAAATAACATGAATATAAGTTGTAATGTCATCAGCACGCAAGCATCAAGTCACATAGAATTATGGCGGATATTACCTTCCATACTGGCTCGATGACCTTGCATGTCGGGACCGACTATCCATCCGATAGGACAAGGCTAGCACGAAGTTGTCTTGCCCAAGGCCACGCCGAATCGGCCATTCGGAGCAGGTCGAGGTGGGAATCGAACCTGGATTCTCCCGGTCCGATGCTCTTCCTACTGAGCTAATACGGACACCCTAAAAGTTAAGAGTGCCCGCTATACAGATATAATAAATTAGTAATATTTAGTTTATAGTTTACTGATAGTGACTCCCGGTGGTATCTGGCTATTTTCATATGCAAATAAGGCATGATCTTTTTTAATTATGTATACTAATTAAATGCGTCACCTGAAAAAAAATACAGATTATAAAATATGATCATTGCACATCAAAAAATAAATACAGACAACAAATAGTAATTAATGTCCGTTAACATTTTAAGGAAACACGGTTATCGCCCCTGATATCAGGGTGAAAATGTACGTCTGATATAAAATGTATAATAATGCCAATCAATACGTGGGGTAATGGTGAATTAATGTTTACTTTGCCAGGAAATGTCTCAGATGATGTATCTGGTAGAAAGAAAATTTTTGTACCTACTGAGTGGGCATGTACCTTTAAGAAGATGGGCGATTTCTCATTTGTTCTGTTTTCTGTAAATGACGTAGAACGTTGACCAACTTTTCATAGCAAATGTGGAATTGATCTGAACATTTCGTCAACCTTCAACGTCATTTACGGAAAATATCGTAAATTGTGTAAATGCATTTTATGAGATATCGTACAAAACCACATGGCTGGTCTCATAATTTAGAAACGCCAAAGGATTGTGTATAAACTTGGAAAAGTCGCGGGAATACTGGACGAAGGCCGGAAGGCCTCGTCCAGTATTCCCGCGACTTTTCCAAGTTTATTACCTAAGATCACGTGCGACTTGAAAATTATTTACAAAGTTTTCGATATTTTCCGTAAAAGACGTCGAAAAATGACAAACTCTTCATAGCAAATGCGTTTACGTGGATTTTTTTTAAATATTTCGTTCCCACGAATTAACAATTCGTTCCCTCGAATTAACAATTCGTTCCCTCGAATTAACAATTTGTTCCCATGATATAGCAATTCGTTTCCTCGAATTAACAATTGTTATTTCGTGGGAACGAATTGTTAAATTGAGGGAAATAACTTTTAATTTGTGGGAACGAATTGTTAAATTGAGGGAACGAATTGTTATTTCGTGGGAACGAATTAATAAAGAAAATAATTCTATGTCCCCTGCGGGGCTCCGTTCAAAATGACATGGCTGCTCTCATATACAACGCACCGACTGGTTTATGGAGCACATGACCTTGCCGTGTGGGACTTTTTGAAAGGAAAACGCATCACACTCGGTGACACGAACTGCTAGGGTCACCAGGGACAGCGCGGAGAATACTGGGTCAGTGGTAGACGGTGACTAGATACGGTTCAGCAACATCCATACGCTTCATGAGAAACACGTCTTGTTGTCCGTGAGAATACATGTAGTGTAATTTTTACAAAAAGGCATGTGTACCTGGGGGCCGTTTCACTAAGCTTCGTACGACTAAAATGTTCGTAAGTGCAAAACTGTAAATTTCACATTAACAATGTTTTCTTGTAAACCATTTATGGATTTACATTTATTGAGCATAGGCTGCATATGCAGCCTATGCTCAATAAATGTAAATCCATCAATTGAAATTTCCAGACGATCATAAATTTGCACTTACGAACATTTTAGTCGTACGAAGTTTAGTGAAACGAGCCCCTGACGATTAGAAGTGTCCCTAACGAGCCACCGTTTGGTTACCGTTCGGTTTTTCTGTCGACGAACTTTTGGCTATTAAACACATTAATTCTAAAAAATAGTTAAATGTAAGTATTTTTTAACCGATAACAAAAAAGTCACCCTCCCCAATTTGAAATTCCATCAAATATTGAGTTTATAGAAAAAAAACAGAAAATAAAACGACTTTCCTATCAATATTTGATGGAATTTAATCAAATAATTGTTTTGGGGGAGGGTGACATTTTTTGTTATTGATGAAACAGTACTTGCATTTAAATATATTTAAGATTTAATGTGTTTAATTGCCAAAAGTTCGTCGGCAGCAAAACGTGGAACAGACAGTAGATTTCGTTTCTATGCTGTGCAGAAACGAAGGAACGAACTTGCAGGGGCCCGTTTCACTAAAATGTTCAAAATTATAATAGTCTGTAAATTTCACATTAACAATGTATTCTTGTAAATAATTATTGGATTTGCATTTATTGAGCATAGGCTGCATATGCAAAACATTGATATTAAATATCAATATTGTGTAATATTGTGCCAAACCGGTTAAAGGTGCATGCCCACTCAGTAGGCACAAAATGTTACTTATTGTACATCAGACATCATCTGACACATTTTCTGGCAGAATAAACATTCATTCACCGTTATTCCACGTATTGATTGACATTATTATGCAATTTATATTAGCCGTATATTTAAACACTGATATCAGGGGCGATAACTGTGTTTCTTTAAAATGTTAACGGACATTACTATTTATTCTCTGTATTTATTTATTGATGTGCAATGATCATACTTTATAATCTGTCGAAAATATTATTTTTCAGGTGACGCATTTAATTAGTATAAACAATTAAAAAATACCATGTCTCATGTGCATATGGAAACAGCCTGATACCACCGCGCGTCACTATCAGTAAAATAAATATTACTAATTGATTATACCCCCCCCCCCCCTGAATCCGCCCATGGCTATATTCCTGGCAGGTGTTCGGTATTTCGAGGGGATATTTATAACCAGGATAGGACATTAAGTGTATTCTAGGTAAACCTTACAGTATATTCCGAGAAACCGCGTCGGCTATTATACGACAATATGTAACACCATGTGTTACACTAAGTGCATTCTCTGTTACATTTTACACACGGCGCAGTCTTGCAATGTCAGCTGGTATTGGGACCACTGTCTGACAAACTGGGATCGTTTCACTAAACTTCGTACGACTAAAATGTTCGTAAGTGCAAAGTTAGAATCGTCTGGAAATTTCAATCGATGGATTTACACGTATTGAGCATATGCATATGCTCAATAAATGTAAGTCCTTTAATTGTTTGAAAGAAAACATTGTTAATGCGAAATTTACAGACTATCATAATTTTGCATTTACGAACATTTCAGTCGGACGAAGTATGTTCTTTTAAACAATTAAAGGATTTACATTTATTGAGCATAGGCTGCATGCAGCCTATGCTCAATACATGTAAATCCATCAATTGGAATTTCCAGTCGATCCTAAATTTGCACTTACGAACATTTCAGTCGGACGAGGATGCCTAGCTCATATTCTGACCAGTGTATATCTTGACCCGTATGTTTAGATCGATTTGGGCGAGTTATCCTAGGGGCGAGTTGTCTCGTTACCCTTTATACATATTAATAACTGATGTCGCTTGATCACTGGTGCTGAACTTCGCCCCGGCGTAAAAATGTGGCTGGTCGAATTAGGCGCCGGATTCCTGACGAATTCCCATTCATTTAAATGCAGAAGATACTACATAAACATATTTTCGTTTAGTAACCGGTGCAAATTTGCGCCGGTTACTAGACGAAAAAATGCGTTTATCCAATAGCTCTAAGTAGAACCGAGCGGTATCTCGTCAGGAAACCGGTGCATTTTCGACTTGAAACATTTTACGTCGGCGAGGAGTTCAGCACCAGTTGATGCGTAAGGGATTTACCGCTGACGAAATTTTCCAACAATAAAGGACCATTTCAGATGCGCACAGTGACACTGATGTGGATCTTTACTGGTCGCCAATACAGTAATTCATGTTTTGTCAGTTACTGGCTTATTTATATCTCGTATTGAGGTACGAAGTGCAAATCCATTATAGTATCTTTGTTTCGTTCTGTGGCATTCGGTTTCGATATTTACAGTTCTGCCATACCATTCGCTATAAACACAGAGTTCAGAACTAAACCACAGGCAGGCGAAAAGGAACTTTGCGGCGAATTTAACAACCTAGCGTACGTGTTAAATTATCCTCAAATACTGTGTTTGCTTGCAATAGAACTGGGGCCAGTTTCACTAACCTTCGTACGACTAAAAGTGCCAATTTAGGATCGTCTGGCAATTTCAATTCATGGATTTACATTTATTGAGCATGCTCAGTAAATGTAAATCCAATAAATGTTTGCAAGAAATCAGTGTTAACATGGTTAACGTGAATTTTTTGCAATGACGAACATTTTAGTCGTACGAAGTTTAGTAAAACGGCCCCCTGATGAGTGACGTAATACATCGCGGACAGCAAGTAGTCTCTGAATGTAATGCTCAGTCTCACTCTCAGTACATGACCCTACTTTATTTTTATCATCAGATAGAAATCATGTCCCTACTAGTGGGTTCGTGGTTTAACATGTAAGCCTTTCTGAGAAAATTCGCCAAATTCGTACTTGAAATCAGGCAGTTTGATTGGCCGAGCTAAGCTCGGCCAATCAAACTTCCTGATTGCGAGCACGAGAACAAAGTTCTCAGAAACTTTTGTAATCATGGACATGCCGTGGGTGACTTGGCCAAAGCTGGTAAAACAGGTTGAAGGCCGTACATGTTTTTTGTGGACTAATTGAGAAGGTATCACTTTCAAGATAATGCTCTCGGGAACTGTATTTTAAGCTATAGTTGTATACACAAACCTTCTGAACTCTCATTATCATTGCATGCCAATACCACCGACATCTGATGCAGGCAATTGTGTTAGTGGCGATAAAGCCTGAGCTAAAACAGAATCTGGTATTATCCGCGAAAATTCCGCAACCGCATTCCAATGGACTGCCTATTTTCTCACCCATATACCAGGCTTAATTGTTGGATGCATACTTTTCCTGTCTCAGACAATTGACGTAGTCAGTGCAAGAAAGGGATTAAATCCATATTAGACTTATATCTTTTTTTTATCCCGTCAACACAGTGCGTATGTGCCGTGAAACACGGTGCCGTGAAACAATTTTGATATCCAGTCAATACTATTTTTGCATTTTACAGCCATTTGTAGGTGTTGACGGGATAAATAGAGTAGTAGGTTAATGCCGTGAATGGGAAAAAATATCTGGCGCGGCACGGAAACGGGATGTGCTCGGCTTAACCTAGCCCATCCCGTTTCCTGAGCCTTGCCAGATATTTTTTCCCATTTACGGCACTAACCTACTATTCTCTATTTCTACGGACCCCTTCAATTTATATAAGCGCCATTGTGTTAAGAGTTCTGTGATAACTGTACCTTCTTTGTGACTGGAGAAATGGGGCTTATGGGTTTTGCGACCAGTGTAGGATCCATATCAGTCTGTGCATCCACATAGTCTGATCAGGATCTGCACCGTTCGCCATTACACAAATGAAATATCCGTCATGCTTTTAAAAGGCAAACATAAATCAGTATCAGGTTCCAGGAGTGTGTTATTTGACAGGAACGACACTGATCACAAAACCCATAAGCCCGATTTATTCAGTCACAACCACATTTCATTCCCACGTTTCGGCTAAAACAGTCGAAATGCACCTTACAATTTAATTTGTCTTCGGGATGGCGCCGCTGTCAACCTCCGGGAATTAGACAAATAAATACATAAATCCCAAACCGTCTACTTCCAGTTGGACTAGAGCAGCGCTGCTTTCCTACATCACCGATAGGACCATGGAGTTTGTGATATTTCAATTTTCAATTTAATGATAAATTTATTAGTTTTTATTATACTTAATGTATTACATCATGATGTAATAAATTCAGTATAATAAGTATTCATACTTTTAATCATAAAATATATGCAGTCGTTAGTTCTATATGAAATAATGAATTTCGGGAAAAATAAATGACTACTCCCTCAAAGTATACTTAGCTAGATAAGTATGCTTACAATTTTGATGAAATCAGCTACTGATCCGTTGGACCATTATCAAACTTCATCAATAGTTTCCTCCCATTGATGTCTGGCTATCCACCGAATGTCATTCGGGTGACCTTAACCTTGGTGACGGCCTTCGTGAGCAGGGGCGGATCTGGAGGGGGGGGGGTCCGGGATTGCAACCCCCTCCCCCTTGTTCAGCCACGGAGTTTACTTAGATCAGAGTTTACCACCAGTTGGAGTCTGAAGTTAAATGCCGTAAAACACAGGAAAGTGCATTTCGAAGAGCTCGAAAATAGGACAACCGCGGTCACTCTTGCAATTACTTCCGTACCGTCCGTAGCTATCTACGGACAGTGTGGGAGTAAATTGCAAGAGTTACCGTTCGCAACAAGACAACCCCCCGTTTCCCAAATGCTGGATCCGACCATGGTGGGTGATGGGTTTTACTGTATTACAAGCACCTGGCTAAAGCATCTACGAAGTCTCTGATTGACAGTCCCGACAGACAGACGGTGCAATTAGAGGCCAATAAAAACAAGACTAGTGAAGTGAGGTATAAATCGTCCTGTGGTTGGATCATGTCGGCATCAGACCGCACAGGAGGGTGTTGGCGCTATCTCACCCACCCACTCGGAGTTATTTACACTGGAACTCGATCCGAGCAAGTGCATGAGAAAATGTATGAGTTGTGCACTACCGCCTGTGTTGCAGTAGCGCTGTTCGGCAGGTCATTTATTTCGTACTATACCAATATTATACGCATACGATACCAATACGATGTGTTTTATATACGATATACATATGCATGGTCTACAAACGTACGGTATGTTCGTACCGTACATACAATGTACCTGTAGCAGGTCAAAACGGCCCCTAGTCAAAACGGCCCCCAAGTTTTGGGAATTTGGTCAAAACGTCCCCTACTAAAACGGCCCTCTCTCTCTCTCTCTCTCTATATATATATATATATATATATATATATATAGCTATTTTTAAATATATATATCTATTCTTAATATTCATCAAATAACAATCATAAACGAGCTTGTATCAAGAACATTGATGAAAATGAACTTAATATGCATGCAATATATATATATAATTCCAGCATAAACATATTTACACATTTCCCTAACATTTGATTGGTCCGTAGCAAGTCTCTGTCCAAAGTTTATATCCCAGTAAACTCCCATGCCGAACAACTTTCCGTAACCGCGAGGCGCAGTTAAAATAATTCTTAAGTAAACGGAAAATAAACACATTTTCTTGATGAATTTATTTCAAATGCTGGAATTATAAGGAATGAATGGCCTTTTTGTTGAATTTATCGGGGATATAAACTTGGAAAAGTGGCGGGAATACTGGACGAGGCCTTTCGGCCTTCGTCCAGTATTCCCGCGACTTTTCCAAGTTTATACCCCGATACATTCAACGGAATGAATGGCCTTTTTGTTGAATTTATCGGGGATATAAACTTGGAAAAGTCGCGGGAATACTGGACGAGGCCTTTCGGCCTTCGTCCAGTATTCCCGCGACTTGTCCAAGTTTATACCCCGATAAATTCAACAAATGAAAAAGGCCATTCATTCCTATAATATTTAAATGTGTGTATGGTTTGTATATCTTATCAAATGGCTTGAATGTTTTTCACACCTAAAATGATGTAGACAAAACCCAGTTATATATTGTATTGACCAGATCACTGCGTATTTTAGTGGGGTTTCAAAAAGAACAACTCGTTATAGCCGATCATAACAGCTAGTATTATATAGCTTTGACATGAATTAAATAACAAATAAGTGAAGATAAATATACAGCACATGTAGACAAGAACACGTTTGCGAACAGTGTAGTCCGTGATCAGCCTGTGAATTCAGTTATGTGCTGGTTATATTGCAAAAATTAAATTACATATATTATCTTACAGTGTGTATAAAACGAGTGTATATCAAAATACCCTTCGTTCATAATCCCCTCTACTGAAAAATGAGAAGGGCTTTCATAATCCCCTCTGTCGCTTTGCAGGGGCAACATAATCTCCTCTATGATTTTAAAGGTACATGCCCACTCAGTAGGCACAACATGCTTTTAATATCAAGGACATCATCCGAGACATTTTCTGTCAAAATAAACATTCAGTTACCATTACTCTACGTATTGATTGTCATTATTATACATTTTATATCAGACGTAAATTTGCACACTGATATTAGGGGCGATAACCGTGTTTCATTAAAATGTTAACGGACATTACCATTTATTATTAGCCGATCTATTTATAGATCGGCTATATATTGGTTATCCATCGGTTTGTGAAAACGTTTGTAACCACCTTTTTCTCCTATATTCGGTAATCTACAAACGCGAAATTTGTTGTATCACTTCCATCTACATCAACCGGATAATTTTTCATTTTTGGCCATTATCTCTGTTTAAAACTTTAAATATAGCGAAATAACACAATTTGGCTATAAATAAACGTTTTAACGTTTTAAGAGTTCGGCGGTTTGCAATTTGTCAGTAAATAAAGTTTTGACGTCACAAACCGGAAGCTCCGCCATGTACAAAACACGTCGAAGTTTGACAGTGGGTGACAGCGTTAATGAAGACGGCGTTCAGTCACAGACTGATGTTGATGGTCCACTCATGGAGGCTATGTCGCTGGAGCTGCAGGAACTGCGTACAGAGAATGGTGAGCTGAAGGAAAAAATGGCCCATTTGGAAACTAAATTCACTGCAAGTTATTTTAAAGGTAGTGACGAGAAGGTGAAACATTTAACAGGATTACATGTACCATCATTCACAGTTCAATCTATATTGTTTACTTTTCTGCAGCCTCACCTGCCATCCAGTCTGGTCATGCCCAAATTCAAGGTAATGATATTGACATTAGTGAAATTGCGACTAAATTTGTCAAATCTCTTTCTTGCGTATGAATTTGACACTACTCAATCAACAATATCTATAATGTGTACACGGACTGTATGTACAAGCGGCTAAAGAAACTCATAAGATGGCCAGAGCGCGAGACATAGAGAAAAAACATGCCAATGGAATTGAGGAAGTACTTCGGCTACAGGTGTGCAGTGATAATTGATTGTTTTGAGGTATTTATTGAGAAACCAAGTGGTTTGAAAGCCAGAGCAGAAACCTGGTCTTCATACAAACACCACCACACTGTGAAATTTCTAATTAGAATTACTCCTCAGGACATGGTGTCCTTCATATCGAAAGCATGGGGTGGTCGTGTGAGTGACAAGTTTGTGACAGAGAACAGTGACTTCCTGTCCATGTTACCTGGGGATTTAGTGTTGGCGGACAGAGGATTTGATGTCAAGGACAGTGTTGGCTCGGTAGCTGCAGAAGTGAAGATTCCAGCATTTACGTAAGGTCGTGATCAGCTATCCCCTCTGGACGTGGAATCAACAAGTAATCTTGCTCACTCAAGAATACATGTGGAACGGGTTATTGGTTCAGTTCAACAGAACTATACTGTATTGAACGGTTTTCTTCCCATTAATTGTCTCATGAACAAGGATAAGTTTGGTAAGACGGTCACTGACACAATTGTTACCGTTTCGTGTGGTCTAGTAAATGTGTGTGACTCAATTGTTGATTTTAACTTAACCAAATTGATCTACACTGGTCCTTGCACTTCTTCGTGTCATTTTGTAAATACTGAAATCTTCTTTTTCCTGATTCACTTATTTCGCCATCAAACATTTACTTCTCTGTTGATTGCAAGGAAATAGCGATTCTGCAATTTCGGTCGGCTGCCAGCATTGTACCGGTAAACAGGTTGTCTGTCGGTCGGTATAGTCGACTATACCGACCGACAGCCGACCTGTTTATCTGTACCATGCCGGCAGCCGACCGAAATCGCTGAATTGGTATTCCTGGGCCAGGGGTGTGGAATTTCTTCATCAGATTTGCTGGCACCTTCTGAAATTAAAATCATATACATATCCCAATTCAAAAGCATTTTTAATAGAAGCTAAACATGTATACTTTATCATTTATTCCATTATCATGATTATCACATAAAGCATGTAATAATAAAATAAAAACACTCATAGTAAGCATGATATTACTTCCTTTCAATGGTAACATGACCAGTGTAGGCACAGCTCAGCCTGCACATTCAAATACATGAATGTGCTAGCAGATTAATATCCAGATTAATCAAACCCCATAAGGCCTTTTTCTCAAGCCACGGTCACATATACTTTTATATATTTGTGATGCACCGTTAGAGAAACAGTCCACTTACTTCACTGGTGCTGCACTCTGCCGATGGAAATATTTCAAGACAATACACTTGAAAGATATAATAAGCGCCATTAATTGCAAACAAATGTTTCAAGACGAGTAGTAATTTTATTGATTTTTTAACACTCATCTAGAAACATTTTATAATGGCGCATATTGTATTTTTCAAGTGGATTGTCTTACATTTTCCACCGGCGCGGAGTGCAGCACCAGTGTAATAATGATAATTAAATGCGCCATGTGATTTTGTACCTACAAAAAATGGGCGTAATTTCATAAAAAAATACAAAATTTTCCTGGAATGACACCGAAGGTTGTCGAAATTTTCAGAGCAGAATTCTATTCCGCATTTGCTTTGAGAATTTCATCAACTTTCAGCATATTTCATGAAATTGCGCACCTGTTTGTAGGTACAAAATCACATGGTGCGTCTCGATTATACAGACAGTATATCTGCATTGGCAATATATACATTTAAGTTCACATAAGTTCACAAATTAATCACCTTTTTACACGCTTGTTTTTCTTAAATTCTGGCATCTTTCTACAGTCTGGGCAATAGGTATATATATAAGATTCCGGCACCTCGTGTTAATTTATGGCACCCGGTGTTTTTATAAACTTGAATGTATAAGGTTTCCAAGTTCAAGGTCATTTCAAGGTCATTGAACTTTATGCTTGACGGAAGTCGAACATTGCCAATATATGAGCAAAATGGCCGCCAAGTAAATGGCAAATCCATAGTAATTTACTAAATATAACTGGGAGAATTTGGTTGGGGAGGAAATCAACACTTCTCTGACTTTTCCCCGAGATTCCGTAACTACTAAAATGTGGATTGAACCCTGATTTGATCGGCTAATAACATCATGCTCTGGATGACTTTTCATTATCTGTATTTATATTTTGATGTGCAATGATCATACTTTATAAATCTGTCGAAAATATTATGTTTTCAAGTGACGCATTTAATTAGTATAAATAATTAAAAAATAGCATGCCTTATTTGCATACGAAAATAGCCTAACACCACCGCGCGTCACTAGCAGTAAACTATTTATTACTAAATGATTATATCTGTAAAGCGGGCACTTGTAATTTTTAGAACTGGTGGAATAGTGACACAATTATACACTTATTTAATTCCTATAAAGAACATGTTGTGCCTACTGAGTGGGCATGTACCTTTAACAGGGGTATGATACTTCCCCTCTGTGTAAATGACAGGGCTATCATAATCCACTCTGTGGACATGGAAGTAGTAAGTAGGAGTTAACGACTATAC
Organism: Conchocele bisecta; assembly: GCA_029237695.1. Classification (NCBI taxonomy): domain Eukaryota; kingdom Metazoa; phylum Mollusca; class Bivalvia; order Lucinida; family Thyasiridae; genus Conchocele; species Conchocele bisecta. Next base: position 121,715,953 of record CM055266.1, read on the forward strand.
ATGTACTAGATGTGCTAGCATGAAAACACTGTGTGAAGTGTTAAATAATGATTAAATAAAATGATAAAAAAATTTACTTTGACATAGTCTTCATTTTGTTTATATTATACTAATTGTATTTTTTTAATAATCAAATTAACATGAAAAGTATCAGACTATCAGTGATGATTGACAAGTCATACAATTTACTTATACTATTAATTGGATTACTAAAAACATTGACAATTTCATTGAGGGGATTATGATAGCCCTGTCATTTCCACAGAGGGGATTATGATACCCCTGTTAAAATCACAGAGGGGATTATGATACCCCTGTTCAAATCACAGAGGGGATTATGATAGCCCCTGCAAAACGACAGAGGGGATTATGATAGCCCCTGTCATTTTTCAGCAGAGAGGATTATGAACGGAGGGGATTTTGAGTGTCTCCCCTATAAAACAAATATATATATGTAGACCCTGGTCAGACAGAATGCAAGTCTCTGCTGGATATATAGTATTAACCAATGTTGTGAACAATATAGGAATGAATGGCCTTTTTGTTGAATTTATCGGGGTATAAACTTGGAAAAGTCGCGGGAATACTGGACGAAGGCCGGAAGGCCTCGTCCTGTATTCCCGCGACTTTTCCAAATTCAACAAAAAGGCCATTCATTCCTTACAATTCCGGCATTTGAAATACATTCATCAAGAAAATGTGTTTATTTTGACAGACGGCAGCCATTTGTTTACATTGACAGCACTGACAGCGCACCAGTAGAAAGTAGTTCGGCGTGGGAGTTTATTGGGATATAAATGTTGGACAGAGAGTTGCTACGGGCCAATCAAATGTTAGGGAATTGTGTAAATATTATTGTGCTGGAATTATTTTTCCAGTAACTTGATGAAAACGTAATATTCTCGGATGAAAATCATCATAACACCAAACTGTGAATTTTGTATTTTCTGCCAACCACTGTTTATTGGAAACATCACTGTTTTTTCCCTGACTGAATCTCCTACAGTGCAGACTTAGACCAGGCACAGGCTGATCTGAGTCTACGCTGGACACATTGCACACGCGTCCCATTTCTCCATTTCATAGTCACACAATTATAAGCAAGGACAATTATATCGCCAACAAAATACCGTGTGCACTGAACTGTAAAATACACAACAACCTAAATCAGGATCGCGTGTCAAGAGATAAGGGGATTGAATAGTGATTAACGGCCCATCAAACAGATAAGGGATTAACAGTATGTGGGAAAGTTAAACAATACACATCCTAGTGAAGTCCTGTATCGTTTATTACACATGTATTAGATAAGGTGCATGATCACGTGGTTACAACAACAACCAACGTCACCCACTGCAAAGTAAGTATTATTTGATATTTTCCTTAATATGCAACGGATTTTTATGAAATATGGCGCAGCAAACGCGTCTTCATGAGATGCATTTGGTGGTCCATGGAGTTCGGCACAGACTTATGTCGTTTTGCGAAGAATCGATTTCCGTGTCGGAGACACGGAAATCGATTCTTCGCAAAAACGACAGAAGTTTGGGCGAAAATACAGAGACCACCAAATGCAGCTGAACAAAACGCGTTTGATGCGCCATATTTCATCAAAATCCGTACGTAATAAGGACACTATAAAAGAATACGTACTTTGAATCAGATGGATTCTGTTAATTTCAGTATTTGTTGTTGTTGTTAGTACCACGTGATCATACACCTTGGTAGAGGAATACGTTTACGTTGTACTGAATGGAATTTGCTATGGCATTTTCAGATTGCTTACTCCTCCTCCAGATCCTACATCTCCTTTTCCCCCATGTTAAATTATCATAGACAAATACATTTTTCCTTATAAAATGAATATTTGACCAAATTTCACGAAATAAAAAGAAGGATCATTCTTAAATTTTTATACAAATTAATATTGACGAAAAGAATATTGCAAAATATTTCTCTATGGGAATTTAACATGGGGGGGGGGGGGGGGGGGTGGGGGGGTAAAGGAGGTAGAGGAGCTGGGGGAGGAGCCAAATTTTATTTTTTTGGAAATTGACTCCGAAATCTGGCTAGATAGCTTGGGAATGATCTAACTAAGAAAACTAAAGATACATTTTGAAAATCTGTCCACTATTTCTGAAATTAGAAAAAAATCCCCATGTTAAATCCCCATAGAGTGAAGATGTCTATGGGGATTTACAGGTATACCTGGTATATGACCACTCAGTAGGCACACCATGTTCTTTATATCAGAGATATCAACTGAGACATTTTCTAGCAAAATAAATATTCATTCACCATTACACCACATATTGATTGGCATTATTAAATATTTTATATCAGACGTAAATTTTCTACACTGATATCAGGGGCGATAACCGTGTTTCCTCAAAATGTTAAGGGACTTTACTGTTTATTCTCTGTATTTATTTTTCGATGTACAATGATCATACTTTAAAATCTGTCGAAAATATTCTTTTTTTCAGGTGACGCATTTAAGTAGTATAAATAATTATAAAATATCATGCCTCATTTGCATATATAGCCTGATACCACCGCGAGTCACAATCAGTAAAATAAATATTACTAAATGATTATATCTGTTTATATCGCAACCATTGCTCCATGTAGCATAATAAACGGGGTTGAATTTTTGCCTTTATTTTTTTACCTTCGACCCCTAATCGCGGCCTCTGATTGGTTCGTCTCAACAGCAAATTCAAGATGGCGGAGAATTTTAAAATCGAAATCGCTGTCGATTCAGCTGAATTTTGTAAATTTTTACAGTACATGTGACGTAACCAAAGACACAATTCAATTCAATTCAATTCAATTCAATTCAATTCAATTCAATTCAATGCAATTCAAATTCAATTCAATATCTTTATTTCCTATTTAAAGATATTTTGAGTAGAAATCAAACAGCAAATAAATATTGAAATAAACTAATGAAAAGTAGGGAAATTAAAATCACTATAAATACATTTAAAATATAATTGCAAGTGTTCTGCTATGGCGGCATAGACTACTGTCTGTTTCACGAAACCTTTATTATGATACATAGACCAATGGTTGCGGTATAAATAGTAAATACATGGTTAGTGCCGTCGAATATAAAATATATTCGGTTGAGCCTTAGACAACATTATAGAGGCTCGCTAAAGTTCGCCCCAATAAAGCTGTCTAAGGCTCAACGGAATATATTTTATATTCGACGGCACTAACCATGTATTTACTATATAGCGGGCACGCATACTTTTTAGAACTGGTGGAATAGTGACACAATTATACACTTGTTTAATTCCTATTTAATATATTGTTTTTGCATTGTTTATATACATATATCAGTAACATTTGGGCATGTTTCGTGAAACAGACAGTAGGCTATGCCGCCATAGAAGAACACTTGCAATTATATTTTAAATGTATTTTTAGTGATTCTAATTTCCATAATTTTCATTAGTTTATTCAATATTTATTTGCAATTTTATGAAAGAAAGTGAAATAATAGACTAGCTTCGTTTTCATTAAAACAACACATTTTATTATGAGTTGATTAACCCGATTTTTCTGGCGGTTGTGCAGGATCAAAGATATTGAATATATTTACAAGGAACTACACTTGTGAAAATTAAATACATTTGTAATGCCCATTTTTCTCATGACTAGTCATAAGTATTATGCTGATTTTGATGAATTGATAGCTCCGGTTTGAATGTAAACTGTGCTCCGTAACCCCGCTCCAAATATACTATTCCGCTCATAGACGCCATGATTAACAGTATCACAGATAACAGGAGATTGCCGATGATCGCTTCTCGGTAATCAAAGACACATTTCAATTGATGGATTTACATTTAATGATCATAGGCTGCATATGCAGCCTATGCTCAATAAATGTAAATCCAATAATTGAAACTATATCACGTAGTTAGTTACACTCGTGCAACTCTTGTGAACAGCTGAATTGGAGATGGTTCACTTAATGCAAGTGATAACATTTTTGGCTGAACTATATCCAGTATCCCCGTATGGTCCCTCGATTGAGACAATGGGTCTTAGGACGTGTGCCACCAGCATAGCCACATTTCAAAGTGTGCCTTGAGCAGGGCTTAAAGGTACATGTCCACTAAGAAGGTACAAAATAACGTTCTTTATAGGAATTAAATAAGTGTATAATTGTGTGACTATTCCACCAGTTCTAAAAATTACGAGTGCCGGCTATACAGATATAATCATTTAGTAATATTTATTTTACTGATAGTGACTCGCGGTGGTATCAGGCTAATTTCATATGCAAATGAGGCATGCTATTTTTTTATTATAAACAGTAATGTCCGTCAACATTTTAAGGAAACACGGTTATCGCCCCTGATATTTATGTGGAAATTTACGTCTGATATAAAATGTATAATAATGCCACTACATACGTGGGGTAATGGTGAATAAATGTTTTTGCCAGAAAATGTATCTGATGATGTCTCTGATGTACAGAAAAGTTTCTGCCTACTGTACAGTGGGGTCAGCGTGTAAGTGCACACACGAACGAACACGACAGGTTGGTTCCAACCTGTCGTGTTCGTTCGTTCGTGTGTGCTCTTACACGCTGATCCCACTGTAGACACACAATGTACACAATAGCATTATTACGTGTGAAAATATGAATCTGGCAAGTAATGCAGTCCCTGATCAGATTGCGCAGAAATATAGAATGATCTGGATCAACGATAATCGAAATTACTTTCATTGATCATTTTCATAACAAATCATGCTACATTCGGCACTTTTTTTACTAACCATAAGTCTCTAAACTACACAATTTGGACCGGATTTGTGCAAATCAAATTCAACGGGGGATAATTAGCTACGATCCCTCAAAGAAGCGATTCGTGGAAGAAGGAGTTTGTCAATTATTCTACTGATCGCTTCAAATAGATCACAATCCTACTAGATGAACTTGCAAGAGGTTAGACAATACCAAAGCCATGTTTTCCAATCTATGTTCATCCGGAATTCCGTGTGACGTCATCTCATTGTAATGATCTTTTTGGTTGGTTTTCTTATCTTGTTCCCGGTATACGCGCGCTGGCGACTTGCCTTCCGCGGTTATCGGCCAATCATATGTAGTGTAACAACGACTGTACGTTTAGCGATGACGTTATCGAGGAAGCCCACGGTAATTGGAAAACATGGCTTCCCGAGAAATGATAGAAATGTCTGTGCGATTAAATTGTCTGTCATGACGCACAGGACGGGTATAAACGTAGGTTTGATGAAATGTTCGATTGGAAACAATGTTTTCTCTATGCAAACTGTTCTTTACGGGCCGGGAAGACGTAAAAGTGTATTTTGAACCCGATGTTTACTCCTTTGTATGGCAATATTGGCCTCTAAATGTGTCCGCTCTTTCACGACCTAGCAATGATGATAATTTTTTTAAAACAAAACAATCGATACCTCGAAAACGCATTGACATAGCGCATCGGGGAATATATCGTTGCGGAATACTATCATTGTCCCAATTTCTGCAATAGGCGACAATGATATAACTCGGTCTCGATGCCGTCCGGGCTCGGCCTATTAAAAACTTCGTAACCTTCAATTATGGAGTATATGGATGGAGTAAAAAAGGCTTATTTTTATTCTTCATTTATTGATGCTTTTAGGATTATATAATGTATTTATAGTCCTCGGTCCGTTACTTCAACCTGTAATATACTACTATACTGTCTGTTTCACGAACGCAAGGGCGGATCCAGCATTTGGGGAACGGGGGGGGGGGGTTGTCTAGTGTTGCGAAGGTAACTCTTGCAATCTACTCCCTAGGGGGTTGTCCTATTTTTGAGCTCAATCAATTTCCCCATGTTAAATCCACATAGACATCTTCACAGATAGGGATTCAAAGGTATATGCCAACTCAGTAGGCACAACATGTTCTTTATAGGAATTAAATAAGTGTATAATTGTGTCACTATTCCACCAAAAAGTATGAATGCCCGCTATACACGGATATAATCATTTAGTAATACCATGCATTTATTTTACTGATAGTGACGCGCGGTGGTATCAGGCTATTATCATATGCAAATGAGGCATGGTATTTTTGTAATTATGTATACTAATTAAATACGTCACCTGAAAAAATAATATTTTAGACTGATTATAAAGTATGATCATTGCACATCAAAAAATAAATACAGATAATAAATAATATTGTCCGTTAACATTTTAAGGAAACACAGTTATCGCCTCTGATATCATAAGTCTGATATAAAATGTATAACAATGCCAATCAATACGTGGTGTAATGGTGCATAAATGTTTATTTTGCCAGAATGTGTCTCAGATGATGTCTCTAAAAGAAAGCACATGTTTGTAACTACTAAGTGGACATGTACCTTTAAAGTGGGGATAATTTTTTTTCTAATTTCAGAAATAGTGGACCAATTTTCACAATTTAACTTTTGCTTTGTTAGTTAAATCATTTCCATGCTATCTAGACAGGTGGTGGCCCAAAAGGTCAGCGGCTGGAATTGAAACTGCATATACGTCACGTGTCAATGTTCAGAACTATACAAAGAAACCCCCAAATTTTGCTTGCAAATAACTAAATATAAAAGATACATTAACATGCGTGTTGAAGTAAATTAGTACATTAATGAGGGATCGTAGCTAGTTGTTTCCCGTTGCAAATCTATTTATAGAGATCCGGCCCTATGCTGTATTTCAGCCTTTATTTCTTACTGAATAGCACATAAATTAGTTTTGCGAACAGAGTAGACCCAGATCAGACTGCACACATGTGCAGCCTGATCTGAGTCTACACTGTTTGCAATAACATTAATACGTGTGAACATATGAATCTCTCAAAAACCGTAGTCCCAGATCAGATTGCGTAGATAATTATGTAGTATGGTCTGGATCAACACTAGTATACATGTAAATCACTATAATTGCTCCTTTTCACATCATACGCTTCTACATTCGCCCTTTTTACAAGCAATAAGGTCCCGAACTACACAATTTGGACTGAATTTCTATAAATAAATTAAACGGGAGACAACTAGCTACAATCCCCCATTGACCAGGTTCAACAAGCAAACTGTGTCTATGGCTTTAAACTATTGAAGGGGATATCCGCCACTACATTGCATGCCGCAGTGCAAGATGACATGTAACAATGGTCGACTGCATTGTCATGACGCAGCATGCAGCATGTGGCGGATATCCCCTTCCATATTAAATATCTGGATTGTATTCGTTACCGTACTAGTTTAACAACATCGCACACGAATATCTGTTGATTTAGTGTGGTTAAACCTATGTACGTTTCTCGAATCGCGTAAGCCATTTTTCTCATCGATCGTTACGTGTGGATTCCATGTGGCCACGCCCGGAATATGCTGCGATGTATCGGCGATACTTCATATTTATAGAAAGAAATAATTTCTTTGAATGCTGCCTGTCAGTGATGGTGATTTATGACGGCGGTTGTGCTCATGTTGTAAAACCCTCAAGCACTGCTTGATCCCACTTCACTATACCACCGTGTACAATGTTGTTTAGTACAGTGTCGGTTTGCCGATGTTCTCAGTACAGGTTCATTTTTTTACAGATTTGTGAATGGAACCAATTTGTGGCGGTGTCTGGAGAAATGAGCCTTATGGGTTTTGCGACCAGTGTAGATCCTGACCAGCCTGTGCATCCGCACAGTCTGATCAGAATCTGCACTGTTTGCCATTCCATCAATGAATCGCCCGTTTTGCTTCTAACAGACAATGCAGATCGTTATCAGGCGGCTACGTACGGGGCAGGGGACATGGATTCTTTTTATTAATTCGTTCCCACGATATAACAAATCGTTCCCTCGAATTAACGATTCGTTCCCACGAAATGACCATTCGTTCCCTCAATTTAACAATTCGTTCCTTCGAAGTAACAATTCGTTCCCACGATATAACGTGGCTAATTGTCTTTTGAATGTGCTATTTGACCGGCAGCTAGACTGGCTACAAATGACATTTGCCACATTTCTTCATTCGCAGCCACATATGACCTTGTGTCGTATCAACTGTATGCACGGACATTTGAATACACACTGTTTTATTTATTAACATTTCGAGTTCAAGGTACACATGGGTCTGACAGCATTCTCTTCATGAAATAATTAAGAATTAAAAATAATTAAGAATGTTGTTGTTGTCAACTTGAAACGAAGTTACCTCCCCTATGCCACGCTCGCAATATTATATTTTGTTGGCATCGGAGGGGTCTGTGTAATTAGCCCTTTTCTTACACCGACCCTTTAATTTACTGTTATCATTGTCGCGCCCGCTTCTGGGGCGCGTTTCACTAAAATTCGTACTACTAAAATGTTCGTAAGTGCAAAATCATGATAGTCTGTACATTTCACATTAACAATGTTTTCTCGTAAACAATTATTTGATTTACATTTATTGAACATCTATGTTTAATAAATGTAAATCCATCAATTGAAATTTCCAGATGAACCTACATTTTCACTTACGAACATTTTCGTCGTACGAAGTTTAGTGAAACGGGCCCCTGATGAGCGCGAAATAGTCAGGGTTATTGGCGTGTGTCTGTGCGTCTGCGTGTTAGTAAATTCGTACGTCTGGATTTTCGCGAACGTATTTCAGTACATGCACCATGGACAGCCACAGCTTGCCATACATGAAGTCCGATTGACTTGAAACTTCACTCACGTATTTGAGACACGCCATGCGATATTTACAAAATTTACGATATTTTCCGTAAATGACGTCGAAAGATGACAAAACCTTCATAGCACATGCGGAATAGTATTTCGCATTTCCTATGAACATTTTGTCATCTTTCGACGTCATTTACAGGAAATATCACATTTATTTTGTAAATATATCTCATGAAAAATCGCAAGTGTTCTTAGGTACGAAAGCGCATGCGCGTGTCTCAATTATCGTCAACAGTTCCATTTTAATCCTTGAACCCGAAAGCCCGCTATATCGGTTTATGCAAACAGTGTAGATCCAGATGAGCCGGCTCGTAACGAGCCGTCTCATCAGGATCTGCACTGTTTGAAAGTAATTTACATATTTTTGAGAACAACGAATACCCCCTTTTTATAAATGGAATAGCCTTAAAATCATTTTGCGATGATTGGATTGGTTAAAAAATTAACATATCGCAGCCCATTCAGTTACTTAGGGGAGAAAGGGTTAATAGCCCATACATGCGACCTCTATGTCCAAGTTCGAGATGAAATGTCTCTGAAATCTACATTCAAGGTTGTGCAACATGTACGTTCAAATGTTTCATTAACCCTTTCAACCCTAAGGAACTGGAATGGACTGTGATATGCTAATGTTCCGACCAATCCAATGGTCACAAAATGATTTTCAGATTCGTCCATTTATGAAAAGGGGGTGTTTTTGTTCTAAGAAATATGAAAATTACTTTCAAAAAGTGCAGATCCTGATGAGACGGCTCGTTACAAGCCGGCTCATCTGGATCTGCACTTTTTGCATAAACCGATATAGCGTAATTCGTATTGACTGCAAATGCCATATGCTTGTGTGAGAAAACGATGTTCGCCCGTCCATAAAATGACCACTTGTGCCATCCCGAGCTACTTGACCACATGTGGACCATCACGATCGAAACTGACTTCTTTCGTATTTTACTGTGTCAGTCTAGCTCCCGGGGCCGTTTCATTAAACGCCGTACGACTAAAATATTCGTAAGTGCAAACTTATGATAGTCTGTAAATTTCACATTAACGATGTTTTCTTGTAAACAGTTATTGGATTTACATTTATTGAGCATATGCCGCATATGCTCAATAAATGTAAATCCATCAATTGATATTTTCAGACGATCCTATGTTGGAACTTACAAACAATTTGGTCGTACGAAGTTTAGTGAAACTCTACCGTGATCTCCTAACAGTTTCCAGCGTCCTGATAAAGGTCTACGATTTCCCTTAGCTACATTGGAAATGTTCGTAAAACTCAATAATTAACAGCGTAAACCCTAATTATACTGTGTGATGAACACGCTGACCAGGTGCCACCCTGGTCTGTATTTTAACGGGGTCTTATAGTATTATAAATATATTCATGTTATTCTGATATATGAAATTCATATTACATGCATGTAATGCTCATTACAGCGTGGGGGGCATTGAACATATATATTGTATATTCCATTCCATATATGTGTGTTGCCATGGCAAAAGGTTTTGATTGAACATTATTTTAAACTCGCTACTTAGTGAAATACGAGCACATCTCGAATGAAAGTGGCAACATTCAAAAGTATTACAACTGTGCTTAATGTTATGGGCATGGCGATGTTGACATCAATCAAAATAGTATACTAGTATTTGCTATACGAACGTACATGGTGTAGACTCCTGGGGCCCGTTTCACTAAACTTCTTACGACTAAAATGTTCGTAAGTTCAAATTTAAGATCGTCTGTAAATTTCAATTTATGAAAACATTGTTAATGTGAAATTTAAAGACTATCATAAGTTTGCACTTACGAACATTTTAGTCGTAAGAAGTTTAGTGAAACGGGCCCCTGGAATTTATCCGAAAGCTCCATTGTGCTTCTAATGTTTGCAAGCATCAATCTTTTTTAACTGGGTGTGATATTTAATCATATTTAATCATATGTAATCATATTTAATCATATTTAATCATATGCGAACTACGACAGTACGATTACCAGTAATGTATTAAGACTAATGTCGTCAGTAATCAGCATGGTATTGTGCATTCCCAGGACCAACAGAGGACCTGATTGCGTCATAAATGATAGACCGGCCACAATATTGTGTGGTGATTGGTGCCACATATATGTAGTATTCGAGGCCATTCCTTCCTATTGGCCTACCATTATGCCGTATCCGAATCTGCTTACCCATGTGATTAGGTACACGTGGCATATGAGTGTTTACTACATCTCTTTGGTACCAGCCACCTTATCTGGCCCATGCACTATCAGGGAGACAGTTGGTATGCCTCGGAAAAACATATGATATCAGAGACGAACTGTATGAACAGTTGTCGATGTATTCCGACGTAGTGTCTGAAATAGAGAATAACAGGCTAGTGTGTTTCGATATCAAGTTTATCAGACAACGTTAAGTAACGCGTAGGAATTCCAATGCTTGCTTTCGACGTGAAACAGTTTGTGCCGGCGTGGAGTCAAGGTGTATGATCACGTGGTACTAAGAACAACAAGTACTGAAACTGCCAGAATCCATCCGATTCAAAGTACGTATTATTTATAGTGTCCTTATTACGTAACGGATTTTGATGAAATATGGCGCATCAAACGCGTCTTGTTCAGCTGCATTTGGTGGTCTCTGTACGTTGGCCCAGACTTATGTCGTTTTTGCGAAGAATCGATTTCCGTGTCTATCGACACGGAAATCGATTCTTCGCAAAAACGACATAAGTGTGTGCCGAACTCCCTGGACAACCAAATACCGCTCATGACGACGCGCTTGCTCCGCCATATTTCATAAAAATCCGTTCATATTAAGGAAAATATCAAATAATTCTTACTTGGGAGTGGGCAAGATTTCAACACGTTCAGCAACTGTTGTTGATGTTATAACTACGTGATCATGCACCTTGGGAGTGCAGCACCAGCGATATTCAGTGCAGATTATTCAATACCACTCCTGTCGTTGGTTCGCAGCCAAAGCGACGCGTATACTACTTTGTAAATGATAATGGAGATGGTATCCTATGGAATGCCAAATCTACATAAACTGAAATAATTAATGCTAATGCTAGCTCTAAATAATTAGAGATAGGATTAAATATTTAGAGCTATCTCCAATCATTTGAAATGCTCTCTATAACAATAATCATTTGAGTTTATGTAGATTCGACGCTCCAGGAACGCCAAATGTACATAAACTCAAATAATTAAATTAAATGCTAGCTCTTAATATTTAATGCTAGCTCTAGATATTTATGCTAGCTCTAGATATTTAATGCTGGCTCTAATTATTTACACTTAGCATTACTTATTTGAGTTCATGTAGGTTTGGCGTTCCATAGTATCGGAGAGGCGGTAGCTGCATGTAAATCAGGTAACACGTCCCAGTGACCATGCTGTACGAGGGCCATTCTAAATGTGTTGATACAAGGGGTGAACTTATGTTGATAATCTGTCTATGGAGTTAGATGTTAGTGTAATCCTTCAACATATTCCACTTTGACTTGTGATGTCAAAGCATGTTGTAAAGTATTCTAAAGTGCTGTGAAAGCATGTTTTGATGATACAAATGGAAAATAGAAAATAAACAGCAGACGACAAAAAAAATAAGATCTAAGGGTTAAGTAACTGAAAAATGTCACTTCCGAGTGCTGTGTTTGATGAATATCTGCGCTCAGCCAATATCTTTTTCAATATCGGGAAGATAAAACTTCACAAGGAGTGAGATGGGAAATAAGCTGGATGATTTAACTTGTAGCTCCTTTCATCTCTAAGAAACTTTCAAGTACGTTATTTTTGTGAGCAGTTGTGTTGTCATTGATCAAATGGAGGCCGCGTAGAACAGTATTTGGACGTAGATTTTGATATTGTCTTTTCACTGTATTTAGCACTTTGTCTCTATAAAACGTTCATATGATCGATTTTTATATCCAGGTCTCATCTCCTGTTATGAGCTCAGACATGTTACGGTTTTAGAATTGTTTAGTGTTTCTTTGGCAAATTTGACGTGGTTTGCTGAGTAGTATATAAGAGTCACAATGATACCATCACCTCTGGAAGGTACCGGCTACGCGCGGCACCTTCCACAGCATGATGGTATCATTTGTGACTCTTATATACTACTACCGCGAGACCATATATTTATGACATGAGAAGATACACCCAATTAGAGATAAAAATCCCTATGTTATACTCAGTATATATATACAACAATCTGTCATACTTTTATTACGAATAAAATAACAACTGACACCCTATTAAAGATAAGAAATCCATAAGTTATACTCAGTATTTTACAGCAATCTGTCACAAATATAAACTGACACCCTATTAAAGACAAGTTATCCATAAGTTATACTAAGTATATTACAACAATCTATCGTACATTTATTACGAATAAAATATAAACTGACACCCTATTAGTTTAAACAATATTTTATTTCATATATAGCAGGTTACATATATACAAGACAAGTGATAAAAGGATTAGAAAACAAGCTTCGTAAAAGCTTATGTGAATTCTTCTCCTTGACAGTTGATGGGCCGCCGGCTGAGATAAGAGACCTTACGACAATTGCGTTAATTGACAATACTTGGAGATATATTTTGTTTGTTGTACCTCACACAGTACGATTTGCATGTACTCGCCTTGCTGGTGTGATTATTGCTACAACATTAGCTGAAAACGAACAGTGTACGCCCTGAGCAGACCGCTCGGATGAGCGGGCTGACATGGGTCCACGCTGGTCGCGTATGTCATAAGGGCCTTGTTCTTCTAGCAGGGTGCCCATATTACACAATAGTTATTGAACAGTGGCAGGAAATAGTTTAATATTGTTTATCTTATGATCACTGAAAATGAAAATGGAGCATACACGTGATAAATATGGTTCTATAATACCAACACCAAATATTATCAAATCACCAATAGGCCAACACCCGCGCTCGCTGCGACCGCAGTCAATCTATCAGAGGCAACAGCCTGTCATTGGTTGAAGATCCAATTACCTTACAAGTCGCAGCAAAACAGAGTGTCTGGTTGTATACAAGTCTTTGATATATATGTGACAATTGGACCACTATACTTGATTGTTTTTTATTGTCTGGTTTGAAATCGAGTTGAAAACGAGCCATTATTATGTATACACCTATCTGTTAGTATATTTAGTTAGGAATTTAATTACTTTAGTCTGGCCTAAAAGCGTTTTGTAGACATTATATATTTGTGCACTTGCAAAAATACGGTGGTATTCTGTTCAAATGATAATCGTTCGTTACCATAAAGAAGATTGTTGGCTATCGGTGGACACGGAATGTCTGTTAAGTGAAGATGTCTTTGAAGTTGATAGTTTTCACAATATAGTAGAAAATGATTGATTGTTTCTACCGAACCACAAGTACAATTTGGAGAATCAACTATAGATCTACGATGAAGGTCATAATTCAAGGAACTGCATGACAAACGAAGACGGGCGTGAAGTACTTGTCCTTGTCTGCAGCCTATATTGTATAAGATGGGTGATTTTGTAACATTTTTATTTATAATTGCCTTAAAGGACGGTACTGATTGCGCATTTTTTTCCTGTTCTGACAATTTATTCCATTCACGAATAGTGTGGGGTAGATATGAATTCAAGTACAATTGTGTACGACAATGTACTAATGGTATATTAGTAGCGTTTCTAAGGGTATACCGTGCTTGTATCTGTTCAGGAATCAGATCGCTAAGATATTGTGGGGATAGTTTATTTACCATTTTGTAAAATAGTATAAGTTTGTGTTTATTTCGTCTGTTTTCCAAGGATTCCCACCTGAGATCTTGATATAATTTATCAATATTACAAAGTTTAGTAGCTCCACACACTATGTGCGCAGCTTCTATCTGTACTGCTTCGATCTGGTGTTTTAATTCGTCTGTGCAATTACTCCATACAACATCACCATACTCCAAAAGAGGTCGAACAAAACAAAAATACATGCGTTCAAGAGCTGACCTTTTTAGGGTGAATTTCAGAGATCGTAATATGCCTATTCTTTGCCATGCTTTATTTAGATATGATGAGATGTGTGGATACCATTTTCCGTTTTCTGATAGAATTATTCTAGATGTTTATGTTCATTAACAGTTGTAATAGGACGAGTGTCCATTTTAAGTACTGGATGCTGTGGTTTATTATGTTTTCTTGAATAAATCATTGACTCTGTCTTGGATGGGTTGAATGTCACTAACCATGTTTTTGACCATTGATTTATAGTTTCTAGGTCGTTATTTAATGCAGCTGCTGCTGCTGATATAGTGTCGTCGACTATTATGTACAAGCTTGTGTCGTCTGCAAATAATGACACCCTATTAAAGATAAGAAATCCATAAGTTATACTCAGTATTTTACAGCAATCTGTCACAATATAAACTGACACCATATTAAAGACAAGTTATCCATAAGTTATACTAAGTATATTACAACAATCTGTCGTACATTTATTACAAATAAAATATAAACTTACACCCTATTGAAGATAAAAATCTATTAGTTATACTCAGTATAATGCCTACCATAAAGCAAATGAGAGAGCAAGCTAAGAGTTGGGGAATTTCCCTAAGAGGTTTGAGACTCAAGAAAGATATAGCAGATAGGATAAGTGACGCGCGAGCCGTCGTCTACGAGGAGAGGCTGCGGCGTGCGGTTTCGACCGGACGACTGCCCGCCGACCCCGAAAAACGCTCCGAGAAATTGGAGAACGAGACGACGGCCAGTCTGCGCGCCACCGCTTACGCGCAGCGTGTAAACGAAGATCCCACCGCACGTAGAAAACCACTATACAAAGCGTACTACAATAAGATTTATCAAGGGTTGGTGGGGAGACCTCCCAAGAAGAGGAGAGATATCACCAGAGCTTTGGTGGAGGAGGGTCCCAGGATTCTCGCCGAAGAAGCCGAAGTTAGGGAAAATGTTGATAGGGGTAGGAGGAAGATAGTATGGACTTTCGAGAGGGGGGTAGACGGGAGATCGCTAATCGCATAATGAATAAAATTCGCCCAGAGATGACCACGGCATGTTATCTGAGGTATTCGTGCTCGTATCGTATTAGGAACATAGAGACCGACGCTACTATGATCTATCACAAACTATCAAAGGGCAGTCCGTGGATAAACGAGATCGCCAAAGCCGAGAGTTGGATATCCGATAGAGAGAAAGGTCGAATGGACATCGACAAAGTCGATAGACCAAACAGAAAATGGACCTTCGTTCGTTGGATATCGGTCGAGGTGAAGATGATCATCGACACACAACAACTTCTCATGGGAGCGGGAAAACTCCCATACTGGTTAAGACAGAAAAAGTGAATGTATTCCGTCGACACGTACGACGACTACTTGTGTCTGTTTAGATGCATAGCCATCCACCGTGGAGGGAGACCAGACCGCTGTTGTGAGAAGGTACGAGCTCTGGCTCGCGAATATCTCTGGCACGATAACGGACCGGGTAGTAAGGGAATCCCCCTGGATGATATTAAGAAGGTCGAAGAGCATTTCAAGTTGGGTATTCGCGTTTACGAGCCCACCGCCGACGGAGTGTGGTATCTCATGAAGGTTCCGGCAAATTACGACGTGGTTGGGGAGAAGATAATGACGATAGGAATGTTTGGAGGTCACTCTTTCCTCATAACGAACCTCCGCAAGATGACGAACGAGTACGGGTGCACCGGATGTCAACAACGGTTCACAAAGTCGTGTAACATGCACAGGCACGCGACCACCTGCATGGGTGGGAAGACCGTGGTGACATGTCCAGGTAAGAGGGTAGAGAGACCACAGTCGGCATACGAGAAGGCGTTCTATCCTAAGGGGTCAGCGAGTATGAGGTCGATTCAATGGTTGAGCAGAGAAGAGGAGAGGGTTGGAAAGCACATACATCACGCCGACTGCGGTCACGGTGGTGAGAGGTGGGTGGCCGGTGATCCGGTCGACGGTTACTGTCACGAGACCGAGACCGTGTTTCAGTTTCACGGATGCTACTGGCATGGGTGTCCGAGGCATTGCATGAGAGGTAAAGCGAGATCGCTGTACAAGAGGACGAAAATTCAAGACGCCAAGATAAGGAAGGCGGGTTACGAGCTGGTGGTGATATGGGAGTGTGAGTGGTTGAATGAGAGGAATCCCCACCACCACAACCACCACCGCACGAGGAGGCGACGACTCTGTACCCCCACCAGATAGTCTACGACTTCGAGGCGTATCTCGACAAGTCAAAAACCACTCGACCCACCAAAGACCTGACCTTCGAGGTCGAGCACGTTCCTATATCGGTGTCGTTGGGGGATGCGATGCATGAAGGGATCACACACCTATGCGAACGAGATCCCGACACGCTAGTCGAGAAGTTCGTGACCGAGCTGCAGATGAGAGGCAATGCAATCAGGGAGGGGGTTAGGAAGAAGTATCTGCCGGCCGACATAGATATGTTATCGAAGTCTCAGCAAGCAAAGATTATTTCTTGGATTGACCAAGTCCCGGTGGTGGGGTTCAACTGTAGCAGGTACGACCTGAACCTCATCAAGCAGTACTTTGTAGAGAAGTTGGCGGCCACCGTGATGGTTGGAAAGAGAGCCAGCACGACGATGTTTCTGTTTACCCCGGAGTTTAGATTTCTCGACATCATCCAGTATCTGGGACCCAGTACCACGTATGACCGGTGGGTTAAGGCGTACGACTGTAAAACAGTAAAGTCTCACTTTCCGTACGAGTGGTTCGATAGCGCGGACAAGCTCGACCATCCGGGGCTGCCAGACTATCCCGAGTGGTACTCGAACTTGAAGGGTGAGTTCCTACTGTCGTTGTCCGAGTGGAAAGAGTGTAAAAAGGTATTCTGAGAAAAGGGGATGAAGACGTTCAAGGAATGGTTGCAACACTACAACGACTTGGATGTAGGACCGTTCCTGGAGGCTTTGACTAAAATGACGGAGTTCTACAGGGGAAGAGGCGTGGACATACTCAAGGATGCTGTGTCTCTGCCCGGTGTTTCCCTTCAGTACCTACTCCGCGCGGGTCGATCGATTGGGAAGGCGGACACGCCCGAGCTGTGGTCACCGAAGTCTGAAACTTACGAGATGATGAAGCAGGGATTGGTCGGTGGTCCGTCCATAGTATTCTCCAGATACGCCGAGGTTGGAAGGTCAACGATCAGGGGTCAGGTGGGGAGTCGGGAGGAGAAGATGTGCAAGGCGGTGCTGGGGTACGATGCCAATGCTCTATACCTATCTACTCTATCGAAGGACATGCCGTGTGGTGAGGAGCAGATATGGACGTGTGACGACCCGGAAAGACAGTCGTATATAGACCGTTTCGTGAGGAAGGTCAGGAGTGAAAAGTGGTTCGGATTTGCGGAGTTGGATATAGAGGTCCCTGAAACGTTGAGAGACAAGTTCTCGGAATGTCACCGCTGTTCGTTAATCGAGAAGTCGATGAGAACGAGGTTCCGCAGCACATGAAGGACTACCTGTCCGGGACCGGTAGGAAAAGAGTCGAAGGACAGAGAAATCTCGTGGGGGCAATGTCCGCCAAGAAGATGATCATATACTCCCCGCTGCTAAAGTGGTATCTGGAGCACGGTCTGATCGTCAAGGCGGTGCATAGGGTGATAGACTACACACCCGGCAAACCGTTTCAATGGTTCGTTAAAGAGGTCACCGCTGCTAGACGGACGGGGGACGTCGACAAGAGCAAGGCGGTGTTGGCGGAGATATTCAAACTGGTTGGTAACGCGTGTTGTGGCCAGCTGATAGAGGCACAAGAGAGACACTTGAACACCACATATACGAAGGATGAGAAGACTGTCGATCGGGCACTGAGGTCGGCGTGGTTCGAAGACATGGAGGAGATTGAGGAGGCTTACGAGATATCGAGCAGGAAGACTCGAGTGGTGATCAACAGACCGTTTCAGTGTGGCATAGCGGTATACCAGTTGGCCAAGCTCCGGATGCTGGAGTTCTACTACGATTTCTTGTACAAGTACATGGATCGCGGAGATTTCGAACTGATACAGATGGACACCGACAGCATGTACTTCGCGCTGTCGGAGAAGACGTTGTCGGAGAAGACCGAGTGGTTGGCGTGGGACGTGTGGAGCAACAGAACTCCGGGACTGTTCAAGCTGGAATTCGAAGGGGATAGAGCCATCGCTCTGTGTAGCAAGTGTTACTACGTGAGCGGTGATGGAAAATCTAAGCACTCGGCCAAGGGGATGTCGAAGAGATCTAACGATCTGACTTGGGGAAGGTATAAGAGTGCTCTCGAAGGGGGTAGGGATATGGCGGAGAACAGGGGATTCCGAATGATTAACGTACTGTCAACGTACTGTCAACAAAAATTAGGACTCTCGGCGTACTACGACAAGATGGAAGACGGGTTACACACCGAGCCTATAGGATAGGTAAAACAAAAAGAACTCTGAGAGAATACTAAAGACTCTGACGATCCGGGGGTAGCTGGGTGTCAGAAGGCACCATAAGAAGTTCTTCGCGAACAAACCCTCGAGATGGCCCATCACCCAAATAGTAGAGCACTGGCTCATCGGGCTTGGTAATAGATCGATCTAGATGATATACATTGAGAGACCACACGGGATCAGTCGCGCGGCGGCTGCCACCTTCGAGCTCTCCCGGTTGATAGAGGTACCGGACGTCAATATCCGATGGAAGCCGTTGCTCCTCTAAACCAACGGGTCGCCCACGCGAGACGGCAGAGGGCTCGCTCGTCACCCTTTTAAACTTGATAGCATCTACGGGCGTCTTACCTATCAATCTGGTCACCTCTCCGTTCAATGCGGAGACCACGGCGGGCAGTCTGGCCACCCACTCGGTCGATCGCGAATGAGGGTCTACAAGTTCTTTAGCGTATTGGCGTCCGAACAGTCTCTCAGCCAGGGTTCGATTGAAGCGCTCCACGATCCCCTGATCCCGGTGGATGTTGACGCGGCCGCGTCTGACAGAAACGTCGTGCTTAGACAATAGATGAGAGACCGCGCCCATGAACTCGCGGCCGGGATCGACCTGGAGAAGATTCGGCCATTTGAGAGGACTCCTCTTATATATTCGGGAGAGAGCCTCGGCCACCTCCTCAGACTCTTTAGTGGCCAACGGCTCAGCCCCCTTATAACGACTCGCTACGTCAACGATTGTCAGTGCGTACTTGTACGTCTTACGACCGACGCGATCGTGAGGGAGAAACAGGAGATCCGCTTGGTGAACTTGGTTCGGTACCGGCACGTCGAATTTCGGGCGCGGAATATTGTGAGGCGCGGTTAAATAGATCTGCAAGATGGCCTGCTTCTTGAGCCATTCCTTGACAGCGTTTTCTGAAACCTTGGTCGCCGCCGCGAGGTTCTTGATGGCCGCGAGTCCCTTCCAGTACCCGCGGGGGCTATAGTACGCATTCGCTAGCTTGTGCTAGGCGAACCGATAGTTTGGTGTTAAGTTTGCGCGTGTTCATAGTATGCGATGTATTCTAATATATCGGACAATCTCCAACATGCCCTCGCCAGATCGTCCGGTAACTGCGTCGATAATAATAAACCTTTGTTGGAAGTACAATCGCGATTGGGGGTTAAGTTCTGAAGGAACTTGGGAAAATCTAATCCCCCAGGATTGGTGGAGGAATCTAACATCCGCTTTGCGAAAAGGGTGGCCGCTTTTTCGTCCTCCCGCCACGTCTCGAGAGAATCTCTGGCCAGACGAATCATACACTTTGCACCAGCTAAGCGGTGTTTAAGGGCAGTGTAGCCTACATCAATCATAGCAAAACAAAGTTCGTCAACTGACATCGTTATATATATATATATATAGTTATTTAAAATAATTAATTTAAAATCTCGATTGAATATAGTAGCCGACGAGCCCAACCACACCCATTCCCACGACGATGAACGCGATCTCGCGGTCTTTTTGGGCTCTGACGGTACATAGAAATCTGAAAGTTGGGGCTCGCGAACCAGCGGCGCGAGACTTTTGTGCGGATATGCAAGCGCGTACTTGCGGTTGGCTTCTTCAACGTTCTGAAAAGTTTGTGCGGCGTGATTTTCGCGGCGAAGCTCTTCATTGACCCAGTCCAGATGGGCGGTTCGTTTTTTCGACCACGCTTCCTTTGCGCTATTGAGTTGTTCTACAGCTAAATCGTGACGCTTACGCTCCTCATCCACGTTCGAGCTTCTCATTTTAGAGAATATAAAGTTGCTACCGCTGAAAGCCAATGCGTTTACAAGCGCACCACCTACTATTAATGCGATTGAAGCCATTTATTTCCATATATTAACTGGTAGAATTCCAGCTTTAACTAGATAATCTCGGGTCCAAACTGTGGCCGCTACATCTAAGGTCGCGAGCCCTACGTCTCTCACAGTAAAGTCCAATTTGGGAGCGGTTCCTCCTAGGGCCATCTTTGATAGTCGAGCATACCCGATACTGAAACCCAATATCACCACGGCGTGATAAAGCGCATTCACTAACATTTTACCATCTTGTTCAGCCATTATAATTATTGCATATAAAAGGGGTCGCGATCAATGTTTAAATGGGGCGCATCCAATCGCGATTGGTGTTTCGTAACTTTCTTCTAAACACTGGCTGGTTGTTTTTTTCGATAATATGGGGTATTTCCACACGCACACCAAAAACTGCCATACCACCACCAACAACCCAACTCCAATTCACGAATTTGAGTTCAATCGGATTCGCCCAACCTCGATTGGGTGTTGAGTGTGCTTCCAATTCGTGAATTGGGGGTGTTGTTGTACTCAACTCTGTCCTCATATGTTTTGCTGTCTCCGTCCCCGATTGCAACGACTGTTTAGCCTCTCGAAGCTCGGCGAGTATTTTATCTTGTTTAACTTTTCGGGTGGCAGTGTGACCTATAAAAGGGTCAGTCTCTAGATCGTCAATCAATCCCGCGGTGTTTGGTATAGGGAGAAGTATACTAACGGCGGTTGCGTACAAATGAATAGCCGCCGATCTGAGAGTTTTTGTCATCTCCGCACCTAACCTAGATTCGTATCGCGCATACATTTTATCGATCTCCGCATCTGATATCTTATCCACCTGAAAAACTGAGAGACGCCTACCGAGATAATGCTCCGATTGTCCCCCAGCAACCAGCGCAGCTAGCCGCTCTCGTCGCGCCGCATTTTCATTTTCATTCGGAGTCGTTGCACTCAACCCAATACCAACCGCCGTTGGAGTTGGAGTTGATTCCGATTGCTCTGTCGGATCATTATCTTTCAGGATGTTGGCAGTCGGAGTTGAGGTTTCTTCCATTAGCTGATCGAGAAGTTCGTCGCAGTTCATTTTTCTTAAAATTAATTTAACTATTCTAACAAGTCTCATCACTTTAACATATTGCCAAGCGTACCACCCGATACTTATGATCACCATTATGCTCGCAACAAAGCTCGCAGCGGAGCACCAAATTGTTAACATTGTTAACCATTGTTCAGCATTTGTTCAACATTTGTTAAGCATTTGTTCATCATTGTTCAGCATTGTTCAGCAATTGCTAAGCATTGTTAAGCATTGTTCAGCATTGTTCATCATTTGTTCAGTAATTGCTAATTAATTATAAAATTAATTGATAATTTCGTAAGCAGTTGGTTGATCAGTCTTTAGCAAAAGCTTGGCGTGCTTAGTTTCCGAAAGCATCTGTCGAACCTCCAGGCGCTCCTCGCGCGTTGGGATAACGTCATTCTCTCGAAGACAGTCATCGAATGAGTCTCGGTCCTTGCAGTGAAAGAGGGCGACCCATTTCGTTTGCTCGCGCAGATCCTTGAGGACGGCGTTGTACTTTTGAGTGGATATCCATACGCTTTGCCTAGCATGGCGGCCAGAAAATGCGAGCTCGGAGAGCATGTCCTTCTTTTTGGTCATCGCCGCCTTGGCCGAGCAATCATCAATCACGTATGGGGTGGGCTCACCCTGGAATTTTTGGTATAATCCACGCAGCCAATCGTGAAGCCTATCACCGGGGTCAATAACGTATACCTCAGGGTCGGTCCATATCCACGGGCGCCGCTGATAAGTATCGTTGTGCCGCACAGTGGGACACAGGATCACAATATGACGAAAGGCATCGCGGTAGGAGCCCTCGAGCAAGTCTAGGATGAAAACCGTTTTTCCACATCCTGTCTGCCCACATATTATGGCAGAGTGGGCATCTCCAATCGTGAATTGGTATTGATTGTTAATTTTCTTAATTTTTTAAAATTTATTAATTAATAAATCGTTAGAATGATTGCTAATTTTCTTAAAATTAATTAATAAATCGTTAGATGATTTTTTTACTAAATCAGTAGAGTGCTGAGACGTATCGACCATCTTCGATGTTGAGTTGTGCGTCTGTAATTATATATAAGTACACGTTCAATGGCCCGGCTCCGTCCGCCTCTTTGGTTATCTGGATCGTCACACCATCGCTAGCGTTCTCAACTTGGCGTCCGTTGCCGTGTATTTGGTCGTCGTCGCTGGCTCGCATGTCTAGCCATAACGCGTATTTGGTATTCAGGAACTCCGCGAGGGAGACGGCCGAGAGATGCAGGTCTTTGGCAACTGCTGCAACCTCCGGAGAGCGCTTAGAGCCGGCAGCAAACTGCTTTCTTACTTCGTCCCACTGCTGGTGCGCGCGAAGACCCGCGCTGTAGAGTTGATTGGGTACTCCCTCGATCGTCACCTCTACCTTCGTGATTTTGGGGTTATAGAATTTGTCGGTTTTTCGAGCACCGAACGCGAACCGAGCATCCTCGAACAACATCAGTATACCTTTCATCGAGCGGGCGGGTACGTTGACATTAATATTCCACAATGTGTCGCCTTTGTCTTTCGTCATCTTGCGATGGCGAAGAACTCGGTCGTAAAGTATGGCAACGCGCCCGGCGTACTGGGTTCTGATCAATCGCGCGAGTTCGGGCATCGTGACCATGTCGTACTCCAGCGAAACATTATCGATCGTATACGTCGATAACATGTCGCTGGCTATGAGAACTCGGCCGTAGTCGTTGAACGTTAGTTCGTATTCGAGGCGGTCAGCCAAAGCGCTCTGATAGTAGGGCATGTGACTCTCCAGCAACTCAAAGTCGAGTGGGATGTAGAAGCGGTTGCCGTAGGCGCCCGCGACCGCATTGTCGGTCGCGTTGTTATCTGCCTTGTTAGCAGCCCCGATTCTAAGTTTGGTTACGTTCTTATTTTTGCTGGTGTCAATACCCTGATAGACAGCGTTTTCGCGCTCTTGCGCCGTCTTCCACAGGTCCTGGTAGCAATGGTAGACGTCGCTGTCGTCGATCGACATCACCTCATTACCAGAAATCTTTATCATGGTCTTTTTGACGATGGCGCGACCCAGGTTCTGAACGATGGTTCGGTCCGGTCCGTCCGTCGTCGACGTCAGCGAAATAGTGAAAGCGAGGCGAACAGTCCCCGGCACAATGACGTCGTTAGTTCCGAGGTTGGGGAAGCGGACCAAGAGCTGCTGGTTCTGGTCGATCGTCGATGGGTTGTTCGTAATAACGACACTCTGTCTCACGCCTTTTGCCCCGAGGGGCTCACGCAGTCTGCGGTATGGATTGAGTTTGCGACCGTATTGACTCGAAGACATAATTTAGTGAAACTATATTAAACCCGTATGGTTTTGTCTTTTATACATAATTAATTTTAAGAAAATTATAAATATGGCTGATTACGATATTGACATGGATGAAATCGGCAGAGACGATTTCCGCGATGATGATGACATCGATGATGACATCGATGACTATGATGAAACGACCTTCATAGGGACGCCATTAAATAAAGATCCTAAGTTTGTCGACCCCCGAATTACGCCCTTAACAGCCATACCAATGGGAACTTCACCCGAGAGTATGTTCCCCTGGGAGGCTCCATCCGCAACTCCGGCATGGGCGGGCGGTGCCGAGATTCCTGCGGGGATCTCCAAGAATGAGCTGGCGCCTCTCAAGGAAACGGAGTCTCGGGTGAAACGGTGGGAGAGTGAGGTGTCTAAAAACGGCATCAAGGCCACGTTGGAGTTCCGCAGCACTAAAAGAGGAGACTTGTGGGTTAAATGGGGTGTAATAGCTGGAAGTTGCTGACGTACAAGAACGACCCGACCCGGTTCCTCAGCCCCTCTTCCGTGAACCGATATGGAGTATCCCTCGCTCGAGCTCTCGGAGTGATCGATGATCGGTCGCAGCTGCCTCAACAAATGGTAAAAACCCTACAGTCTACCGACGAAACGCTGGCGAAGACGGCCGCCGCTATAGAAATGAGCGAGCTCAGCGATGTCCCTCGTATAGCCACCGACGGTATTCACACAATTGAAACCACGGTCAACGAAATGAACGGCACGAAATATGACCCACCATTACCTCTTCGCGAACTCCTGGGACTCGATAAGGCTCTGCAAACATACTCGGGGCGAGCTGGTCAATAACCTCTCCAAACTCACGCGCTGGACAAACATATCGCGCTAGAAGAAAGAAAACTTGGGGAAGTCCGTGACGATAGAGAATCTACCGAGCGGATCAACAAACTCCTGCGGTCGTTGCGGGACGAAAGAGAAGCTCGCTTGGAGGCTGCTTCGACTAACCGTGAGGCCCTTTCCCGCCAATTAAGACGGAGCCGCGAAACAATCTCGTGGGTTCTGCACGAGGACACGACACTCGGTGAGCGTCTTCGCACTCTGTTCAGAGAGAAGGGCGTCACGATAGTAACCATCATCGCAGCTTTCAGCATGATTATATCGACCCTAATTCTATCTATATCGTCTCTATTTGTAGCTGTCAATGCTGGTGCCGCACCAGCACCCGCACCAGCACCCGCACCAGCACCCGCGCCATCCGGCGGAGCCAAGGAGTGGATACAAAAACAACTAAAAGCCCTCGCCAGTCTCCTGGCTAAATTAGCAGGAAAGTTGGCTGCCGCGCTGCCTGGTTTGATAGGAGGTCTCATCTCCTTCTTGTTATCTATATTATCAAAAACGGTCGGATGGCTCGCCGAGAATACCTGGGCTTTAATCGTGGCCATCGCCGGTCTCCTACTATTCTTCGCCAGAGAGTTCCTAAAACCAAAGCGTAAATAGTCCGATCGCCACGAGGGCGACGACGAGCGCTAATTTCTCCTCCTCGTGTGTTGTGCTTCCAATCTCGATTGGTGTTTCAACATTGTTGATGGAACTCGATGGTGCATCCAATTTACGAATTGTGGGTGCTGGGTTCGATTGTGTTGAGGGAGGTGTATCCATTTTGTGTTTTGGGGGTTTTATGAAATCTTTTTCAAATTTATTTGAATTTACAACTCCGCGCCCGATCATCTTGGGTGGGAGCTTGATGATACCCGTGTTCACGTTCCCGTTGCGGCCTATTTTTTTGATTGGTGGTTGCGACTACGATCTGATTATTGTAACCGTCAACCGGGTCGTCTCGTAGTATCATATTGCTCGGCGCCATATAAAGACCTATTCCAAATGCGTAGTCTACCGGGGTGCGGGCAGTCTGCAAAACGTCTTGATAATTCTGGATCGCCTTCTGGAGGTCCACCTTAGCTGAGACGGCGTCCTCGATAAGTGCCAAGAACTGTTTTTGTGCGTCAAAGGCCGTTCCCGTACCAAGTATAGCGCTGCGCGTTTGCTTCTGTGAGGCGAGGATTGCCCATACGTATATGCGAATGGATTCGTTGAGACGAATAACCCCACCCTGCGTAAATCCAGTGCTTTCATCTAACATAAATGTGGTCAAAGCATTTCACATCTGTGGAGTATCACCCAGGTCTATCACCCACCAAGCACTTCAGCACCGAACGTCATCTTATTCAACTTATAATTATATTTAGTCCATGTTGCCATTTTTCTAACTGGTGGTGGGGTGGCCCCTCGAGCGCTCCATAGCCCTGAGAAATATACTGGAACTTTATCCAGACGCTCCCCACTAACTAAGCCTTTAAGGTGAACTAACCCTAAACTGTTGGTCGGGGTGTATACTTTCTGTCTCCAGTCGGCGTCTTTTGATACCCCAAATTCGCTACACAATCTTTCGAACGCCTTACGGTCGTATGCGCTGGAAATGGGATCCCAGCCATCGTCTTGAGGCTCAGTGGAATACCTAGTTCTTTGAGAATCCTCCTAATTGTGTAATACACGTGAAAGTTGTAGACACTTCGGAGCATGATATTCTCGGATGTCAAATGATCTTGATGCGAAACTCCGCATCCGGCCGTTGCGCACCATACAGCGAAATTTAGCTGGTTCTGCCAGAAGTTCATATGGGAAAACTCCCATCTTAGTCATACATCTTGACTAGTAGTCTTTGGAACTACATATTTCTCAAACGTGTTAGGGAAATTGGTGGCAAAGCCACTGTCCGGTCTAACCGTTACGGTTGGGTGTACAATGTGGTTAACAACGTCTTTTTGCGTGTATTTACCTCCGACCGCGTACTTTGCATTATAATTAAAGCTAAATGCTTTGGTATCCATTGAAAGATATTATTATGTTTGCTACTATCACTAATGTTCAAAAAGGGAGTTGTGAACTTCAACAATTAATAAACAACTGTTGCGGACAACGCGGGGTAGGCCTTAGATCAATCACGTTCACGGTCGGGTGGAAAAACGTTGAAACGCTCGAGTTTTTCACATCAGAAGTCGAGGACGTCGAGTTTTTCGCATCAGAACACCTCTACGAACTTCCACATAGAATAGACGTAAATAGAGTCATAAGTCCACCAAAGGTTATAGTACCTCACGGTCTTTGGAGTTTCGGAGATCTCCAAGCTTTCGTCGCGGAGAAGATTCCTGGTGTAGTCACTCTCGCAATCTCGAAAGCCACGGGGCTCACGACATTGACAGTTGAGAGGCGTTTAAGGATCTCACCGGGGTTGTGCTCACTGTTAGGATTTAAAATAACATACCCTTACAACGATGACGGAGTGTTTGATCCTGGCGAGCACGTCGGCACGACCCCGGTGAACTTCGCCGTCACGAAAACTCTCGGGGTGCACCTGGATCGGGTGAACACATCGTACAACACGGTAGACGGCACTCCCAGCACATTACTGAAAACCGTGCCCGCTAGCGACAGTTTCTTTGGTGAGACCCTGACCTTAGACTTCCCACACCCCGAGATGAAAGTTTTGGAATCGTGACACATCCACGAGTTGAAGATTTCTATTCTTGATGATAAAGTGCGAGATTTGAAGAACGATTACCCGATTTCGGTCGTCCTAGAAATTTCAAATTAATTAATTTTAAGAAAATTATTTAGAATTAAACGCATGTTCGTAATATATATATTATCAACATTGTTGAAAATGAGTATATACGGACCAGGTAGTTCTTCCGATTGGGTGACAAATTCAAAGAATTTGGAACCGACAGAAGGGGGATTCATCCCGACAGAGGGTGACTTTTTAACTACCCAAAAAACAAAGGCCTTGATCAATAGAACTATATCGGTGGCCGCGGACGAGATTCACAAGAGTCTACTATCACAACTTAGAGAATATGCCCTGGCTGTGAATACACAAAGTCGTGAAGAAACGCATACGGAACTAAACGAACTAGGTGAAAAAATAACCAAATTTCGAAAAGAGGCCCGGTTGGAAATTGATAAAGTCCGAGAAGACCACCAGGCGGACCTTACGGAGGCTTATGATGCGTTGCTCTTAAAGGACACTCTCATCAGTGAAGCGACACTTACCGAACTAGACGGGAAAATAACAAAATTCGAAAAGAGACCAGGTCGGATATTGATAAAGTCCGAGAAGACCGCCAGGCGGCCCTTACGGAGGGTTATGATACGTTGCGCTTAGAGGACTCTCTCATCAGAGAAGCGGCACTTACCGAACTAGACAAAAAAATAACCAAATTTCGAAAAGAGGCCACGTCGGGTATTGAGAAAGCCCGAGAAGACCACCAGGCGGACCTTACGGAGGCTTATGAGGTGTTGCGCTCAGAGGACTCTCTCATAAGAGAAGCGGCGGTTGCCGAACTAGATAAAAAAGTAACCAAATTTCGAAAAGAGACCCGGTCGGGTATTGATAAAGTCCGAGAAGACCACCAGTCGAACCTTGCGGAGGCCCTTGCGGAGGCTTATAATGCGTTGCGCTTAGAGGACTCTCTCAACAGAGAAGCTACACTTACTGAACTGGACGGGAAAATAGCCGAATTTCTGAAAGAGACCAGGTCGGGGGTTGAGGGGGTCCGAGAAGACCACAAGGAGGCCATTGCGGAGGCTTATGGGGCGTTGCGCTCAGAGGACTCTCTCAACAGAGAAGCGGCACTTACTGAACTAGACAAGAAAATAACCAAATTTCGAAAAGAGGCCCGGTTGGGGGTTGAGGGGGTCCGAACGGGTATTGAGAAAGCCCGAGAAGACCACCAGGCGGACCTTACGGAGGTTTATAGGGTGTTGCGCTCAGAGGACTCTCTCATCAGAGAAGCGGCGGTTGGTGAACTAGACGTAAAAATCACCGAATTTCAAAAAGAGGCCCGGTCGGGTGTTGAGAAAGCCCTAAAAGGCCACCAGGCGACCATTACGGAGGCTTATGATGCGTTGCGCTTAGAGGACTCTCTGAGCAGAGAAGCGGCACTTACCAAACTAGACGGAAAGATAACCGAAGTTTCTGATAAACTGAAACATGATCGTATAGCCGCGACCAAAGCTCTTGAGGAGGCCTCTTATAAGATTCGTACTGAGGCATATAACGCAAACAGTGCGCTTGCCGGAATATTGCGAACAATGAAAACGCTAAAACGTGCCATAACAGTTTGGGCTGAGAAGCGGGGCCCATTGGTTGAGGGGCACTATGAATATTCGTTCGGTGCCAAAGCGAGTAATAAATGTGGGGGATACACTATGACAGCTGCAGGTGAAGTTATCCAAATGGCGGTCTGCTCGGTTAATGGTAGTGGTAAACCTGTGGGCGCGGTCGCGATAAATATTGTAGTAGATGGGGAAGAACGGGGGTTGGAGTCACTAAAATCTCTGGAGATAGTTCTACGGTGGTTTCGTTCTCCGGTTATGATCGAATTATACTTTCCAAAGGTAGTGTTATTAACTTTGTTACGAAAATCGGTGACCCAGAGAGTTCTTCCACTATTGTCTCATTGTTAATTGAACTTATTTTGTAAATACTAATATATTGAAAATTATGAACGAATCAACGTTTCCAATTGTCAATACCACTCCATCAACACTGTGTACAATTAACGAAAGAAGTTCAGATTTTAGGTTGAATAATATCGTCGCTATGCAGGATATTTTAGTTAGAGAATATACAAATAGAAAAAGAAACGCTAAACAATATAGATGCGAGGTGAACATGGCTGAAGCATCTAGCACGGCTCTAGCGAGTGTTTCTGTGTTGTGTGGGGCGGGGACAGCTGCAACTATATCCACCATTATAACGGTTCCTGTAGCGGGGATTTTATGTGCGGTGTCGGCCGTTTCTGGGTTGTTGTGTATGGTAATTAGGGCGTCGGGTGGAAAACTCGAGAAAAAATGTAGAAAACATGATAGAATATCTGTTCTCGCCAGGTGGAAGAAAAATACCATCGACGTTATGGTGTCCAAAGCGTTGGCCGATAAGAAAATATCAAATTTAGAGTTTGAATCCGTTGTGGAAGAAATGGGGAGATATGAAAAATTAAAAAATGATATTAGAATCAAAGCGCGCGCCACCATGCCCAAAAGTGAGAGTACTGATTGGGATAAATTTAGGGAAAAACTTGGAGATAAAGTCGGAAGAAATGTTACAGCACCAAATAATTAATTTTATAATTAATTTAAAGAAAATGATAAAATTAATTATATTGGTGCAGTAAACAATTTATTAATTAATTTTAGGAAAATTATTAACAATTTAAAAAGAAAAAAAAGAAAAAAAGTTTTAGGTTCCACCGAGGCTCGAACCCACGCCAGCAAAACCCTTCTGGGTCCACCCCGCTAAGCCTTCGCTTAAATTTCTTCTATTTTTTTTTTTTCGGCTTAGCGAGGTGTGTTACACTCACATCTCCTACACCCCATCGTTGGACCGATACCGCGGACCCCACCTCATCATTACCTCCATCCGCTATAATGTGCAGAGCGGCCAGGGTGAAGTACATGTGGCGAAACTTATCTCACTGTTGAGATATTAATGCCGGCGTCCCGACACCGAACTGTGTTTATTTCTCGTATATAAACTTAACTTTGCTGGTGAAATAAAAAAAAATGTTATTTATTATTAATTAATTATTTTATTATATTAATTAATATGTTTTCTATATAATAGGGGGTGTTCAGCTTTAAATTATAAATAATTTTATTAAAATTAATTAAATAACGAACCATCCCGGAAATTCGTGAACTATATAACCCTCACTAAGTGTTTATAAACTGTGTACACCACCTGTGTAAATCGATAGCCCGTTTACATACCATCGATAAGGCTATAAATAGCCGCGTGTGTAATATATATTACAGTGTGTTTATTTTCCATCCCGGAATACGTAATCGTGTAAACCTCTCTATAAATGGACACTTAATATACGTGTAAGGTGGGACACCTAATTTACATTTTCATAACGCGTGTAATTGGAACATTGTCGTCTGGTTGGTGTTGTGATTACAACATAAATTTATAAGTGATATCGTAGAAATGTTCGTTCGTAAACGAATCGTTGGGTTTTAATAGTTTTATATAATACGCCTTAGTTTCATATCCGATACGCATTATCCGTCTTAATGTTCGTATTTGCCTCTTGTATAGTTGACATAATTGCCGGTATAATATTGTAAATGCAACGTTTTTATCGGAGTGTAATAAATTACGCTGGTATTTCATGTATTCGATATCGCCTAGTGTTCTCATTTTATAGAATTTATATATAGGATTATAACCCCCGTATTCTTCGTAAACTTCTTCAACACAGCCATTAAAAACTTTCAATTCCAATTGTATTGTATTATCCATTTTCTCTAATAATATTGGTACTTGTTTTTTCTGTTCAATTTTATAAAATTAGTTTGATAATGTTTTTTTACGGTGTTTTAATGCTGTAGAAACACCGTGACTTATTAGATCGATTCTATCTTTCTAACTGACTTTCCGATTTGAATTATTACTAAACGATATTACTTGCGAGCACATAATCCCTTGTTAACCATTCGATGAGTAGCCTGAGTGCCACCACATGGTGGACATAGCAGTGACTCGGCTTTGGTCCCTACCCCACAATGTCGACATGGGCGAGGCGAAACGGAACCTCTTCGCATCCATGCACGGTGACGTTTGCAATATTCGTAAATACCGGTGCGAAAACATCTCTCGTGACTACCTGTCTTCAACCATGCACACTTAACTAGAACCATTATGTTGTATATATATACTGAGTATAACATAGGGATTTTTTATCTCTAATAGGGTGTATCTTCTCATGTCATAAATATATGGTCTCGCGGTAGTAGTATATAAGAGTCACAAATGATACCATCATGCTGTGGAAGGTGCCGCGCGTAGCCGGTACCATCCAGAGTTGATGGTATCATTGTGACTCTTATATACTACTTGCTGTTTGCTTCTTGATTAACATGCGGGGCACCCATCTAGCGCAAATCCTGTTTAATCCCAAACATTTGGTGGGAATGTCATGAACTCTCCCCGACATATCAAGGAAAGGAATCATGGACATAACGACCAGGACCGGTCCGTTATGTCCATGGTCCGTTATGGCCAGGTACCCAAGGAAAGATGCTATATTGAAAACCGTAGCGTCTTCTTCAACATGGGGCCCGTTTCACTAAACTTCGTACAACTAAAATGTTCGTAAACGCAAATTTAAGATCGTCTGGAAATTTCAATTGATGGATTTACGTTTATTGAGCATAGGATGCATATGCAGCCTATGCTAAATAAATGTAAATTCAATAATTATTTACAAGAAAACATTGTTAATGTGATATTTACGGACTGTCATAATTTTGCACTTACGAACATTTTAGTCGTGCGAAGTTTAGTGAAACGGCCCCCAGATGTCTTACTGCAGCAATGTTCTCATGCGTCATTGCTGTTTTGGGTCTACCAGATCGACCCTGGTCATTAAGGTAGTTGTACCCTTCTTGTGGCCCCATGTAAAACCATGGAAACCTGATAAAAAAAACCTAATAATAAAACAACAGCTACTTACATAAATAAACCATATGGGTGATATCAGTAGATCTTTATGCAAATACTGCTATCAATAAATATGTACACACACCTGTATTATCCACAGAACAGACCAATTTTGATGTAGCACATACATATTGACGCCTCTACACAGGTGTGTAGAAGCCGAATTGTGCATGTAAAACACAAAAATGTGCTTATTATTTTCTAACTACAGCACATCGTGAAATTTCCTGGCTGGCAGCATATGCATAAATACTTATAGAATACACATATATATGGTTTATTTGTGTAAGTAGCTATAGATTTATGAGTTCGGGTTTTTATTAGATTTCCATTGACTTTACATGGGGCCACAAGAAGGGTACAACAACCGTAAGGTTTCACTTCCTTTTTTTGAATTTATTTACCCACATGTAAACAGTAACCTTTGATACGGCAAACTTCCCATAACAACTCTGCAGCTCACTGAGAATCTGCTTTGCAGGTATTCATAAAGAACAGCGCACTTTAAAGGTACATGCCCACTCAGTATGCAATACATCTTCTGAGACATTTTCTGGCAAAATAAACATTCATTAACCATTACCCCACGTATTAATTGACATTATTATACATTTTATATCAGACGTAAATTTCTACACCGATATCAGGGGCGATAACCGTGTTTCTTTAAATTGTTAACGGACATTACTATTTATTCTCTGTATTTATTTTTTGATGTGCAACTATCATACTTTATAATCTGTCGCAAATGTTATGTTTTCAGGTGACGCATTTAATTAGTATAAATAATTAAAAAATACCATGCCTCATTTGCATATGAAAACAGCCTGATACCACCGCGCGTCACTATCAGGAAAATAAATATTACTAAATGATTATATCTGTATAGCGGCCACTCGTAATCATTAGAACTGGTGTAATAGTGACACAATTA
This sequence comes from Conchocele bisecta, assembly GCA_029237695.1. Lineage (NCBI taxonomy): Eukaryota > Metazoa > Mollusca > Bivalvia > Lucinida > Thyasiridae > Conchocele > Conchocele bisecta. Next base: position 121,749,807 of record CM055266.1, read on the forward strand.
TACACTTATGTAATTCCTATACAAAAGATGTTGTGCCATATTGAGTGGGCAATGCACGCTCTAATTTCATATTTTGTTTTCGCCTTTCATACCTACATGTAAGTTGGCTAGAAAATATTACTACACCTACTACCACACTGCATATCTCCGAAATAGTTCAGAGAATTGCAATATAACTAAATATATGCTTAGTGGTGAATAATCGATTTCACTTTCATGACCAGCACGAGCTTCTTACCTGTCAAATTTCATCGGAAGCACAATATTATTAAAAGTTTCAGAATGACCCTCGTGTCACGGTACGTAACACACTGAGGGGAGGAAGTGTGTATTCGTGCCCGGCTAGCTCAGTCGGTTAGAGCGATGGTACGGTAAACCAGAGGTCCCCGGTTCGAGCCTCGGGTAGGATATGCATCTTTCTCACCCTGTGACATTTGGCGCCCAACGAGGGACCGTGACTGATATATATACTACCCAAAATGTACCAAATATATGGAATTCAGAGACGAATTAAATATAGAATTCGGGGACGAATTCCAATGTGGCTGGGAAGTATGTCGTGGTACGTAACTCACTGGGGAGGAGATGTGTATTCGTGCCCGGCTAGCTCAGTCGGTTAGAGCGATGGTACGGTAAACCAGAGGTCCCGGGTTCGAGCCCCGGGCCGGTGCACATTTTTCTCACCCTGTGACACTCGTATTATCCACTTCATGGTGGGTCTAGTACGTCACGCGCACCTGATGTTCAGCCCCGTTTCAATCTTCATTTGTTTTTAAATATATAAATGTGGCTTATGGGTTTTGCAACCAGTGTAGATCCAGATCAGACTGTGCATCCGCACAGTCTGATCAGGATCTGCACTATTCGCCATTCAATCAATTAAACACCCGTCAAGCTTGCTTTAAGCAAGCAATACAGATCGTTATCAGGCGACATGATTGTGCTATATGATCAGGAACTACACTGGTCACAGATGCCATAAGCCACAGTTCTCCAGTCACAGCCACATATAACAATAATGTCTGCTAATGATTGCTTATTCATAACCGTAGTTGTGTCTTAGTTTTTTCGAGAAAACCTATGGTTAGATACATTATCTCGCCTGTTTTATAGTTTGCCGGCATAATGTCTATAGCACACTGTTGTAATAGACATCGATTATGTACATTATTGCACCAAATGGTATTACATTAGATCATATTATTTGCTGTATGTGTCAAACGCTCGAAGTGGTGAAACTGTACGATGATTTGTACATACGAAAATGACAGGTATGACGACTCGGTGAACCATATTTTATACACAGGTTGAAGGAACTGACAGATGTCTATAAATACATTAAATATACATAAAAGCATCAAGAAGCTTGATGCTTTTATGTATATTTAATATATTTATAGACATCGGTCCGTTACTTTAACCTGTGATTGTATACGTTAATAAGAGAATATTGCCATATGCTGTATTCATATATCACATCACTCTGACGAAGCAATTATCATTGACGCCAACTATATCTTTCTATGACCTATGTTCTTAAAGGTGCATACCCACTCAGTAGCCACACACTATTCTTTATGGGATTATATTTTACTGACAGTGACGCGCGGTGGTATCAGACTATTTTCATATGCAAATGAGGCATACATGTATTTTTAAATTATTTTTACTATTTAAATGCGTCACCTAAAAAAACAATATTTTCGACAGATTATAAAGTTTGATCATTGTACATAAAACATAAATACAGAGACTAAATAGTAATGTCCGTTAGTGTTTTAATGAAACATGGTTATCGCCCCTGATATCAGTATGCAAATTTACGTCTGGTATAAAATGTATACTAATGCCAAGTATTACGTGCGGTAATGGTGAATTAATATTTATTTTTTGCAAGAAAATGTCTCAGATGATGTCTCTGATATAAAGAGCATTTTGTGCCTACTGAGTGGGCATGTACCTTGAAAATGCAGATTAAAACGTGGCTAAAAGACTGGGGCCCATTGCACTAAACTTCTTGCGACTAAAATGTTCGTAAGAGCAAAATTATGATAGTCTGTAAATTTCACATTAGCGATGTTTTCTTGTAAACAATTATTGGATTTACATTTATTGAGCATAGGCTGCATATGCAGTCTATGCTCAATAAATGTAAATCCATCAATTTAAATTTCCAGACGATCCTAAATTTGCGCTTACGAACTTCTTAGTCGTACGAAGCTTAGTGAAACGGGCCCCAGGTGCTCGTGACTTACTATAATATTAAGCACCGTGCAGTTTACGGGTGTGAAAACGGTCGTAAGAATGTGCACGCAGTATGCAAATTACTGTCTCAGGGTAGTGCTTCCTGTTGCGAAAATTATTATTTCTCCGATAAAAAACGTAATTACTTATACGATTAACATTACAACTTCGAGGGAGATAATTTTATTCCAAACAACTATCGGTATTTATAAGTACAGCGCTCCGGGAATGCCGCGATTGAGTTGGTATACGAGATGGTGCGGCAGATTATTCTCCTGTAAAATAAACTAGAAACATAATCGGGAAGCTAGTTAAAATAGATTTGCACTTGTTGACACAATGACACTCGAGTCGTATCTCTGTATAATAATAGTGTGAACCGCCAGCGCAAAACAGACCTTTTCAATGTATGAACCATGTTTGAAGAGGGTCCGTTTCGCCTCGCCCATGTCGGCATTGCGGGTTAGGGACCAGATCCGATGTGAACACTTTACGGTTCATACTTTACACATTTTTTTAGATCGATCAGAAAAGTTGAAAATGGTGCTACATATATTAAAATCAGACAGTGTAAATCGCGATCTGACTGCACAGACCTGCTTGTTGGTTTGATGACAGCGCCCATTTGTTTTACAGCGCGTAATTTCTAATCTTAAACTAGGTAGCAAGCAGATGACGACTACCTGGGGCTCGTTTCACTAAACTTCGTAAGACTAAATGTTCGTAAGTGCAAATTTTGGATCGTCTGGAAATTTCAATTGATGGATTTACATTTATTGAACATAGGCTGCATATGCAGCCTATGCTCAATAAATGAAAATCCAACAATTGTTTACAAGAAAACATTGTTAATGTGAAATTTACAGACTATATCATAATTTTGCACTTACGAATAGTTTAGTCGTACGAAGCTTAGTGAAACGGACGCCTGGTGTGGTCAAGGGCATGTGTGAGACGATGCCTAACGATGACCACCTATCACCGTGACAACTATAGGTAGGTACCATTGCATTTCACATTGCCCTGTATAGAGGATATCACATTTGTGATATGTCTTAACCCTTTCTCCCCTAAGAAACAGGAATGGATTTTGATATGCTAATTTTGTAACCAATCCAATCGTCACAAAATGCTCTTCAGACTAGTCCATTTATGTAAAAGGGGTGTTCTTTTTGCTGTCAAAAATAATGACAATTACTTGCAAAATGTGCAGACCCGGCTCATCTGGATCTGCACTGTTTGCAAACGCATATTCCGGCCGATTTCCGCGGCTTTCAAGTTCAAATGGTTAACCCTTTCACCTGTATAAGTAACTGACCTGGGGCCCGTTTCGCTAAACTTCTTACGACTAAAATGTTCGTAAGTGCAAACTTATGATAGTCTGTAAATTTCACAGTAACAATATTTTTTTGTAAACAATTATTGGATTTACATTTATTGAGCATAGGCTGCATATGCAGCCTATGCTCAATAAATGTAAATCCATAACTTGAAATTTACAGACGATCCTAAATTTACACTTACGAACATTTTAGTCGTATGAAGTTTAGTGAAACGCACCCCTGGACTATATCATGTTAAGTTTTAGCCTGTTCCATTATGCCCATTCATTTATTTTTAAAAATAAAAAAAATACCCACAAATGGAATAGATCTTGAAGCGACGGCTCGTTAAGAGTCGGCTCATCATGATCTAAACTGTTTGCGCACATTAGGAAAGAGGTCTCTCGTGTTGAAAGGGTTAATCGAGTTTAATTATTAGAAACGCGGCAATGACTCGTTTCTAATGAACCCAGTAAGCACGTTGAATAAATACCACAGTCAAGGTGCATGATCACGTGGTTACAACAACAACAACGTCGCCCACTCCAAAGTAAGTATTCTTTGATATTTTCCTTAATATGCAACGGATATTGATGAAATATGGCGCAGCAAACGCGTCTTCATGAGCTGCATTTGGTGGTCTAGTTAGTTTGGCACAAATTTATGTCGTTTTTGCGAAGAATCGATTTCCGTGTCAGAGACACGGAAATCGATTCTTCGCAAAAACGACAGTAGTTTGGGCGAAAATACAGAGACCACAAAATGCAGCTTAACAAGACGCGTTTGATGCGCCATATTTCATCAAAATCCGTTGCGTAATAAGGACACCATAAAATAATACGTACTTTGAATCGGTACTTGTTGTTGTTGTTAGTACCACGTGATCATACACCTTGAAAGTCAATCAACACACATGCTTGATTATATATATTGCATACACAGAGCATCATATATTGAATACATACTGATCATATAACGTGTTTTCTGTATAGGTCTAATTCACACTAGTCTATTATGATAGTTATTACACTGTGTTATTACTCTGCGAAAACCCATTTATTCTTTAGCAGAGCTTGCAAACAGTATATATGCAGATGGGCCGGCTTTTCACGCGCTGTCTCATCAGGAACTGCACTGTTTGCAAGTATTTTTTATATTTAAAACAATAATTTGTAAATGGACTAGTCTGAAAATAAGTTTGTGATAATTGGGTGCGTCGGAAAATTAACATATCAAATTCCATTCCAGTTCTCTAGGGGAGAAATGGTTATCCAATTTCATACTGAGTATATGTTATTTTGTTTGTGAAAACTTCTAAATATTTTCTTTTTATGCGCTTAGAAGTATATGTCGCGACCTCCATTTTAACCGTCTCGTCGAGACGGTTCAAATGAGTGGTCACAACATATACATTTGTACTTTCATTGAGAAATAGCAAACTTTAAATATGAAATATTTAAATTTTTATACCGGTAAAGGTGTTTTCCGAATGTAATGGGTTACTGAACACGTAGTTCCTGGTCTTATTCCTAGTAGCTCGGAATGCACCGAATTAAACTTCGGTTTGGGAAACATGCGGATCTGATAACACAGTTAGATCACGTTCATCCGAAATGTACGATCGATAATCAGCGAGCTAAAGCTCCCCATTATTTCAGTCGCTACCGTGATTGTATTTTCTTTCATCCACGTACACACGAAACACCCCTCATGCTTCTAACGAGAAATATAGCTCGTTATCAGGCTACAGGAGTGTGATATTTGATCAGGAACTACACTGGTCGTAGATCCCATAAGCCCCATTTTCCAGTCACAGCAACAAGTGATCCTGAGGGCCGTTTCACTAAACTTCGTACGAATAAAATGTTCGTAAATGGAAAATTTTGATAGTCTGTAAATTTCACACTAACAATGTTTTCTTGTAAACAATTATTGGATTTACATTTATGGAGCATAGGCTGTATATGCAGCCTATGCTCAATAAATGTAAATCCACCAATTGAAATTTCCAGACGATACTAAATTTGCACTTACAAACATTTTAGTCGTACGAAGTTTAGTGAAACGGCCCCCATGTTGGTGGAGGTCGAGGCGGTATATTTTAATAGTCAACAGGGAATTCACCTATTTTAAATGTGCAAAAAGCAAACATTATCAATACAGCAAACTCACGTTATCGTAGAATAAATGTATTGTGCAAATATTTTAACCGGTCACTTCCGTAATCCATGATGAAAAATCACACTTCTTTTGCTGAAAATAAAAATTATACAAATAAAGCAAAAATCCTGAGATGTTTTCTAAATTAGTTGCCAGCTACCTAATGAGGCTCGTTTTCCAAATACATGTCAGTACTCGTCTTGCAAACGTTAATGTAACCTTATTGCAAATGATTTTGATTTTGAAGTTTATATTTTCTTTTGCTAAAACTGTAAGTTACACAAATGACATTTCCACAGTCTGTTTTTATCTCGTTAGGCCATAGAAAAAGTACTTTGCTTCTCAGACACGGGGCTTGCGGAATGTGGCGGAGGGCGGATCTTTTCAATATGTTCGTTTTGTTTGATAATATCGTGTCTGATGTTTATCAAATCGTCAGATGCATGATGTTCTATAACGTTCTATAACGTCTGTAGACGTGCATACCTACCAGCATTTAGCAGACACGATTGGATTTAACATATTTTGTGCATGGTAGTGTTTTTTATGGATCATATGGCGAATTGTCAGTTCGATTCTATTTCTCAATGACGATCAAAGGCTCGACGCGCAGAGATTTTTCTGACTCGGCGATACCTGAGAACCAAAGGAATTGTCATGGCCTTAGCTATTCGCTACTAAATGAACGAGTATGTGACTAGCATTACCGACTATTCCAAGGTGCATGCTCACGTGGTTACAACAACAACAACGTCACCCACTCCAAAGTAAGTATTATTATTAGCCGATCTATTTATAGATCGGCTAATATATTGGTTATCCATCGAATTCTGAAAAAGTTTGTAGCAACCCTTTTCTCCGCTATTCGGTAATCTACGAACGCGAATTTTTCTGTATCACTTCCAAATTGCATCAACCGATAAAGTTTGCATTTTTGGCAATTATCTCCGTTTAAAACTTTACTTATAGCCAAATAACACAATTTTGAATACGTAATGAGCTGAACGCTGGAAGAGATTTAACCCGGAAGTTATTGTTGTTGAAGTCCATAGTTGGCTCTAATGGCCATATACGCCAACATACGCCGATTATTGGGCTAATTTAAAGCTTTTATTTATTAAACAGAACAAGTTTCAGCCACGTATAATCGCGTAAAATGTGTTTATTCGGCTAATTTATAATCGACCTCTGCTCAAAATCTCCTTACTAGCAACCCCAGCATTTTCGGGTTTATCCCAGCATCTCGGGTTTATCCCATTGGATCGCGTATGCGCGTCTAATATTCACAAAATTTTCCACCAATCAAAACGAAGAATTGCCCTTCATAGCGAACTTTGATTTGTTTACGTATCATGCAGGGATGGCAGGGATGCATCCAGCACGCGCGATTGCGGCAATCCCCCTTAATTATTGTCAATGCCGCAAATTATTGATTGTCTTGCGCCCGACATCGCGCAAAAAATCACGGATGGGGCACATTAGGCCAATCTGGGCATGTGCCTGAATACGCAGGAGCTTGCGTCTATTTTTAGATGACACTGTAACCGCTAGATATATATAGCCCTGGTAGCTCCGCCCACTAGCGTGCTGCCACAGAATTCGGACAAACACACAGTGACTACAACTGTGTGTATTGCGGAGTGTAATTTGTAGATAAATAGAGCATACAGTACAGGTGTTACGCTGGAATATTTCGCAACATAATGGTGACAACAAAACATTGCTGCTATGGCATTGCTGCTATTGGATGGATTTGGGAACGGGTTTCCAAAACCTGCACAAAATCGAGAAAAATGTCAACGCTGGGTACAGAACTGTGGTCGAAAATAGTTTACCATTGACAATGTTACCAGAGACACCTACATATGTTCGATGCACTTTACCCTGATTTGATCGGCTAATAACATCATGCTCTGCATGACTTTTCATTTGATATTTTCCTTAATATGCAACGTATTTTAATGAAATATGGCGCAGCAAATGCGTCTTCATGAACTGCATTTGGTGGTCTATGGAGTTTGGCACAGACTTATGTCGTTTTTGCGAAGAATCGATTTCCGTGTCTGGACACGGAAATCGATTCTTCGCAAAAACGACAGAAGTTTGGGCGAAAATACAGAGACCACCAAATGCAGCTTAACAAGACGCGTTTGATGCGCCATATGTCATCAACATCCCTTACGTTATAAGGACACTATACATGAATACGTACTTTGAATCGGTACTTGTTATTGTTGTTAGTACCACGTGATCATACACCTTGCATTCACAACGTAATGTTTTCAAATATTACAAGTTGCTGTCTTGAGGGTTAAGTTTGAATTTTGAGAAAACGGATATCAATAAGCAATTCAGTATACTTACATGTAGCTGCTCATTAACAACCACATACAACACAGGTAAAAGTCATATAGCACATTGAAAAAAATCCCATTACCCCACCACCAGAAAGGTAATACATTCACAGGGGCATTATACCTTTTAAAATGCCTTTTAAAGTAATACATTTGCGACCAGCGTGCCCGAAGTTCACCATGCGCACCTTGCGACATTTGTAACAATTCTATATCAGGCCATGCCATTATTTTTCTCTGTTAAGCGTCCACCCAGATGGCTAAAACCTACATACGTATCCGGTAAAAACAAACAAGGTCTTTTTAAATTTAAATTTCAACCACCAAACAATAAGAAGAAAATACATTTGTTACTGTAATTAAACTTAGTAAGTGTAAATTCATGAACGGATATAAAACGTGCACACGTATGCAATCATGTTTCATATGACCTCGCCAGTAACTAGTGTCAAATAGCATACAGATAATTTTTTTCTTCACAAAACCACTCTAAAAACCTACCCGCACGCGTACGCTTAACAGAAACAGAACTTTGTATGGCCATATGATCATTGTGAAATCAAAGTACTGAAAGCACTGAACATAGGGTACTACACTATTAAACTAGATTGATTGATTGATTGATTGATTGTTGGTGTTGCAGTTTCATTAAACCTTAAAGGTACATGCCCACTCAGTAGGTACAAAATGTTCTTTACATCAGATACATCATCTGAGACATTTCCTGGCAAAATAAACATTCATGCGCCATTATCCCACGTACTCATTGGCATTATTATACATTTTATACTAGACGTAAATTTACACACTGATATCAGGGGCGATAACCGTGTTTGCTTAAAATGTTAACGGACATTACTATTTAATCTCTGTATTTATTTTATGATGTGCAATGATCATACTTTAAAATCTGTCGAAAATATTATTTTTTCAGGTGACGCATTTCTTTAGTATAAATAATTAAAAAATATCATGCCTCATTTGCATATGAAAATAGCCTGATACCACCGCGCGTCACTATCAGTAAAATAAATATTACTAAATGATTATATCTGTATAGCGGGCACTTGTAACGTTTAGAACTAGTGGAATAGTGACACAGTTATACACTTATTTAATTCCTATAAATGACATTTTACTGCTGCAGTATGTACCAAAACATTCAACAACAGATTATGCATAGCAATATCAGAAAGATACGGTAACACATATACAAGACATCATCAATTCAAGTATAAATACAGATTCCAGATATCTATGATCATTATATATACATGTATATTGAAAACTGATTGAAGAGCAATAGTTACAAGAATTCCGCCACGGAAGCGGTGTCGCGGCTGAAAATGCCTTATCGGTACATCGCCATGTTTACTTCTGTTTTGTGAATGAAATAGTTGGCCCCGGATCGAGTATATTAAAACATACAAATGACGTCATTGAGGAAACCGCTGACAAAATGTTCAATGTATGGAAGCCCAAACTTGTAGTACTTGCATTAATATGGGTATTAATATACGCTGGATGTGTTATACTGTCATTAATTTGTTCCCTGACTGTAATTTATCACTTTAAATACTCACTTATTGACCCCCCCCCCCTTCCCTGAACGTAGAATTGACACTCATGTTGGCGTGTATTGGCCACCATAGACAAATGTCAATCAGGCCGAATTCGGGAATGTCACTAAAATCCGCTGTAAATCCATCGATATAATGAGGATTGAACATCAGTTAGACCCACACGTGCGAGATTTGTTTCGCACAGGTGTCGGGTGAGTTTGAAAATAGACTGTCGGAAGGTCAAACTTGATGTCGTTTGCGTCGCGTATTTCGGAGAGTATTCGAGAGTTAACTCTGCCGATAACTATATATATAGCCTGTTACTAAATTTAGCGATGACCGCACGATTTGTGCCGCAAATGGGGGAAAATCACGCGCAACAAAATAATCCGATGTATTTTGTACGTAGAACATCCGTTGTTGACATTGTGCAGTGCAAGTAGTTTTTCATAATATTATTTTCAATTAGCGGTTGCGTATGCCAGTTAAACGTTGTGTAACACAATGCATTTTGTTGTTATGGTTACTCCAAGATATCACTACGGACCATCGCATAGAGGGGGGTCTGGGGCGTGGCTAACTGTCGGAGGCGATCGCAATACATAGGTTTACCCTATGTGAAAACTGGAAATTAGTAGATCAGGCTCGTTACGACACGTGCAACAATTATATATCCTTATTATTGTGAACAAAATGGAAATTACTACATTTATTACCAGTGTATCCCTAGATCGGCCTGCGCACCAGGGGCCCGCATCTGCGACCAGCGTAGCCCCAGATCAGCCTGCGCTGATGCGCAGGCTTATCTGGGACTACGCTGTTCGTCATTCAGTAAATGATGTAGCATTACTATTTATTAGCAGCACTACAACATAGTCTGTTCCATGTTTTTCTACCGGCGAACTTTTGGATATTAAACACATCAAATCTAAAAAAACATTTAAATGAAAATACGTTTCCACCAATAACAAAAAAGTCACCCTCCCCAATGTTTTTGTTTGATGAAATTACATCAAGAAAACAAAAGTTAGATTTTGAAAATTGGTCCACAAATAAAACAATATTTAAAAAAAATCTATCTTTAGCCCCCATGTTAAATTCCCATAGGAAATTATTTTTTTCTCAATAAAATAAATATTTGACCGAATTTCATCAAATAAAAAAGATTTTGGGAGGGTGACTTTTTTTGCTATTGATCATGTTGATGAACAAGTCCTTAGATTCAAATATTGAATGTGCTTAATGGCCAAAAGATTGTCGGCAGCAAAACGTGGAACAGACAGTAGATCCTAATCCTACTAAGTGACTGTACAAGACGATCGGAATTTACAATATGGTGGCATTCCTATCATCCGCCAGCCATAGTACAATTATACATTCACGTTATTATATAGTACTCTGGCCTCAAACGTCGGAAAGTCAGATTGGCCGCTCAACCCAAATCCACAATACCGCACTCAACTCAGTGACCTTTCAACTGGAAAGATGTCAGTCAGAAACGTTCGTACATTAGATGTAATTTCAGGTTTGGACAGTATTTTGATCACATGCCGTGTGTCTACCTGCCTATAAATACCGGCCGGCCGAACCGACTCGCTCAGTGTGTGAATTATTTGATAAAGCGATTATTGGGTACATCCCATTGCAACCGTCGACGTTAACCCTTAGATCGCTACTCACAACGATAGTCGTCTGCTGTTGCTTTTATATCTTGCCTTATTTCTCAATAAAAACATGGTTTGACAGCACTTCAGAATCATTTCCAATGGAAATTATTCTAAAGTGCTGTCAAAGCATGTGTTTGATGATACAAATGGAAGACAGAAAATAAACAGCAGACGACAAACAGATAAGATTGCGGTCTAAGGGTTAATATAGTGGTATATCAACCAGATATTCGACTTACTTGTTTGTAGTGTGTGGTTAAGCTTCCACAGGAATTGTTTATGCTATAAATATTAGACTAAATGTTTAACGCGCATAAAACTATTTACTATTCTGACAATACGCAAGCAATTCAATCGCTAATAGGTATTTAATATATGATATTAACGGCAAGCAACTTGATTAATATTGATATTAATTGAGCATCTCGCAAGATGATGTGAAGATGAATAACTATTTGTGACAGAGATATAATAAAATATTTATTTAATTGACTACGATAGCAATCATAAATTATGTACATGCAATAAATGTATGCATGTAGTGCTGTACGAGGCTAAATATATGCAGGTGCAGGTACATGTGCGGGTGATAATGCATATTTAATTCAAACGAAATAATATCACAAGCAGGGACTTTATGAATGTATGTAACCACGTATATATGGACGCTACTATAACCTTTTCATCTGCGAACTTACAAAACAACGAGTGAACTTGTGATATAACGGACTTGGAAGTTGATTAAAATAATTGAATGCACGGACTGCCGAATCCGTACATGACCATATGTTGTGGTAGAGACCGTTTTGAAACACAAGCACAGTGGACAACGGCACAATGAATCGCAGTATTAATGGGAATCTGGAGAACTATACGTTGATCTACTTCGACGTTCGGGGGCGCGGGGAAATCCCGAGATTGTTGTTCCACGCTGCGGACGTACAGTTCGAGGACAGGCGCATACAAGTAAACAACGAACATGAATGGTACACACTGAAACAAAGTGAGTATATGCACTATATTACAATTTAATTGAAATTATCAGAGCTCCAGATAAGATTTGTGTCTAAAGAGTATTGTACCCCCTGATTTCAAATTAAATGCCTATTTTATTTTTACAAATGGATTATTGATTTTCTTCATTATTAAATGGGAACAAATGATCAAAACAAATTTAAACATTCACTTATTTGAGTGTATTATTACTTCTTCACTTATTTATACTATAATAAAGTTGAACATTTACTGAGTTGAGCTGCACAAAACAGTTTGCTTTTTGCAGCTCAACTAAGTAACTTTTCATCTTTATTTGAAAATCAATGCGTATTTTCACAACCCCCTTTTGATAATCAATGCGTAGTCTTCTAAATTAAGTTCGTAAAATACGCCGCTACGCCCCTTATCTGGAGCTCTGAATTATCATTCAAATCCATTTTACATGGCATCATGACGTATTACAACTGTTGGTCATCTTGTGATAAATGAATGGGTCAGTGGACGAAGGGGGCTAAGTCCTTTGTGGACTTAGCCCCCTCCGTCCACTGACCCATTCAATGTTGTTGTAATAGTGTATGCTCAATGGCCAGCAGGCACGTTGCTAGATAACACATTCATATACATTCTCCGACATATAGGGACAGAAGGTATTTGATATATTTAGTTGCGGAAACGTAAAACATTCATCCAATACACCCCATGCTTCCCACATTTTAATATAGTTGTTCATGACTTGATGGATTTACATTTATTGAGCATAGGCTGCATATGCAGCCTATGCTCAATCAATGTAAATCCAATCACTAATTTACGACCGCAAGAATATTGCATGTACGTTATAATTTGTCTTTCTAGCAACATTTGTACTAAATTGTTAAATATCGGTCAACATTCTGAGTTCTACCTACATTCACTTAACTCTAGCAGGTGTTCAAGCTCTATATACATGTACTTATCTATGATTCGCATGTTGACAATGCAAACCACATACAGACAACAGAATTATTTTTTTTATTAATTCGTTCCCACGAAATAACAATTCGTTCCCACAAAATAACAATTCGTCCCCACGAAATAACAATTCATTCCATTAGTTTAATAATTTATTCCCACGAATTACCAATTCGTTCCGACGAATTAGCAATTCGTTCCCTCAATTTAACAATTCGTTTTCCCACGAAATAATAATTTGTGGGAACGAATTGTTAATTGTTAATTCGAGGGAACGAATTGTTAAATTGAGGGAACGAATTGTTATTTCGTGGGAACGAATTCTTATTTCGTGGGAACGAATTGTTAAATTGAGGGAACGAATTCTTATTTCGTGGGAACGAATTAATAAAAAAATAATGTCCCTGCGGGGCTCCGTAGACAACCCCATCCAAATCGTATAACCCTATAAAAAATTATGCAGGTTTTCATATCTGTAGATTTAATGCGTATTTATGCATTTTTGTTCAGCTCAATTCTTAAATTCATAGTAAAACCTTTTATTGAAGACAATGTTTTTCTTCATTTATATTCAAACATAATACCTTTCTTTGTATCCATATTGCCCACACTGTGCTGATATGCTAAACATCTAAAACTTTTTTCGTGTTTATGATACTGTAGAATAATTAGCGTTGCGAAAGCTAGGTTTTGTGCAGTCCATGGTTACTAATTTAACATTTTTATCGGTGGTATAGTGTTAGATCAGTTCACATATTAAAATAGTGTTATATTATTTTTTATTTCTGTTATGCTTGACACATATAAGGGGTCAGTGGGCGAATGGGGCCAAGCCCCATTCGTCCACTGACCCCTTCTTTGTTATGGACTTATCACTCTTGATCCACTAACCCATTCCGAGACATACATACTACTTGAAATCATTGACCCAGTCGCGTGTTTATGTTACTGATGAATACTATGTGTTGCACACGCCAGGTTTTGTGCAGTCGGTGGTTACTAATTTGGTTTTATTTACATTCAGTAGAAACAAGGGCCTATATCTGGAAACCTAATAATGTTATCTATTTACAACTAAAGCAAAAATTGATATACAGGTTTTACAAGTAGAAGTGGCCAGAAGAAGCCAATGCTAAGTCCCTTATGAACTTACAGTGGGGTCAGCGTGTAAGTGCACACGCGAACGAACACGACAGGTTGGTTCCAACCTGTCGTGTTTGTTCGTGTGTGCACTTACACGCTGACCCCACTGACCCGCACTGAAGTACATGCATCTCTCCTGTTGATCAGAGACTACCATAGTATACAGTAGAATAAAATATAAAGTCAATGGCATTTGATCAATTGTGGGTGTGATTGATGTAGGTTATGTGCAGACATAACGTGAAACATCAGTTGAGACACCCTGCCGTTTAATACAGCATTTGCAAAATAAATGTTATTCATGATTCCGCACTCGCATTAGGTTCTATAATAGTTGTGTTTCATACTGTGTAATAAACACTTCATTCGATTATATTTCGTCGGTGTGTGTGCATGTGATATTATTATCTTATGCAAACATTTTATCCCGTCAACACAGTGCGTATGTGCCGTGAAACACGGTGCCGTGAAACATTTTTGATATCATCCAGTCAATACTATTTTTGTATTTTAAAGCCATTTGTAGGTGTTGACGGGATAAATAGAATAGTAGGTTAGTGCCGTAAATAGGAAAACATATCTGGCGCGGCACGGAAACGGGATGTGCTCGGCAGAGCCTCGCACATCCCGTTTCCTGAGCCTTGCCAGATATTTGTTCCCATTCACGGCACTAACCTACTATTCTCTATCTATTTTCCTTATTTCTGAACCAAAGTATATGTTGTGACCACTCATTTGACCCGTCTCGGCGAGACGGTTCAAATGGTGGTCACTACATATACTTCTGATGAGAAATGAAGAAATTATTGAGCCTTGCCAGATATTTTTCCCATTCACGGCACTAACCTACTATTCTCTACAACAGGTATTTAATAAATAGTATAGAAAATTTCCAGAAAATTAAGAAAATTAAATTTCCTTCTTTCGTTTCTACGCCGCGTAGAGACGAAAACTTTAGTTTCTTAATGTTCGTCTCTACGCGGGGTAGAAACAAGGAAAACGAAATCTCCCCATCAGTCCCCAGAACACATGACGTTTGGTGACAACCAGCCACGCCAGGTGACTGTAATGTACCAATCAAATGCCTTCTCCGCGTGAGTGAGCGCCGGCTAATACCCGTCTCTCGGATATAGATCTGTCTAATTCTCTAAGGTTGGTGCAGTACATTTTCCATAGGAACAACAGTGCGTGAAACCATGCCGCAGTTTATTATCCACACCGAGGATTTGTAACTGTCTAATCACCCCCCCCCCCCATTAAATGTGTTAGCTGGTGAAGCTATGCCAGGCCCCGGCGGTCGTTTCACTAATTTTCGTACGACTAAAATGTTCGGATGTGCAACTTTTGGTTCTTCTGGATTTTTCAGTTGATGGAGTTACATTTATTGAACATAGGCTCCAGAATATGCTCAATAAATGTAAATCCGGTAATTGTTTACAATGTTACAATGTTAATGTGACATTTACAGACTATCATAATTTTGCATTTACGAACATTTTAGTCGTACGAAGTTTAGTGAAACGGCCCCACGGTGCGTAACTTTAAACACACTGTTGATTCTTAATAGTCATTTGAAGGGGTCAATAGTGCAGAACTTAAAATTACCTTTACTCTAGTGATAGTGATCAGGCGCGGATCCAGGAATTCGGGCTGGGGGGGGGGCGTAACTATTTTGCAAGGGGGGGGGGGGGAGGGGGGGGGGTGTGGGGTGGGGTGGGGTGGGGTGGGTGGGGTGGGGTGGTCCGGGGGCATTTCCCCCCTGATTTCATTTGAAATCTACATCGCATTTCCTACGTTCTGGCGCATTTTGGAGCAAAACTATTGACACTGTCACAGTATGTTTAGACATGATTTTTGATTGAAAACGTTTAAATTTTGAAACAATAAGACAATGACCGAAAAATGCATGGAATACATGGCACTTGGCATGAAACTTGCCTTGTAACTTGTAAAAAATCTTTACTCGGCGAATTTTAGGGGGGGGGGGGGGGCGCCGGGTCCGCCCCCGCCTGAATCAGCCCATGGTGATACTGCAGGATACTTTTGGTATGAAAAACAATTTCGTTGTACAGTACATGTACATATATATGATGTCACTTTAATTACTGCATAAGTAAACAAATATGCCATCGATCTATATGGCATTAGCTTCTATCTTTGACACCACTACGGACATATATGAGACACTCCATGTGCTTTTGTAACTAAGAACATGTGCGATATCTACGGAGCCCCGAAAGGGACGTATAATTCATTTGTTTATTAATTCGTTCCCACGATATAACAATTCGTTCCCTCAATTTAACAATTCGTTCCCACGAGAGCGAATTGTTAATTCGTGGGAACGAATTGTTGTATCGTGGGAACGAATTGTTAATTCGAGGGAACGAATTGTTAAATTGAGGGAACGAATTGTTAAATTGAGGGAACGAATTGTCATTTCGTTGGAACGAATTTTTAATTCGAGGGAACGAATTGTTATATCGTGGGAACGAATTGTTAATGCGAGAATGATTTTTTATTTCGTGGGAACGAATTAATAAAGAAAATCCATGTCTCACGATATCTCACGAACACTATTTACAACATTTACGATAATTTCCTTAAATGACGTTGAAAGTTAACGACATTTTCATAGCAAAATCAGGATTCTTTCATCATCTCTCGACGTCATTTACAGAAAGTATCACAGTTTCTGTAAACATATTTCCTGAAAAATCTCGCATTTTCTTAGGAACAAAATCACATGGCGTGTCTCATATGTATCTTTAATCGGTTTGATGGAAGGGAACTGCTGATAGAAATTCTACCAGTTTGTAAACGTGCAAACTGATGTCACAGGGTAAACCGCACTGGAGCCCGTGTGGTGCGCATGAATATATAACAGCGCCAAATAGCTATTGGTATGCTAGGCGTGCAAACCATTCATGCGAACTATATTAAACCTCAATAGAGTTTTTACGCTGCAAATGACAGAAAAGTCGATTACTATGAGGAATCTCTATGGAATGATAACCCCGTGTTGATGCTCAGCATGGAGCGAATATACAACATACACTAAATATGTAAGTTATGCATTCCATATCGATGGTCTAGTAACATAAGGTCGTAACTGCTATGCTAAAGCATAGCACTTACGACCTTATGTTACTAGACCATCGATATAGCAATAGCATTTTTCACGATGAACACTTAATCGGTACTACCCGACATTCGAATATTACTAGTATACATTAAAGAGGTCTGGCTACACCACCGCCTGAGCTAATCTTGCCGTTATTTATCTTTTTTTCATGTTAAAGGTACATGCTCACTCAGAGACCTCATCTGAGACATTTTCTGGCAAAATAAATATTCATTCACCATTACCCCACGTATTGATTGGCATTATTATACATTTTATATCGGATGTAAATTTCCACACGGATATCAGGGGCGATAACCGTGTTTCCTTAAAATGTTAACGGACATTACTATTTAATCTCTGTCTTTATCTTTGGATGTGCAATGATCATACTTTCTTACCTGTCGAAAATATTATTTTTTCAGGTGACGCATTTAATTAGTGTAAATAATTTGAAAAGATCTTGTCTCATTTGCATATAAAAATAGACTGATACCATCGCGCGTCACTATCAGTAAAATACATATTACTAAATGATTATATCTGTATAGCGGGCACACGTATTTTTTAGAACTGGTGGAATAGTGACACAATTATACACTTATTTAATTCCTATAGAGAACAGTGTGTACCTACTGAGTGGGCATGTACCTTTAAAAAAACACTTGAATATTGTGTTTTAAATCAAGCAGCTTGATTGTCTGAGCCTGACCTGTGCTACAGCTCAGGCTTAGCCAATCAAACTGATTGATTGCGAGTTGCGATCGCCAATATATGTTTAGAAACGTTGATAATCTGAGCAATATTAACGCAGCCGGTTGTGTATACGTACTATCCCGGCTGAGCAAACGGAGCGTACAACATATGTGATACGCCATGGGATTTTGTACCTTGTTCAGGAAATATTATTTACAGAACTTTCATATTTTCTGTAAATGATATCTGCAGTTGACGAAATTTTCATAGCAAATGCGGAATTCTATTCCAAATTTACTATGCAAATGTCGTCAGCTTTCTAGGTCATTTATAGAAAATATCGTGAATATTTTTCACGAGATATCGCACATGTTCTTAGGTACATAATCACATAACGTGTCTCATAAGTGGCCAGTGCATCTCCAGACCGAACTGTTGTCGGCAAAACAGGGAGTAAACACCAATACGACTGTGGTATACACGACGATCAAGATGTTCACTTGCAAATGTCATAATGCCGATTTCGTCAGCCAATAACTTAACTTATTCCCGATGAATTCACATGAAGGTCCAAATAGAGAATAACCAGCAGCTTTTGTTTGGTACAGAATATATTTCACGCGACAGCCAAAACATGTAATATGGTTGATTAACGAGTGTGCAGCCCGGGTTAGTTAGTCAGGGCCCGGTTGCTCAAAACATCCGTTAGCTTAACGGACTGTTAAATCCTTAACTGAATGGTTAAAATCTCTGTTTTAACAGAGATTTTAACCATTCAGTTAAGGATTTAACAGTCCGTTAAGGATTTAACAGTCCGTTAAGCTAACTGGTGTTTTGAACAACCGGGCCCTGCTGAATATCGTGGCCTGGCTGTCCAGTTACTTCTACTATCTGTTTCAAGATACCTGCCCAAAAGTTACGGCCATATAAACAATGCAAAAACAATATTTCTTTTCGATAATATTAAATTTTATAAAAAATAGACAATGACACGGCAGCTTAAAAGGGACATGGGAACTTTTATTTCTATCTCGTTCCCACGACATAGGATCTCGTTACCACGACATAGCATCTCGTTCCCACGAGATAGCATCTCGTTACCACGAGTTAGCTATGTCGTTCCCACGACATAGCATCTCGTTCCCTTGAGATAGCATCTCGTTCCCACGAGATAGGATCTCGTTTCCACGAGATAGCATCTCGTTACCATGAGTTAGCTATGTTGTTCCCACGAGATAGCATCTCGTTACCACGACATAGGTAACCAATGAAAATGCAGCATAACACCGCCATATTTAGTCTACTAGCCAAATGGTGAACCTGAAAATGTCGAGTATCGCACAGTTTTAAAGTGGAAATGTAATATATAGGTCCGAAGGTCTCAGAAAGTACCGGATGCCCATTTGCATAAAAGTTGCATTTTTCTTAATTGGCCTAAGTAGCATATTAATCAGGGCAAATCACAAAGTCTCCCTTAATAATTCACATAGAGACTTCGTTTTGAAAAAGCCAGTCTATAGGATAGCATATCAATTAGGTCAAATTGCAAAATCAGGAATAGCTCACTTAATAAGTCACATAGAGACAGTACATCCAATATGGCCGCCAGTCATGTGCAAATTCGTCTTAAAAATGTCACAATTTGAGAAACGCCTTATTTTAGTATGCTTCTGCATATGTGTGTGATATCAGAAGCATGTAAGGACTAGCTCGCTTCATCAATCACCTAGTGACTTTCTTTTCCACAACCATGTGTTCGATACCAATGAATATATATAGTATTGCTCATATTGTCATTGAATGACGGTGAATCCAATATGGCCGCCTTACTATAGAATATGATACATATGGAAAACAATTTTAAAATAGCCACAAGTTTGCTGCAACGATCTTCTTTATGTAACGAAGTATGACATCACACATTGAGAGCCATATACATACATTCCTACTACGGTATATTAAGTCCATTATAGTCGCCCTAAAATCATTGTGACATATATTGTCCAGGCAAAGTACCGAGTGAACCAAGGCAATTTTAAATGTTTTTTCGTTCAACATTGTTAACTTAATGTACACAAACAATGTCTGCTCGAATCAATGACGAGAAGAACAACGCACATTCTATATGGCCATTGTCAACTGTATCGCCCAATCGCATGGGCGCGATTAACATTCCATTGTGAACATGTATAGTATTAACAGTACATATGAGAACAAGTATATTGAATCCGACTGACGAAACCCACAAGATACAATGTGAACCAAATATGTGTGGCTGATTTTGCCACCATTAATAGGAAGGTGATAAATACAGAACATAACACCATAAAATGACAATAACTGCAATAATGACGGTCCATCTTCATATGACTGTTAAAATGTGTTTATATTTTGTCCATGAAGCACACTTATATTGCCTCATGAAGCACATTCCTCGATCGAGCAAGATGGCCACACACCACTATTTATCCCATCAACACCGTGCGTATGTGCCGTGAAACACGGTGCCGTGAAACATTTTTGATATCCTGTCAATACGACCTAATGACTGCGTATGAATATGTGCGGTGGCTGGGGTCATTTTTATTAAATTTTAAAGCTATGTGTAGGTGTTAACGGGATGAATAGAACAGTAGGTTAGTGCCGTGAATGTGAAAAATATCTGGCACGGCACGGAAACGGGATGTGCTCGGCAGAGCATCGCACATCTCGTTTCCTGAGCCTTGCCAGATATGTTTACCCATTCACGGCACTAACCTACTATTCTCTATGTATTCTTCTGAAACAAATATACATACATGGCATCACAACACATTCATACTATTTGTATAAACGTGCTTTCTGTAGTCATACATGTACATGCACATGCAATTTGATTCTTAAAACACCATTATGTTGCTACAACATACACTACTCTATAGCTGAAGCATCTTCATTTTGTCATAAAATATACTATCACGTCCATGATACACATTCATATGACAGTCTAACACATTGTGTCATCCCGAAACATAGGCATATCGATGGTCTAGTAACATAAGGTCGTAACTGCAATGCTAAAGCATAGCAGTTACGACCTTATGTTACCAGACCATCGATATGGCAACGCAACACTGAGCGTTAATGTATGTATGAGATGCATGTATATGTTCACACAATGAGTAGTTTGGTCATTTAATACTAACTGACAGCAAGTGAAAGTGTACGTTTGACAACACAACACAGGTTTCAGCATGGGAAATATATACATGTACATATGGGCATGGTACCTATTGGCTGATGTACCTGTATGTGTGATCCAATGTTTGATATTTGCAATCATACACCGCCACACATCAATTATCTTGCGCCTACATGTTTCCATAGAACGGTTTCCAGCATTTCTTACCTCATGACATATGTTTTCTGGTTTCTGAAATCATATATATATTGCATAGTTTTTTGTCACCAAGCCGTGTTCATATGACTATACCACATGTTGTTCAGTCGCTGAAAAACGTTCACGTGACCACTAAACATGTAAATTCGTCAATGCAACATGGTGCTATGATCGATCATCATGTTCTCCGTCTCTGTAACACACATATTGTGTAGCACAATTCATTCCCTGGTCAATGGAACCACACATATCACCACGTATCTCATAGTATTGTCAGATCAATACATCGCTATGACCGGAAAACACGTTTCAGTGTAGATTAAATTTAATATAGCGATTTATACGGCCATTTAACGTTATGTTTTGTTATAGCATTACACGTTCTTTGGTATCTGAAACACATAGTGTTTGGCGGGATGACACTTTTCACCGAGACGATACACGCTACATGGCCATAATTTATGGAACGGTCTCCATCACAAATATGCATTGCCTGATCATATTATTCAGCAGACAAAGGCACTGATTACATGCTAGAATGTATACTTTGTCATCATAGGAATTAATTTCATGCACAAATAAATCTATAAAGGGAGATATTTATGATTTCGTGATTTGACCTAATTAATATGCAAGCCTATATATATATACGCATTGCTTCATATATGGCGGCCATATTGGATTTACCGTCATTGAATGGGATTACGCTGTGATATTGTTAGATAGATTCCTTGATATCGAAAACATGGGTATAGACACCAAAACCAAGTCTCTACATGTAGGTGACTTATTAAGGGAGCTAATCTTGTTTTGATTTTGTGATTTGACATTTGTAATTAATATGCTAATTAGGTCAATTAAGAAAAAAATACACATATGCAAATGGGCATCCGGCAGTTTATGAGTCCTTCAGACCTATATATTACATTTTTACTTTAAAACGTTGCGTTACTTGTTAGGTTCACTAGTTGGCTAGTAGACTAAATATGGCGGTATTATGCTGCATTTTCATTGGTTACATATGTCGTGGGCCTATCTCGTGGGAACGAGATAGAAAAGTATTGCGCATGTCCCTTTTAAATGCATTATATACATAGCCGTAAAACTTGGGCAGCTTTCGTGAAACAGACAGTAGAACTGTAGTAGTGAAGCCGCTCGTTATAACATGCACCTAAATGGGTATACAACCAGCATACATGATGGATCCATACCAGCAAGTATGATGTGAATAATACTGAGGTACCAAACCACATATTTATTATTTTACTGATTTTTATTATTTTGGTACAATGTACGATCCTGGGGGCCGTTTCACTAAACTTCGTAAGACTAAAATGTTCGTAAGTGCAAATTTAGGATCGTCTGTAAATTTCAATTGATGGATTTACATTTATTGAGCATAGGCTGCTTATGCAGCCTATACTCACTAAATGTAAATCCAATAATTATTTACAAGAAAACTCTGTTAATGTGAAATTTACGGACTATCATAATATTGCACTTACGAACATTTTAGTCGTAATAAGTTTAGTGAAACGCCCCACCTGGTTTAAATTAGGTATACTTAACTTTTTTTAAAAATACTTAAATAAGGATCCACATAAATAAAAGCATGCTATGTACAGTTATTCGAAATCGGGTCAGCTTGTTATTTTACTAGTTATTATCACATCTTTGACACATTTCCAGGTGTTGTTTATGTGTTAACACAGCTCGTGTGCAAGTTATGTGCATGAGGATGTGATAAATAAGTTAGATCACGTTTGTCCGCATGTACGAGCGATAAGTTCGCGGAGTATCTCCTCGTACATGCGGACGAACCGTGATTTAACTTATACAAATAACACACACAGAAAATATGACAAATAACTATCGGGGGTAAACCGAATTACGTGTCCTGGCTATCTCGAGAATTAAGGTACCAGTCCACCAAGATTTGAGAATCTTTTAGCAATTCCGCAAGTTTTTTTCTGATATATCCTCTTCATATATTCACAGAGGCTGTTTGCTGTATACACCTGTTACATTATATGTGAAGAAACTTTAGTAGCTACACAAATCAAATTGGCATACAGCTAAGAACATTTATAATGTGTAAAAGTTAGCATGTGGTGGTCAATTTCTGCACTTATTCCGTCATGGCCGCTGGACTATAGGCGCCAGAAAGCTATGCGACATGCAGAGTTTGCACCAACAAATAATGTGTGAATGATGCGTTTTTTTAAATCTGAATATGCTCACTGAGTAGACCAGATCACAGTTTGGCACATAATTTTGCAAATACTTGATTTTGTCAGCTGAAAATAGCATAGGATGCTGAGTATTTAATTTTAAGTCACATTCAATCACCAGAGACAGGCAGTTTTGGGATATTCAGTAAAATGTCCATAGGAAAACTACGAAACTAAGCCTTTTTCAAGTGGACTGGTACCGAAATATGTTCTATATGTAACAAAAACTGGTGGTAATCTCCATATCCAGGTCAAGTGTAGGTTAACCAACACCATCTAGTTTACTATATCACTTAACCGAATCCTATGAAAAAGTAAAGTATACTGAAATAATCCAGATGATTTTAGGCCACAGACGCGGTTATTTATATTACTGCCACGTATTATATTGAAATAAATAGTGTTTAAAGGTACATGCCCACTCAGTAGGCAAAACATGTTCTTTATAGGAATTAAATAAGTATATAATGGTGTCATTATTCCACCAGTTCTAAAAATTACGAGTGCCCACTATACAGATATAATCATTTAATAATGTGTATTTTACTGATAGTGACGCGCGGTGGTATCAGGCTATTTTCATATGCAAATGAGGCATTATATTTTTTAATTATTTATACAAATTAAATGAGGCAGCTAAAAAAATAGTATTTTCGACAGATTATAAAGTATAATCATTGCACATACAAAAATAAATACAGAGAATAAATAGTAATGTCCGTTAACAATTTAAGGAAACACGGTTATCGCCCCTAATATCAGTGTGCAAATTTTCGTCTGATATAGAATGTATAATAATGCAAATCAATACGTGGGGAAATGGTGAATGAATGTTTGTTTTGCCAGGAAATGTTTCGGATGATGTCTCTGATATAAAGAACAGTTTGTGCCTACTGAGTGGGCATGTACCTTTAAACTAACACCAGTTTTCAGGATATTTGTAACATCTAAAAGAACACACTTAACAGTTGGTCACGTGATGTAAACGCGTTTTCACTGGGACGTGACAAGTTCGAAGTTTTGTTTCTTATGAGAAAGTGAACGTATTGTTTCTTTGTGCCTATCCAGCGGGCCATTTCACTAAACTTTGTACGACTCAAATGTTCGTAAGTGCACATTAAGGATCATCTGGAAATTTCAATTCATGGATTAACATGTATTGAGCATAGGCTGCATGTGCAGCCTATGCTCAATAAATGTAAATCCAACAATTGTTTACAAGAAAACATTGTTAATGTGAAATTTACAGACTATCATAATTTTGCACTTACGGACATTTTAATCGTATGTAGTGAAACGGGCCTCAGATGTCCAAGTATTGAGTAATACACAGTTCTCTTGACACCAGCAAGATCTTAGTTTCAGGTGACGCCGTTTCATATTTAGATAGTATGGTATGGATTGAACGTGTGTGCATTTGAAACGTATACGGAAGCATGAAGAGGACATGTGTTTTTTTTATTTATGTCGTGACCACGACTTATTATGTCGTGGCCACGAGATGAATAAAAAACACTCCTAAACACTGGCCACGACATAATTCAGGTGTTTTTTTTTATTTATCTCGTGGCCACGATAGAAACAACCACCTGCATTATCTCGTGGCCACGACATAATCAGTCCTGGCCACGAGATGAATACAAAAAACACATGTCCCCTCCATCATTCCGTACGCTTATGACTCGCTTGGCAAACAATACAACCGATGCACCTGGTTTACCACCAGTTGGAGTCTGAATTTAAATGCCGTAAAACACAGATAAGTGAAGTACGGGAGTAGATTGCAAGAGTTACCTTCGCAACTAGACACCCCCCCCCCCCGTTCCCCAAATGCTGGATCCGCCCCTGGTATATTTCGATCAGTCTTGTACACTGACAGCCAATACACCAATTAAACTATGTTATTCATTGACAAAAAACGCTACATTAGTTGAACGGCCGTTTTACTAAACTTCGTACGACTAAAATGTTCGTAAGTGCTAATGTAGGACCGTCTGGAAATGTCAATTGATGGATTTACATTTATTGTACTTAGTATTTACTAGAAAACAATAATTGTTTACAAGAAAACATTGTTAATGTGAAATTCACAGACTATCAGGCATAGGCTGATCTGGTTGACAATGCACGTTTTCTCAGCTATGGGTGTATACGGATCCGTAACCCGAGTTTTCCGTCTGTAACGCAGGGACCTGCGGTAGAGACAGATAAGTTGTGTTAACCGATCCAGGGCTGTATTGTACGGAGCCCCGCAGTGAACATGGATTTTTTTTTATTAATTGGTTCCCACGAAATAAGAATTCGTTCCCTCACTTTAACAATTCGATCCCTCTAATTAACAACTCGTTCCCACAATATAACAATTCGTTCCCTCGAATTAGCAATTCGTTCCCACGAAATGACAATTCGTTCCCTCAATTTAACAATTCGTTCCCTCGAATTAAAAAATTGTTCCCACGATATAACAATTCGTTCCCACGATATAACAATTCGTTCCCGTGGGAACGAATTGTTATTTTGTGGGAACGAATTGTTAAATTGAGGGAACGAATTATGATTTCGTGGGAAGGAATTTATAAAAAATAGAATTATTCGTCCCCTGCGGGGTATGGAAGGTAATATCCGCCATAAATCTATTTGTCTTCATGCTTTCTTGCTGATGACATTTTAAGTTCTATCCGATTTATTACAATTATATGTGGCTTGATGCTTGCTGGCTGATGACATTTTAAGTTCTATCCGTCTTATTACAATTATATGTGGCTTGATGCTTGCTGGCTGATGACACTCTAAGTTATATCCGTCTTATTGCATTTCTATGTATGGAGCTTGATTATTTATTCATTCGTACTGTTTCAATGCGTTTGTGTAGATTACATTCGAAGTAGCTTGATGCTTCATTCTTAGTGACATCCGGAGTTCAATTATTGATTATTGCATAGCTGTTTTGCTATGCGCTTTGTTAGCTCGCTAAGCCACGCCCCTTGACAACAATAATTGCAACAGTAATTTGGGAACAACCATTATGACGCCAGGTGCGCTGCTAAAACTTAAAAATAGTTTTCCCTAAAATTATTTAATATGCTGGTACCTGTCCTGCAATGCGTTGCTCTCTAAATTGGTTCCATGTCCCTAACGGTGCTGATGTAAATTGATGCCGCTTTGTCTGTTGCGCCATGTTTAGGTTAAAAGACACCAAATAGTTTTACTGTATAATTTAACCGAATCCTAGCCAGTCTTTCCTACTTTTACTATTCGTATGGATGTTGTGGGACCAACCTCGTCATATCCCACAATATTGTTTACATTATTTGGCCACGGAAACTCTGCTTACATCTCGTGACCAACAGGCTCAGTGTTTTCTTTTAAATGCTTCAGATATGCTGAAAACTGGTGTTAAAAACACCCCAACAGGTTCCTCAAGTGAAACTGGGTAGTAATTGATCAATATTTGCAAGCAAACTGTGTCTGTGACCTTAAAACACCCGGACTATTTTTTATGCCGGACTACTTTTGCATGCTCAAGTTCTCTAACCTTAGACCTAGTGTGCTACATGCCAGGTTATAATATAGGGAGACATGTTTTTCTTTATTCTTTCAATCTGACATTTTCTGGCAAAATGAACATTGATTTACCATTACCAGACGTACTCATTGACATTATTATACTTTTTATATCAAACGCGAAATGCCAGTTTGATATCAGGGGCGATAACCGTGTTTCCTTAAAATGATAACGGAAGCAACTATTTATTCCATTTATTTATTTGTTGATGTGCAATATCATACTTTATGATATGTCGATACAAATATTTATTCAGCATTTAGTTGATATAAATAATTTAAAAATACTGCATCTTTTGCATATGGAACTAGCTTGATACAACCTGGCACTCGTCATTTTTAAAAGGGGTGGACTAGTTGCAATTATACACTTATTAAATTTCCATAAAGAAAAATGTGTACCTACTAGATGGGACCCCAGCTACAACAATAATTAAATCTATATTTTAATTAGTCAAGATCCAGAGCAGAATAAGTGCAGTTTATTGGAAAATAGGTCCCACAACATCCATAAGAAAAATGAAAGTAGCAGAGAATAGCAAAATGTGTGGTATCGGGTTAGTGTTTTATGGAAAAGCAATGGTGTTGGGCCACCTTAGTCTGGTCCCGGATGGTTATTGGTTTGCATCGGTAACGGGCCAGTTTGACAGCCAACCTGTGTAAGTTACCATATGTGTAACTTACTATAACAATGTGATTGTTTTCAAGTACGTACATATGTAATTTAATTATGAGGATACATGTATGTATAAAACACATTAGTAAGTCAAACACCATACATACATATGCAATTTAGTTAATATAGATTAGAGAATAACAAATGGTGCGAAATCGTGAAGGGGGTAATAGTAGTCCGGTATGGAGAAAATCGTGCGGGTGTTTTGAGGTCACTGACACAGTTTGCTTGCAAATCCTGATCCATTACTACCCAGTTTCATTTGACGAACATGTGGGGGTGTTGGTCATGTGATGTAAACAGAGTTTCCGTGACCAAAAAGAAATGTTAACAATATTGGGGACATGACGAGGTTGGATCTTTCTTTCTTAGGAGTAAGTGAACCTATTTTTTAATTCATGCAGAACCAGTACAGACCGGCTGCAGGTCATTTATAAGTAGGTCCCACAATATCCATACGAATAGTGAAAGTAGGAGAGACTGGCCTTATTGGATGGGATTCGGTTACAGTATATAGTAAAACTATTTGGTGTCTTCTAACCTATACTGTGATAATTTGTGGATGAAATCTTACATAAACACCGACATTGAAGGTGTGACTTGAACAGCCAATAAGATGTCGGACTATAATTTATTAGAGGGAGAATTACTTGAGCGGACAGCAGTGCCATCTGACGTCATAATGACGCACTACTAACCAATATATTGCTTGCACAATTCCGCTTGTGGCTTGATGTTTTCTGCTTGCGGCCTTCCGCTTTCGGACTGTGGCTTGATGCTTACTTCCTGCGGCTTTGTCCTTACTGCTTTCGGCCTTATTCAAAGTGCTAAGTGCTTTGTTCTTACTTTCTGTTGCAAATGCTTAGTACAATAAAACAGGGACACGAACCAAGACCTATCAATAATTGTAATATAAATAAGACGAATGAACAAAGCAATCAGCAGAATGGACATGTAAGAAAGACACATATAATTACAACAAGCAGATTTCAAATGTAATAAATACAAATGACGAATGAAATAACATGAATATAAGTTGTAATGTCATCAGCACGCAAGCATCAAGTCACATAGAAGTATGGCGGATATTACCTTCCATAGCGGGGCCCCATAGTATTGATCCCACTCGTTATAAGATACCTTTTCTCAGCGTGAACCATGCATACGGGGTCACAACGTAGAGCTGCGGACAAGGTGAAATAAGTCTACATACACAAACACAAATACACTAATTGCTGATTCAGTTTGGCAAACAGATAAATATTTATGATAGTACATTCTGCATGCGAGGTTAATACAATTACTGTCAAGTTATGAACATAAATAATACGCTCAAACGAGATATACGGGAATCAAAATACATATCCAGTATCGTGCAAATACCCGCAGGAGTGGGCTGGGGAATGTTAATGAAATGATTTCAAATAGTGAAATGCTCATGTATATGTTTGGGTTAAGGTTTGGAACACTAAAGTTTACATTTACAAAATGATGTCGAAAGTTGACGAACTTTTCATAGCAAATGCGGAATTCCGCATTTACTATGAAAATTTCGTTTCATTCCACGTAATTTACAGGAAATACCACTGTTTCAGTAAATCTTATTCATGAAAAAGAGATCATCTTCATATGTACAAAATCGCATGGCTTGTCTCATAATATGGAGGTGTGTGTGCATTCTATCAAACTGTATACGTCATTTACATATGACTTTTATGAATCGATGTCGACGAAACAAGTGATATAATTATGATGAGATATTGTAGTTTGTGTTAACCCTTTCACCCCTAAATAACTGGAATGGATTTTGATATGTTCATTTTGCAACCAACCCAATCGTCACAAAATGGTTTTCAGACTAGTCCATTTATGAAAAGTGGATATTTTTTATTCTCAAAAATATTAAAATTACTTTCAAAAAGTGCAGATCCTGATGAGACGGCTCGTTACGAGCAGGCTCATCTGGATCTGCACTTTTTGCATAAACCGCAATAGCGGGATTTCGGGTTCAAAGGGTTAAATATATTCACATGGAACATTATTTGTAATATCCGCGAATTAAATGTATATATTTCATTAGAACTAATTGTTCGAACTTCTATAGGCTGATGTATTCCGAATATATGCCTAAATGCATACATGCATAATCTAAACTATATTTACCATATTTCTTTATATGTTTCTCAAACGAGAAATAAACAAATTATTTCTTAACCTTCAGAATAAAATATTTCCCAACAAATATTGGCAAAACTATATCAAATAGTATGTTCCCAATGTAAGTCATTCCCATATGAATGTAACTCACGGTTGCTGCTGCTTTCTTGTTAATTAATTCGAGTATGTTTCGCAAACATTAAATAAACACATAATTTGTAAATATGTATGGAATACAATACTTACCAACAAATATTTACAAAAAATATGTCAAATAATGTTTCCAACGTAACTCATGCCGTATGAATGGTAAATATAACTCACGGTTGCTGCTGTTTTTTTGTTTATCATTCGAATCCGTACTACGGAGCTTTATAAGGGACATGAGAAGAGAAAACAATGTTCTGACAAATTTGATTTCGTTCTAGCGAATTCTAATTCATTAGAACGTATTCCAATTCGTTCTAACGCTTTCCAATTCGTCACGGTTCTAAACAATTCGAACTCGTTAGAACGCTTTCCAATTCGTTCTAACGCATTCTAAGTCGTTCTAGATAACGATTTCCAATTCGTTCTAACGTTTTCCAATTCGTTCTAACGAATTCGAATTCGTTTTAGCGATTTAAAATCTTTCGTTCTAACGAATTCAAATTCGTTCTAACGCATTCCAATTCGTTCTAACGCATTCCAATTCGTTCTAATGAATGCGTTGGAATGCGTTCTAACGAATTCGAATTGGTTAGAACGAATTGGAAAGCGTTAAAACGAATTGGAAAGCGTTAGAACGAATTGGAATACGTTCTAACGAATTAGAATTCGTTAGAACGAAATCAAATTTGTCAGAACATTTTTCCTTTTCTCATGTCCCTTATAAAGCTCCGTACGTTTCTCAAGCAATAAATGAAAATATTATGTGTAAATATGAAGAATAAAATATGTCCCAACAGATATTTACACAAATATGTCAACTATGCTCCCAATGTACCTCGTGCCCGTATAAGTGGGCCATATAACCGTCAACGTTGCGGTTATTGTTGATCTTTACGCGGTGATTACCGCGAAACTCCTTCAAAAAAGGTAACAAACCCGTTAATTGATATTAACCGCAAACACAAAGTAACACAAAGCGTTTTAAATTGTGGTTTCGTGCTACCTGTCTTTATAAATTAGAGTCTATTTAGTAAACACGCGGGTTGTGGAGTTGAATAGATAATACACGTCGCGACAAAATGGGGTTACTGAGCTTGCGAGCAATATAGCCCAAGATCAGACTGCGCTTTCATGCTTTCGCGCAGTCTGATCATGGTCTACACTGCTCGCTGTTGAGTACGGGAAGATTCAGACTGCCTCTGAAACACGTTCTAGCTCTGTATCAGACTACCGTGTGTATGCTAGCTGGTCAGGAGCTACACTGATCAAAAACGCAATAAACCCATTTTTGTCGTGGCTAGAAACGGGTTTTTAATTACGTATCATCAAATATACACATGTACATCAACCACACAGCTATATATAGATACTCGATCTTACATGAATGGCGATTTAATATGACATATATTAAACGAGTTTACTGATTACATAAGAAACGAGGCTATTCCGAGGTCAATGAGTTGAATAAACATATTAAACCAACACACATGTTAGTCTACATTTATTGCATAAGCCCAGCATCGTACATTGAACCAGTTCTAATGGCCGAGCATGTTGATTTATTTGTATATGTATTACACACGCACATTTTGGTATTTAATAAACGGCGTTATTACACTTCGAAAGCCAATTGTATGCAATAAATATTATTTTGTACGTAGCCACTGGCTGACAAAATGGACTTTACGGTATTTCAATTTATTTTAAATTGTGATCCTATTACAACTTGACACAGCTGGATAATCACCATATGCGACCCTGATACCAAGAAACAGTAATATTCGTGTGTTTGGTACCGGGCTGCATATAGTGATTTTCAGCCGAAAACCTGGTTTACCCGATGTCGCCCGATAGTGAATATTCGTGTTTCCAGTATCGGATTGTGTGTGGTGATCATCCACGCATGGCTTGACGATGTAGAAAAGCCTCAATATGTGTTGTGGCTTCAGAAATGGGGCTTATGGGAGTTGTGACGTTTAGCTCCTGATCGAATAGCACACTCATGTAGTAGCCTGATAATGATCTACATTTCTCAAGTCACAGCCACATATGAGACGCGCCATGTGATTGTGTACCTTCGGACATCTGCGTAATTTCATTAAATTCGTTTACAAAATTTACAATTTTTTTCATAAATAAAGTCAAACGTAAACAAATATTTCAGAGTACACGCGTAATATAATTCCGCATGTACCCTGACAAGTTTGTCAACTTCCGACGTCATTTACGGAAAATATTGTAAATTTTGTAAACATATTTCATGAAATTACGCAGATGTCCGAAAGTACAAAATGGCAAGGCGTGTCTCATAGGTGGCTTTTGTCATGGCGGGTCACAGTAACCTCCTTAGTTGTAATACTGATACTCCGTAATCTGCACTGGATGACCTTTTAAGGAATCGCACTTGTTGACCAAGGTTTCGATGAACAAATGCGCGATGGACGTTCTATAGATCTATACCAAGTAGGGGAGGGGCACCTTGAAGAGAAGTGGCTTACAAACGATTTCTGTTCAACCCAAGAGAGCAAAATCAACGACTATGCTAGATTGATACATCAAACATTCCTGAACATGAATACGGTGTCGGTCAATAAAAATAGGTGGAACAAGGTCACTTATGAGGTCATTAAGTGCAAAGACGTAAAATGAGTTCAAAAACATATTTTATATTAGTAGATGGACATGTACGTGCATATCATGCTTCAAATATCAGATAAAGTTGTTTAAATTGTTGAATATTCTTCCTTAGGACATATATGAGACTCTTCGCTTTCATGGTGGTTCAAAACGGTGTGTATTTTGCGATTTTCAAGATGGCCACCAGGTATCAACATGTTGTCTTAAATATATTCTGACTTAATTATTATATGGCGTTTGGTACTTACATTATGCGTTTACATACATAGAAATACGTTTTGATAACTTATAAAAACAATTCACCACTGACAAGTTCATATACATATAAGATGGCCGCCAAATATTCACACAGACGTGCAGTAAATGTGTGTGGAATAACCAAAATATATAAATATGTAGCTACACTTTCATGCACATTTATATTTCAGTTGTTTGCCTTTTTTGTTATTATTGAATGTATTGTTTGCAAAAATGAATGAGTCCATGTAATATACTTATTATTTGACCATGTTGTAATATTCAAGATGGCCGCTAAGTATCGCTTAACCTCTTAGGCGCTGTTGATCGACAAAGTAGTAAAGAAATGAAACATAATTGGAAATCATATTTGTTATATTTTAAAAGTGCGAGGCTTGTGTAAAACTGTACAAAATTATCTGTCGCCGCAAACAAACGTAAATCAAATTGACCGCCAAAATGGATACAATTCTGACACATCTATATTAAGTAGGGTAGTCATCAACGACATAGCATATGCCAAACCATAAAATTAATGTTTTAGTGTTCCCAATGACAACATAAAGAATAATATTTTATGACCGCCATTTTAGTTACCAAGATGGCTACTATATTGCGTAGTTTTATAATATGAGATATCAACAAAATATTGGTGCAACTCATGGATAACAATATATCCTAGCTATAACATGGTAACGGTTAGTAAACGACTACATAGTCACGATCTTGGATTTCAAGTGGAACATAATACATGTTGACAATGTCAAAGGAAACAGGAACATATTTACAATTACATCTAGGTATTCATTCATTTGAGTGAATCAACATAATGCCCGTGTCGGATAGAAATAAACTACAGTGGCAGGTTGGGAGCATGTGAATGGTAATTTATTATATAATTAACGATGGTGGGTTGATAATTGCCGGGGAGCGCGATATTCATGGCTTGGCCCTTATTCGCATGTTCAGCTTTCTTGTAGGTGAGAGTTGAATCCGGCTAATCCCGTTATAGTAGTAATACGGTCAGTGATAATCCTACTACGTGTATGTGGAGGCGGCTAAGTTACTATAGTGTGGTGAAGACCTGACAGTCGATTCGGTTTGTCTAATGTCAGGGCTGGATGGAAATCGTATGCAAATATTCAATTACCCGCCCACAGCCATGCAAATGACATGAGCTTTCGATAGCCCGTTTAAAGCCATTAAACATTAAACCGCAACTCTATCATGTTATATTTAACACGACCATGAACACCAATGTTGAATTTTATTATTGCAGCAGGTCCGTAACCAGGGGGCTGGTGCGGTCGGACGACCCCCTCACCAATCTCCCTCGTCGTGCCTTGATGTCCACTCTTTCATGCACTAAAATAAGTAGTCATTTTATAATATTGATGCAAGCAGGAGAGTCATATTACATGTATGTGCTCAGTTTTTTGCTGAGAATATATAAAATGGTATGTCAGACCATCTGGATTTCACAATCGTCTGGGAGAGCATGGCCCCGTAACCCCACAGCTGCCTCGGGCCATGTAAGCCATCGAAAATACTCATTGCTTCATAAATGTCTGGTTACGGGTCTGTTGCATACATCGAAACCATGAGATACCGGTACATTCCATGCGGATGCGCATATTGTGTTATTTTCCATTATAACGAAGCCTACTATCTATCTATGAAAAACGATAATAAATGTATTAATGCGGTACACGACAAGGTAGGCACAGCGATTGATATATCAAAAGGAAGTTGATGAATTCTGAACTCGACTGGCTACGTAACAACTACCATTATTCACTTCCCACATAATGAAAGCAGCGTTGTATACATAGCGAAGAAGTATGCTTAGCCTTTTGGATATGAAAACGAAAACCACCTCATCGCAACTTGAGCTATATAAGTATTATGCTAATGTCCACATTAGTGCGCTATATAAGACACTGAATTGCATTTGCATACGTTATATACCCACCATTTATACCTGATAAGTATTTATCGACACATTTATTATTTTAACAAAGTCGTAATATTGACCATGTTGACGATAGTAACATGAACATGGAATACCAATAACTTGGAAACACTGCACATGGACACTGCGAATGTGCTTGTCGGTGTAGCAAGAGACATAATCAATTACTTGAAATTGGGGAATTATATAACATATACATATCGTATATATGTAGAGTCAATGATGCGCTCATGTTCATCAAATCTCTGTTTATATACGGCATATGATGTTGTTATTGCCCAAAATAAAATACACCTTTGGATGACGTATCATTTAAGTAGTCATATTCCGGTAGCCATGTACTAGGCCATGTAAGTACATGCATGAATAAATAACCAGTATTTGTGAGCCATATTCACATTTCTCTCTATTCTACGAATTAAATGCAAGGTAGGTGTCATCCAGACCATTACATCTCAGTTCATAAACGGCATATGCTGTGTTTATTAACAATAAATCGCGTTTGGATGACCTATGATATCAGGAAGTCATATACAGGTAGGCATGTACTATGTGCATAGGAAGGAGGATTAATGAGTCAGTATTTGTGAGTCACATACGTATGGATATTAAACTATAATGCGACCGAGATCAATATGTTGTGAATTCATAATGGAACATATGTTGAGGTCATTCATGAGATTGCTTGGTACTTAGAAATAATAAAAGTTATAAAAAATGTATTATGCGGTCATAATACAATCTATATTGAATGCATATTTATGTATATGTATCACAGTTATGAAGGGCATTGTTTCTGGGGAATACCATACACTGTAATCATATATGTTGTAGTCATATAATGTCCTTACATGGTATGTGGAAGTGTCATAACTGTGTATTGTAATATCACAACCATATGTGTAATATAATATATAATACTTTAAATGAATTAAAATGAACATGGTTGATTATTCTATGCTAATCTAGAATTATAGCAGAAAGTTCCAACATACGACATATACTTAAGATCGTAAGAGACCAAACAGAGACACTTATTTTCATGCGATTCATGGATTAATAACGTACACAAATCAACCAAACAACCACTTTTCAGTACAACACCTCAATTCCCAATTAAGTCTAAAGTGATTGAAATGTCATGGTACTTAGCCGCACACCAGCATATAACAGTTCGATAGCTGACTGTAATGCGAACATGGCCGAACTATAGCATATGTACCAATCGCAATACGTAGTGTATACATACATGTCATTATCAGTAGTACAATTTACAACGTATATGATAACGTAAGACTCAATAAAATACATTATGTAAAACAAACAGTACATCTATTTTAATATTCTGACTCTACAACGAGTGTATCCTAATTCGAGCATCACCAAGTGTATTATCAGCGATATACTAGTCTGAACACATGTGCATCTGTCCTTTTAAGAAATGTAAAAGTAAATGAAAAGAAACGTGCAATTACCAGTACAACACTATATTAAAATAGCCTAAATGAGGCGACCATTTTGAATAACCACAATTACAAATGACTTCAAAATCAAGTGAGTCCAACTTACTGATTTAACCGCAGTAGTATACATAAGTAAAGCAAAAGAAACATTATATTCAATAACTTTCGAGTTTTGGAAAATATGGCGGCCATTTAAAATTAAACACGCTCTTTAAGAAAAGCATAACTATTGATCTATATTTTTAATATCGTATCTCCGATGAAAATCAAACTAATATGTTCATATCTAGCTTAGTACCAATATATGGTCCACGACAGTGTATATAATGCTGCCTGATCTGGATGAATATTTGGCGTCCATCTTGGATTCATATAATGTTGATAGCCTCCATCTATGTTTAACATTAATGCATGGTATCCAAAGCGTTTTCTGCGTCCGTCCGATCAAGATCCAAGTGCCTATTTGTTTTCATTCATGAAATAAGTACACATTTCAGACTAAATATTGATGCTTGGCGGCCATCTTGAATATGTTGATACTCTCAACGATAGAGACGTCCGATTAAACCGAATTGCTTTGTATATGCACCATAAAACAATAATCACCAATAAAACATACTTTATCTGATTGTTCTGTAATTTTATGCAAGGTACATATTGTATTATCAAAATAAAGTGAGCTTTGCACTCATTTGACCCATGTGCATCTAATGACCCCACCAATGACCTTGTACCACCTGATTTGATTGACCGACACCGGATTTGTGTTCAGGGTGATATAATGCATTGATTTAAAGTAGTCGTTGCTTTTGCTCTCTCGGGTTGAACAGAATTCATTGTATGGGTGCTTGCCCCCCTACTAAAGGAGCACGAGCAGGTGGTTACAACAAAAACACCGTCGCCCACTCAAAGCAAATATTATTTGATATTTTCCGTAATATTGTGGCAAACTTTTCCCAGTTATATACACGTCTTAATTAATTATTTGCTGCAATGGGAAATATATTGTTACCCTAAGTTAACCACTGGTCAATTAACAGTTATGGTGTGATGGGCTGTAAAGCCTCTATTCACTCAGATGCATGGGGAAGCTATTACAACTGCATATGAACCCTATTGACCTTTTCATAGTGACCTTAATCTTGGCACACTGCCAAGCTAAAGGTAGACCTTAAACTGGGTCAAACCAATTAGGAGCCTTATCACAATACCCACTACATCACTGTGGAACCTTGTGCAGACGTAGGCTGGCTCACTGCCAAGCGTAAGGTAGACCTTTTTGTAGGTCATCTATATTTAGCAACAGTACTCCTCCAGTTGATATGATTTGAGAAAAGCAAAGTTGATAAACATTGCCCAGTCTTGTTGGTAAATGAGCAGTTACCAGACATAGTAGCTCCTAGCTGTGTGGCGTAATATGTATATCTAACGACCACTCATTTGACCCGTCTCTATGAGACGATTGAGACCGTGAATACTTCGTGGTAAACTGTGTGTTCATCTTGTTTCTCCACTAACAAATATGCAATATGTCAATGGGCTATGATCACACATTTAACCGGCTCTATGAGAAGATTCAAGTGTGGTCACCTAAGATTTGGTATTCCCGTGGGGAGACGAGAATAACATACAGTTATGGGCTGGTAGAAGGGTATGTTCTCTGTATGAAAGGGGTCAAAATGACAATCGTACACCATATTTCTTGTATTTTACTACAACATTGTTCAATTGAGCATGGGTCTCACTTATAAATATGAAAACATTATAGTGTTAATGCTTATCTCATTAAGGCATGAACTGACTGACTGTTTCTCTAGCCAGTGGCAGTACAAAAAGATGTAGAAGGACACTATTATATTATGTAGACAGTCAATCTCTTGTGACGTGTCTTGCGTACTATGAGTCTAAATTGCCATGCTCATATGAATATTGTTGTAGACACACATGTAGTGCAGTATCATCTATTATCATGATTATCTTGGGAGGGAATATTTGACAAGACACTTTCTTGCCTGATTCACCATAACCTTTAATTCAATTAAAGGTTAACCTTAAAATAAAAGGTAACCACTTAAAGGTAGACCTTACTCAAGGTCACCATTAAAGGTACCTGAATCACCGAGATGTATAAAAGCTGAGATTTCCTGATCCAAGGGAGAGTGCCAGTTTTGGGTTTTAAAGAGCATTCTGTTTTGGCTCCTTTGGATAAATTAAATAACCTACTTTAGTTTCGGAATTACTGTGATCTAAATTCAAGGACGGAATTATTAACTTTTAAGCAAATTGCAACTGTTACTTATTTTTACTGGGTTGTTTGTCAGGGAAGGCCGTCGAGCCAACTCTCTGATGGAGGGGAATGTGGAAGTAGGAGCTTGTGTTTCTGAACTACTTCATGCGTGACTTGGATTTGTATATTTACTTTATTAACCACATTAAAAATATGTACTCCTGAACGAACGCCTTCTCTACAATTTGAGTTTCCAATTGGTACTACAAAGAATTGTAACATTCTTTCATCTGACGTTGCGACAGACAATTATTATCACATTGAGGTGAAGAAATCAGCAACTTACGTCACTCGGTTTCTAATTGACCAAAAGGTCTGGTGGCAGCGAAACAGTTCAGTCCTGACAAAAAGGGGACCATCAGCCGACCAACTCAGTCCAACAAGGGCTGAGTTACGGAGGGTAAAAGGATTGCGCTACAATATGCAACCGATTTTGATGAAATATGGCGCAGTAAACGTGTCGTCAAGAGCTGCATTTGGTGGTCTCTGTATTTTTGCGAAGAATCGATTTCCGTGTCGGTCGCCATATTTCATCAAAATCCGTTACGTAATAAGGACAATATTAAAGAATACGTACTTTGAATCCGATGGATTCTGGAAGTTTCCGTACTTGTTGTTGTTGTTAGTACCACGTGATCATACACCTTGTATACAGTCGTGTTCGACTCAGCGCCGGCGTAAAATGTGTCACGAAGAAAAATTCACCGGTTTCCTGACGAGATGTTAGAGCTATCGCATACACACGTTTTTCGTCTAGTAACCAGCGCATATTTCTTGCTCCGGTTACTAGAAGAAAACGTGTTTATGCAGAATCTTCCGTATGTATACGAATTAGTCAGAATTCCGGGGCCTATCTATTTGGTGGCCGGACTGGACCAGTGCTATACCAGTGCGAGTATTATTGTGCTTTCTGAGTACATAAACTTTTCACTCATTTATTCGGCTTTTATTTAAAAGTTGGAATTGGCTCGAACACCTTCCATACCCGGGATATAGCCCAGTAAAGAAGCTGGCCGATGGTCGTCGGCCTGGTTTATATTTCCGAATTTTGATAAATATTACATTTATTCAGGCTCTACAAGTGTGCGCAAAGTATGGATTTCAAGTACGTATGTTTATTCAGATAAAGATTAACGCTTTAAGCCATATGGCCCCTGAAGCAATACACATGTAACAACATACACTTATGGGTGACAAAGACAACAGCCGGTGCATAAACCGTAACTTTAAGAATGCAGCTACTATGTATTGTATTTGGTGCAGCTATGCCACCGTCGACCATTGGCCATATGACATGGAGAATATCCTGCGGTGGAATAGCATGCCCAATAAGCACATACAAAATGTTTTGGTTAATCTATAAACATACATTAAGTTATGGCGTTGCAGCATTAGTCTATAGGGTAGTGCATTACACATGTACTAAAAAACTGAACACGTAAGATATCATGCAATAATGTCAAGTTAATATTTGCAAATATATATGCATGCTGTATTTCTTTATGTATGTATTGGGAGAAGGTGTCCTCATTGATGTATATATAAATGTTCATTTCTGATCTGAACGGCTTGGTATAATATATTGGCCCAACTTTCTTACAGTTTGTGAATGTTCCGATTTAATCAACTCTATGAATTTAACCATACTTGGCCTGTTCCAATAATAACGGTTTATATATGTTTTCCTGAGATCCATATACATTGTGCATTCTAAAATAAAATGGTATTCGTCTTCCAAATGTCCACACAATGTACATTTCCGGTTTTCAATTGGAGTTCTGTTCCATCTGCCTGATTCTACTTCTAGGCGATGGGACGAAACTTTTAGTCTAGCAAATGCGTACCTAAATTTCGTGAGTGTGATGTCCTTTAAGTAATATTGCATTTTGAAGTCGCATACATTTCTATAAAATAATGCTTCTGCTAGATCCGTTAATTCTGGCTTGCCAATCCTGCATAAAGTTATCGGTCAATCTTTGTTTGAAAACTATCAGAAACTCTTCAATATTTCCGACCCCTTGATTCAACCAAACATCAAGAAATCCGTGGGTCGATAACACTTTTTGACTAGTGACGCCCAATTTGTTTTACTTGGTGTGCTTTGCAAGTCTGCTAACATCATGTTGTATATATGTTTCATGTATTTGTGATCATCTGACGCAGATATTTTGAACCAGAATTTAATTATATTTAGATAGCGTCGATGAACAAGTGGGGTACGACCAAGTTCTCCATAGATAAAATCATTTTGCGTATTTCTCTTAACACCTAGTAAACTTTTGCAAAACTGCAAATGAACTTTTTCTATTTGATTTCCCTGCACAAATCCCCATATTTCAGCACCGTAGTTGAGAATCGGTTGTACTAGTTTATCAAATAATTGTAATCTATGTGTGGGTGTTATGTCTGTAAATTTATACAGGTATTTGTTAAGTTTGAAAATAGCTTTTTGTGCTTGACCCGATAATAAAGATTGTGTTTCCATGAAAGAACCACCCGTTGTAAAGACTATGCCTAGATACGTGAATTTACTTACTATTTCGATAATATAATTGCCATAATAGAATTCTATGTTTCTTGGCAATCTACCTCCTTTTCGAAATACAAGTATTTTTGTTTTTCCCGTATTGACAGTTAATTTCCATTTCTCACAATATTCTGAAAGTAGATTAAGTCCTGTTTGCATCCCGTGTTCCGATTCTGAGAAAATAACAATGTCATCGGCATATAGTAAAATAAAAAATAATTTTATCAATCCGATATCAATTCCTTCAATACCCTTAGTTTCAAATCAGCCTCAAGGTCATTTACAAACATGCTAAACAGGAATGGAGATAGGCAGTCACCCTGACGTACGCCTAATAAGCAAGAAAATTCACCGCTTAGCATGGTGTTGTGCTTTACGCGCGATGTCACATTAGTATACATGGATTTGATTATATTTAACATTTTCCCTCGCACTCCCAGTTTTATTAATTTTAAACCATAGATTATCACGCACCACATAATCAAAAGCCTTTGAAAAATCCACAAAAGCACAATATAATTTCTTACCCTTATTTAACATATGTGTAATGAGGCCATGCAAAATAAATATGTTATCCCGTGTACCCATTCCCTTCCTGAACCCTGCTTGTGCTTCAACATACACATGATATTTTTCAGCCCAGCTAGATAGTCTATTATTTAAAACGCGTGAGAATAATTTCCCAAGTGTGCTCAATAGGGTAATACCTCTGTAATTATCCACCTCGTTTATATTCCCCTTTTTATGTAGGAGTAAAGTATAGGAGAATCTATGACTTGGAAAAAAATCTGGCTTCGCTAAAAATACGTTACAGCCATTTATTATGCAATCGATGGTTACTAA
Source organism: Conchocele bisecta (assembly GCA_029237695.1). Classification (NCBI taxonomy): domain Eukaryota; kingdom Metazoa; phylum Mollusca; class Bivalvia; order Lucinida; family Thyasiridae; genus Conchocele; species Conchocele bisecta. The sequence continues at coordinate 121,792,149 of CM055266.1, forward strand.
TTTAATTTTATTTATATTACTTAAATTAATGTATTTCATGAACTTTTCTGTTTACACGTGGTATTGTATGATCATCTTATACTTCCTTATACAGTGCAACCTCTCTACAACAGCCACCCATGGGAAGACGCAGAAGTGGATGTTGTAGAGAGGTGGCTGTTGTAGGGAGGTTAATGCTGAATTAAATTTTGTCGTCCGTTGTTTATTTATTTTTTAATAATTCTCATTAAAAACATGCTTTGGCAACATTTTAGAATCATTTCCAATGCAAAAAGATTCTAAAATGCTGTAAAAACATGTTTTTATTGAGAAAGAAGGCAAAAGCAACAGTATATGACAATTTTCCTGTTCAGCAGTCTAAGGGTTAGATACAGAGGAAATAATCCATTTGGGATATAAAATAGCGGCTGTTATAGAGAGAGTGTTATTGTAGAGAGATGGCCGTTCGGGGAGGTTCGACTGTATAGCTAAAATGAATATCTCTCCTGGGGCCCGTTTCACTAAACTTCGTACCACTAAAATGTTCGTAAGTGCAAATTTAGGATCGTCTGGAAATTTCAATTCATGGATCTACATTTATTGAGCATAGGCTGCATATGCTCAATAAATGTAAATCCAATAATTGTTTACAAGAAAACATTGTTAATGTGAAATTTACAGACTATCATAATTTTGCACTTACGAACATTTCAGTCGTACGAAGTTTAGTGAAACGGGCCCCTGATTATCACATTGTCTGAATGTACATGTGTATACCTGGGCCCGGTTACTCAAAACCTCTGTTAGCTTAACAGTCTGTTAAGCTAACAGAAGCTTTGAGCAACCGGGCCCTGGATATAATGCAAACAGTTTGAATTAGATCAAATGAAACAGTGCGAGTTGTTGATATATACCATTGGCCATGCATATTGAGTGTCTGAAACACATATTGAGTGTCTGAAACATGAAACACATATTGACTGTCTGAAACATCATCTAAGATTCAGTACAGAGAAGTTATGTTCCAAATCTAATTGTATCTACTACAAACATCTCCAGTGCGATAATGTATGCATCCGTTCATCATATCCATCAGCGCTCCAGATAAGCTGCGTATTTGATTAAATACCCAATTAAAATTGCCAAAAAACCCAATTGATATCATAAGTAGCGAGTATCAAAAAGCAATACAAAATTTGTGGAAGCTTTTTCATGCTGCAGAAAACAATAAACAGACCACAAATATAGCATATTTTTGTTATTTTCCATCAGTACACATCTTGGTATTTTTCCAATGAGACAATTATAATGACATGCCAAGACATGTTTTCATTTAGAAGCAAACTATTGAATAATTGCTGTCTGTTGATGTGTAAACAGTAGTGTGATTTTATTTTACCCAATTACAATTTTGAAATACCCAATTGCTTCAGAAATGATGGAGTGACAATACTCAATTTCTAATTCCTTATCTGGAGCGCTGTCTATAAAGCGAATAAAGACTAAACTGACCACACCAATACACGTGGAACACGTTGAGCGTCTTTTAATCCTTTCACCCCTAAGTAACTGAATGGATATTGATATGTTAATTTTGCAACCAATCCAACCGTCACAAAATGGTTTTCAGACTATTCCATTTATAAAAATGGGGTATGTGTTGTTCTCAAAAATATGAAAATTACTTTCAAACAGTGCAAATCCTGATGAGACGGCTCGTTACGAGCCGGCTCATCTGGATCTGCACTGTTTGCATAAACCGATATAGCGGGCTTTCGGGTTCAAAGGGTTAATCAAATATGTAAGGTATTATTTCGTGTGTGTATACATATAAGTTACATACCATACATATTTTACTATGTGACTGTGAGAAATGGGGCTTATGTCATTTATTACCAGTGTAGCTCCTGATCAAATGGCACACCCCTGTAGCATGATAACGATCTGCATTACTTGTTAGAAGCATGCCGGGTGGTGTTTCGTTTCATTGATAGAATGGCGAACAGTGCAGATCCTGATCAGACTGTGCGGATGCACAGACTGATCTGGATCAACACTGATCGCACAACCATAAGCCCCAATTTCTCCAGTCACAGCCACATATCGGAGTATTATATTACTATTATTACGATAAGTTCAATGTACGTTTGTTTATCCTATGAATAGATAACTATTCGTTCAGACCAACCAACGGTGTGTGCACGTTGGCACAGCGTTCAGGAAGATAACTGACATTTACGCGAAAAAATAAGTGGATTTGGCGTCGCAATTATTAAAGACTTTTTGAAGTACAACATATAAAACTATACCACAACACACGTTCTGTCAGCTTTGATCCGTGTGTGTGCTGGTTTAGACAGTAAAACAGTATTGCTAGAACATAACGGACTACTAGCTGTGATTGAAGGGGTCAGTTGAACAATGGGAATATGAGACTTGGCCTCCAGTCCAATGACTCCTTCATTCTAACCCTTGTATGTCCTATTAATACAGTATAACCTCTCTAAACCGGACAGCCTGGCGACCCCATTGTTTAATTTAGATGGGTTTCACTATTTATGTCATTGCCGTGTCTGTTCATGATTCAAAAAGGCAAAACTTGTTCACGGAGAGCTTAATTACAGTGGAACATCTCTAAACCAGACACCATGAGGACCTCCCAGGGTGTCCGGTTTAGAGAGATCCCACTGTATATGGTTTTCCTGTTAATTTTCAGACTATATGTATTCCATTAAGTAAGTGGTAATAAAAAGCGGTCACACCACATATAATATGTGGCTGTGGCTGGAGAAATGAGACTTATGGGTTTAGCTACCAGTCTAGATACGTTGCCTTGCTTGTAAAATGTGGCTGTGACTGGAAAAATGGTGCTTATGGGAATTGTGACCAGTGTAGCTCCTGATCAAATAACACACTCGTGTAGCGGATAACGATCTATATTGCTTGCTAGAAGCATGACGGGTGTTTCATTGATGGAATGGCGACCAGTGCAGATCCTGATCAGACTGTGCGGATGCACAGGCTGATCTGGATCTTCACTGGTCGTTAAACCCATAGCCCCATGTCTCCAGTCACAGCCACATATAACAATATGATCCCGTTTAGATACTGATCGGCGGTTACATTCCTTTATGGTGCATGGGTATACATGGAATAAGGCATCACGGGACGGTTGAAAATATTGAAAATAGTCACAATTGACAGCTTTTCTGTCAGCGGCGGGTAATTATAAAAATCACTACCTCTCGCAATCATTTAAGGAGGCTTTGGCGACAAATATTGAAAAATACTCGCAAATGAAGTACAAATCGCGCGCCACATTAAAAATGCAGTAACCGTCTCAGATGTGTATATTTGATATTTTACAAAATTACCCCACCCACCTGTTTTAGGCCAGACATTTCAACATGACTGACTTTGTTGAATTGTTTTCATGACAATATGAGGCACATAGGCTTTTCCTGAAAATTATTCCAAGGCGGGGTCGCTAAAAGGATTTTAGCTACAAATACCAGAAAAATAGCTAAAATTCTGACGCGAGCATGTGCCATTTTCCAAGATGTCACAATTGAGGCTGGAGCTAACATTGAGTTTCGTAGAATTATGAAATACGAGTACTCTAAGAAATACACCTACTGTCTGTTTCACGAAACCTGCCCAATTTTACGGCCATATAAACAATGCAAAAACATTATTTTTTTTAATAATATTACATTTTAGCAAAAGTGAAGCCTTCTTTCTATTTCGTGAAATTTGATTTTATTACGAAAAATGTATATGTCTATGGGAATATAACAGAGTGGAAAAGGAGGTGGAGGAGCTGTGGGAGGAGTCAGAAAACGAAATTGACTTCGAAACCTGGCTAGACAGCTTGTAAGTGATCTAATTAAGAAAAAAAAAGTTTAACTTTAAAAATCGGTCTAGTATTTCTATAATTATAAATAAATCCCCATGTTAAATCCCTATAGACATCTTCACTCTGTGAAGATGTCTATGGGGATTTAACATGGGGAAATTGTTCTACCGCAATAAAATCAATATTTCACAAAATTTCACGAAATAAAAAGAAGTCTCATTCTTAAATTTTCCTATAATTTAATATTATCGAAAAAGATATTGTTTTTGTATTGTTTATATAGCCGTAACATTTGGGCAGGTTTCGTGAAACAGACAGTAGTCAAGCCTCACAAAGTCAATTAATATTCATAAACGTATTTTTATAGACACACCAGGCGCGGATCCAGGATTTCGGGTTGGGGGAGGGGGGGGGGGGGGGGTCGTAACTATTTTGCAATACTTGACTATATTATCGATCGAGCTATGCTCGTTCGATACTATAGTCAAGTATTGCAAAATAGTCGTCCGAGCAGAATCTACATCGCATTTCCTGCGTTCTGGCACATTTTGGAGCAAATATATTGACACTGTCACAGTATGTTTAGACATGATTTTTGATTGAAAACGTTTAAATTTTGAAACAATAAGAAAACGACCGAAAAATGCATGGAATACATGGCACTTGGCATGAAACGTGCCTTGTAACTTGTAAAAATTCTTTACTCGGCGAATTTTAGGGGTGGGGTGTGGGGGGGGGGCGACGGGTCCGCCCCCACCTGAATCCGCCCATGCACACTGGTTTAACTTGCAGGGTCGGTACTGGAATATATAGAGAATCGTCAGACCCCCTTTTTACCGATAGCTCCGCACTGTCCCGTGATACATAAGGGTCTACATTTGGTAAGTAGAGGACCAACGCTTGTTTAACTGTCGATGACACTGGGGGAATAGTGGTCGTATTCACCTTTACTCTCAACCAGCGTCGTATGATAGGGCAATGATTGATTGGTTGGTGCTTGCTTTTAACGGCCGCACTGACTCATCGAGTCTTGCACGCCGAGTCTTGCATTGAGACTTGCAAGCCGTTGGCGAAAGCAGAACAAAAACTTGGGCCAAAATGAAATTTTGAATCTGTGTCAATGATAGGACATTATAGACATGCCGTTATGTATTGACGTATGTCAACAACAAAAGTGACCTATCCCCGTTTGTTACGCGAATTGTGTTACCGGAGATCAGGGGCCCGTTTCGTTAAACTTCGTACGACTAAAATGTTCGTAAGTGCAGATTTAGGATCGTCTGGAAACTTCAATTGCTGGATTTACATTTATTAAGCTCATTAAATGTAAATTCAATAATTGTTTACAAGAACACATTGTTAATGTGAGATTTACAGAATATCATAATGTTTGCACGTGCGAACATTTTAGTCCTATGAAGTTTAGTGAAACGGCCACCTGCACGCGAATCCGTACACACCCACTCACTATATTTTCCTATGCTGTTTAGTACAATGTTTACAGAGCAAACATACATCATATATCGTTATCTGTCACTCAGCCACTTAACCTGCAGGCATGTGCTATCCTGTTCAATTGCTGATCCAATTTCCACCCTTAAATATCAGGGGCCCTTTTCACTAAACTTCGTACGACTAAAATGTTCATAAATGCAAATTTAGGATCGTCTGGAAATTTCAATGGATGGATTCACATTTATTCAGCATAGGCTGCATGTGCAGCCTATGCTCAATAAATGTAAATCCAGTAATTGTTTACAAGAAAATGTTGTTAATGTGAAATTTACAGACTGCCATAATTTTGCACTTACGAACATTTTAGTCGTACGAAGTTGAGGGTAACTATCCTGGTCAACATGAAATACGTGCCCATTTCGCGACGAAGCGATAAATAAGTGCGAAGTTGATGTGATGATACATATTTAGATACATTGGAGACAGCGAGTCTTCTACAATATAAAAGCCCGTCTCTGGAATTACCTCCCTTATCGCAACGCCGTTTTTCGCCGATATTAATTTCGAAAATCAACGATATTTTGGCAATGCGATAAGGGGGTTATTTCCAGAGCCGGGCTCGGAGTGCAGTATCACGATTCGTGAAGGGCAACCGTGGTCAAACAACAACAACATCATATTGTGTAAAAGATCCACGTAAAAGGTCTGTTTTGAATTCTCTGTTAATATTTATAATGTCGGTTTGGGTACTATATAACCTCAGCCATTTAGACAACACATACACTGAAGTTATTATTAAAGTACACTGTGGTTGGCATTACGATTGCATAAGTATACAAGGTCAAAGATATGGAAACTGAATTCATAGCACAAGATGTGTAATAACATAGTGTATGAAAACTTAACCCTTTGAACCCGAAAGCCCGCTATAGCAGTTTATGCAAACAGTGCAGATCCAGATGAGCCGGCTCGTAACGAGCCGTCTCATCAGGATCTGCACTTTTTGCAAGTAATTTTCATATTTCTTAGAACAAAAACACACCCTTGTCATAAATGGACGAATCTGAAAATCATTTTGTAACCATTGGATTCATCGGAACATTAGCATATCACAGTCCATTCCAGTTCCTTAGGGTTGAAAGGGTTAAACTAATGATAATACACTACAGGGATCCTTCAGAACATCGGACAAACATGGCAGTGTTTTTATTAAAAAAAATCTTAGAATAGCAGTTACGGGGATAAACTTTTCACAGAACAATCATCGGTTCTTGCTTTCTCAGCGCACTTACAATTGGGTCAGATCATGAGTCGGAAGATTGTCCCAAAATTAACATTGACAATCAGTTATCCGGACAAACGTATAATAGTCGTATAACTTCTATTCTCACATTGAAATCATAAGTGTATCGCATGTAAACCAGTGTAAACAGCATTGTGTAGTTCTGCAGAAAAATCAGTCACCCTTCGCTTCTTGGAAAACACCATATTTATAGAATTTATAGAACAACTCGACAATGACGTAATGGGCACACTTGTGCCCCCACGCGACTTTTGATGTTGTAAACAACTTGTGGACAGAAATGTTTACCCTGGCGATATATTATTAACACTGATATGGAAACAGCAAGCAGCTGCGTGACTTATATGTATTCGTTGCAATATCGGATGAAAAGAATGCGCTTAATTAACAGGTATTTTCATTTGTCCGATAAACTGATTGTCTGGATAATTGGTATGACCCCTGTAATGTAATCACTATGCAAATGAGACCGCCGCAGAAAAAAAACACGCTAGGTTTGTGTTTGTATTTATTAAACCCCGTTGAGTGATTTCATATGAAACTCGGCATAGCCTCGTTTCTTATGAAATCAGTAACCTCGTTTAATAAAAATTATATTAAATCACCACTCATGCAAGATCCTCTATTTATGTCATTAATATTACGAAGATACACACAATACACATGAGTTCTAAAATATCTTAGTACTGACACAATTACCGTGGATGCTAAACTACGTGAGTACAGTACTCCAAAATTGTATGGGATCCCTTCAAATAATGCTGTCATTAACGCATTTTAATTATTATTTTATCTTTTGACTGATACGCGTAATAACGGTAACATAGACACTTTGCGGTATGAACGACATAATTCACTTCTAAATCATACTCTGATACTAAACATCTGTAGGGTAGGAAATTCACCAACTGTTCATCCAACGGAAGTGGTACTAGTGTACCTTGGGCCCGGCCCGCTAATTCAGTAAATGTAGCCCTCGCGAAGGCCGGGAACCCTGTGAAGGCCATTTGTTCCCAGCCTTCGCGCGTGTTACAATTTAGACCAAGATAAATAATCCTCTTTGTATCACCGGAGTAAAATTGGGTATACTTTAGAATATTTTCTTGTTAATAGTTAATACCACAAAGTGCATGTGGCTAATACTAGGGGGGGGGGGGGGGGGGGGGTGGGGGGGGGGGGGGGGGGGGTGGGGGGGGGGGGGGGGGGGGGGGGGGGGGGGGGGGGGGGGGGGGCTATTGAGCCTATGCTCAATAAATGTAAATCCAATAATTGTTTACAAGAAAACTGTGTTATGGTAATATTTACAGACTATCATATGTTTGCACTTACGAACATTTTAGTTGTATGAAGTTTAACCCTTTGAACCCGAAGTTTAACCCTTTGAACCCGAAAGACCGCTATATCGTTTTATGCAAACAGTGCAGATCCAGATGAGCCGGCTCGTAACGAGCCGTCTGATCAGGATCTACATTGTTTGAAAGTAATGTGGCTAATACTAGGAGGGGGGGGGGGGGGCTATTGAGCCTATGCTCAATAAATGTAAATCCAATAATTGTTTACAAGAAAACTGTGTTATGGTAATATTTACAGACTATCATATGTTTGCACTTACGAACATTTTAGTTGTATGAAGTTTAACCCTTTGAACCCGAAAGCCCGCTATATCGTTTTATGCAAACAGTGCAGATCCAGATGAGCCGGCTCGTAACGAGCCGTCTGATCAGGATCTACATTGTTTGAAAGTAATTTTCATATTTTTGAGAAAAACAAATACCCCCTTTTTATAAATGGAATAGTCTGAAAATCATTTTGCGATGATTGGATTGGTTGCAAAATTAACATATCGCAGCCCATTCAGCTACTTAGGGGTGAAAGGTTAATGAAACGGGCCCCAGAAAACGAATGACGAACAACGTATGGCCTCGTGGGCCACCAATCACAAATATCATACTTGAAAACAAAATCAAACTACAGATACATACTTGTACGTGGAATAGGTTTTTATCCCATCAACACAGTACGTATGTGCCGTGAAACATGGTGCCGTGAAACATTTTTGATATCCTGTCAATACGACCTAATCACTGCGTATGAATATGTGCGCTGCCTTGTGTTATCTTTTTGCATTTTAAAGCCATTTGTAGGTGTTGACGGGATAAATAGAATAGTAGGTTAGTGCCTTGAATAGGGAAAACATATCTGGCGCGGCACGGAAACGGGATGTGCTCGGCAGAGCCTCGCCCATCCCGTTTCCTAAGCCTTGCCAGATATGTTTCCCATTCACGGCACTCGCGGCACTAACCTAATATTCTCTATAACTAATACTCATTACATGTAAGCTTTGAATCCTATTATCCAATGCACGTGTCATACACTAGGATTTTTAAAGCCGATTAAGTCTTGTGGAATATATATATATATAGAGTAACTTACATGCAATGCGATACGTATTAATCCAGGTTACTGAGTTCATAAGACACGAGGCTATGTCGAGTTTCTTGTGTCAACGAGTTTAATAAAAAAACAACATATTAAATCATTAGAAATGTTAGATGTGTTTATTGAACAAGCATAACACCATACATTGAAATTGAATTGATTAGCTAACATGTTTTCTGTAGCCAGCTCATTTGCATATTTATTACACTAGTGTATTATGATTTAATACACCATCTTTATACACTGCGGGAACCTATATTCGCAATAGACAATCAATTGGTTTCTATTCGTGGATCCGTCTCAACGTTTTTTTTACGTTTTCTCCTTTTAAAGGAACCGTTTCTCCGATGAAATTTAACCCTTTCACCCCTAAATAACTGGATTGGACTATGCTATGTTAATATTCCTACCAATCCGATCGTCACAAAATGATTTTCAGACTAGTCCATTTATGAAGAGGGATGGGTGTTTTTGTTCTCAAAAATAAGAAAATTACTTGCAAAAAGTGCAGATCCTGATGAGACGGCTCGTTACGAGCCGGCTCATCTGGATCTACACTTTTTGCCGATACCACTATACAGGCATGTGGTGTTGAACGGGTTAATATGCGATGTCCCAATTTACGGACTACATGCCACCAATACCAACCAACACAGTATTTTATGCTAATTAGCCCACATGGGACTTAGCCCTCTTTTCTCACTGATCCCTTCAATTGTTTTCACATACAGTAACACATATATAAACCAGATACCCTCCGGTTTAGAGATGTTCCACAGTACATCAGTCATATGACCATTCCAATATGTATGTGCGTGCTTTGCAATCATGAACATACATTAACATCTGAGATAAATGGTCAAGAAACACATCAAAAATAGTATCACAGATGTTGTCTTGGTGTTCGGTTTAGATAAGTTCCACTGTATTTGTTTCATCGCCTTCTACACATACAGACGGACGGGGAATTTGAAACTGGCCGTATCCGACCGTTTAAATGTTGCAATGCGAACACCTCAAAGGACATACCCAGTCACGATATTGTGCTCGGAAGTGACAGGATAAGTGGAAGAAGGGGGCTAAGTCAATGGAAATGACTTAGTCCCCTTCTTCCACTGACTCCTTAACTTAGTTTTCCTCCTCTATTTCACCACCTTATATGTATATTACTGACGTTTTAAATGGCGAAAATGTGAACTCTTGAAGGACACATCAGTCTGACACGAGAGATTTCCGCATCCGACACCGCCTGGCGTACTCGCGCTGGCTCGGATCCATAGGTACGTGAAACACCGAGTAACCCGACACCTCGCACAAAGAACGTACTTATGCTTTATTATTTCAACCATTGTAAACAAACGATGCGTTCGCGAATATGTTCTGACTGCCAATGGCTAAGTGCTTCCATACGTATAATACAGTTGCTTTGCTAAAACCCATCGCTTTCACTTTCTGTCATTACAATACTGTGAATATGTTATGGCCCGTTTGTACCGTTCTGAAATTAGAATGCTATGTTATGACCTGTCCCCCTGGCCGTCTGAAATTAGAACATTATCGTCAATTCTGTATTACCCGTCATTCTGCCCTTCTGAAAATGGCTATGTGGCTATGTTATGACACGTCACTTTAACCTTCTGCAATTAGAATACGGTAACTGTGTTACGACAATGACCATGCTACGTCCAGTTGATTTGACCTTCGGAAAACTAAATATAATGAGGGATAGTAGCTAGTTATTTCCCTTTGAAATTATTTATAGAAGTCCGGTCCAAATTGTATATTTTCGTGTCTATTTGCTTGTAAAAAGGAGAAATGTCGCATGATTTGTTGTGTAAAGGAGGCATTACTAGTATAGTGTTTTTGACTAGTCGATCCAGGGGTCCGTTTCACTAAACTTCGTACGACTAAAATGTTCGTAAGTGCACAATTATGATGGTCTGTAAATTTCAGATACATTTTTTGAGCATAGGCTCAATAAATGTAAATCCATGAATTGAAATTTTCAGACGATCCTTAATTTGCACTTACGAACATTTTAGTCGTACGAAGCTGAGTGAAACGGCCCGCAGGTCATTCTATAATATGCACAATCTGATCCGGGACTACATTATGTGCCAGATTCATATGTCACACTTATTCATATTATTTCAGTCTGATCTGTATCTACTCTGTTAGCAGGGGGCGTCTCACTAAACGTCGTACGACTAAAATGTTCGCAAGTGCAAAATTATGATAGTCTGTAAATTTCACATTAACAATGTTTTCTTGTAAACAGCTATTGGATGTACATGTATTGAGCATAGGCTGCATGTTCAATAAATGTAAACCCCTCAATTGAAATTTCCAGACGATCATAAAGTTGCACTTATGAACACTTTAGTTGTACTAAACAGTTGACGAAACAATTGCCTCATAATATTTACACCACTAAATATTTGACAACTCTTCTGACTGTGACACGAAGTTCTTTTGTTCTGTAAAACATATATATAATCTCCACAGTTACGGCAGGTCCTGGGGCCGGTTTCACACACACTAAACGTCGTACGACTAAAATGTTCGTAAGTGTAAATTTAGTATCGTCTAGAAATTTCAATTAATGGATTTACATTTATTGAGCATATCGGTCCACTAGTTCTTAAATTAGAAAAAATAATCCACTTTGTATACGTACATGCCGACTCAGTAAGCACTAACTGTTCTTTATAGGAATTAAATACGTGTATAATTGTGTTAATATTCCACATATTCTAAAAATTACGAGTGCCCGCTTTACATATATATAATCATTTAGTAATATTTATTTTACTGATAGTGACTCGCGGTGGTATCCGGCTATTTTCATATGCAAATGAGGCATGATATTTTTTAATTATTTATACTAATTAAATGCGCCATCTGAAAAAAAAGATTATACAGATTATAAAGTATGATCATTGCACATCAAAAAATAAATACAAAGAATAAATAGTAATGTCCGTTAACATTTTAAAGAAACACGGTTATCGCCCCTGATATCAGTGTGGAAATTTACGTCTGATATAAAATGTATAATAATGCCAATCAATACGTGGGGTAATTGTGAATGAATGTTTATTTTGCCAGAAAATGTCTCAGATGATGTCTCTGATATAAATAACATGTTGTGCCTACTGAGTGGGTGTATACCTTTAACATAAAATCGTGAGGTACCGCCTGTGATTAGTGCAATTATTTGATAGATGCACATCTGTACAACAGACCTGGGGCCAGTTTCATTAAACGTCGTATGACTAAGATGTTCGTAATTGCAAAATTTCACATTAACACTGTTTTCTTGTAAACAATTATTGGATTTACATTTGTTTAGCATAGGCTGCATATATGCAGCCAGGGATTCCGCTGGGGAAAATATATATATATATATTTTTTTTATTTATTTCGAAAATTGTAATTTTTTATCGCCAATTGTTTATTTTTATCGACAAATGCGAAAGTGGCGATCGCCAGCGGAATCCATGTGCAGCCTATGCTCAATACATGTTAATACATCAATTAAAATTTCCAGACGATCCTAAAATCAGTTGTTTTCTAGTTACAGTTTGGACTATTCCACTAACAGCAATGGGTCACTGTTTTTTACTAAACTTCCTACGACTAAAATGTTCGTAAGTGCAAATTTAGGATCGTCTGTAAATTTCAATTGATGGATTTACATTTATTGAGCATAGGCTGCATATGCAGCCTATGCTCAATAAATGTAAATCCAACAATTGTTTGCAAGAAAACATTATTAATGTGCAATTTACAGACTATCATAATTTTGCACTTACGAACATTTTAGTCGTAGGAAGTTTAGTGAAACGGGCCCCTGTTTTTTAGTATTTCATTTCACTGAACCGTAACAACTAAACATTGTTACAGAGCCCCGCAGGGGACATGGATTGATTTCTTTTATTAATTAGTTCCCTGAAATAACAATTCGTTCCCTCAATTTAACAATTCGTTCCCTCGAATTAACAATTCGTTCCCACGATATAATAATTCGTTCCCTTGAATTTACAATTCGTTCCCTCAATTTAACAATTCGTTCCCTCGAATTAACAATTCGTTCCCACCATATAACAATTCGTTCCCACGAATTAACAATTTGTTCCGAACGAATTATTATTTCAGGGGAACTAATTGTTAAATTGAGGGAACGAATTGTTAATTCGTGGGAACGAAATGTTAAATTGAGGGAACAAATTGTTATTTCGTGGGAACGAATTAATAAAAACAAGAATTCTACGTCCCCTGCAGGGCTCCGTACTACGCAGATAGGCGATTTAAATAAATCTAGGTCTCACAAAAGGCTACCGAATGAAAGTACCGCTTGCCCTGAAAGAAACGTGCATAATCAGGAATAAAATCTGTGAATTATCGCGACCATCTCGCACGTGACCCCGGGAGTAGTAGCAGCTAGCAGGTGTACGCGGTTAGTGTCAGAAATAGCTCACAGTCTGCCAGTTCAGCATCAGGTTGGAAATTAAACAGGAGCAAAAAACGTAAGATAAGTAGTATACAAAGCTATCTGGCTGCAAGGAATGTTGAAAGTATTTTGTTTAGCACCGGGACACCTCGGTTATCACCGCTCGTGTCAACAGTTAGAGTCAAACGGTGCTACCGGGGGTTGATTTATGGCAGGTGGTTGGAAGCAGCCACTGAGAACCAGGGGCCCGTTTCACTAAACTTCGTACGACTAAAATGTTCGTAAGTGCAAATTTAGGATCGCCTGGAAATATAAATTGATGGATTTACATTTATTGAGCATAGGCTGCATATGCAGCCTATGCTCAATAAATGTAAATCCAATAATTATTTACAAGAAAACAATGTTAATATGAAATTTACAGACTATCATAATTTTGCACTTACGAACATTTTGGTCGTAAGAAGCTTAGTGAAACGGGCCCCAGGGGCGTAGCTAACAGGGGACACTACCAGGCATACTTGAATACACATTAGTTCTAGATCTGAGACAAGCCATGTGATGTTATACCTTTGAAGATGTGCGAATCTTTCATGAAAACTATTTACAGAAAATGTGATACATGCATTTTCATAGTCATCGTACATTTTGTAAATATTTGTCATGATATATCGCACATCTTTTTGGGTGCAAACTCACATGGTTCGTCTCATATGTAAACAATTACACGGTTCTAAAAAATCAATAACACTAAGAGGTTGGGGTGGGGCGGGGCATGTCTTCGAATCCCCTAGCATGATTGCTACTGGTTATCGAGTTTCGGGTTGCAAAATTCGAGATTGAAGTCAAACATTTTCAATCTCACGTATCCAATCTCGATTTCCATACTCCGCAACCCGATCATATGATTGTGCTGCCTACACGTACTTTTCACCGTATAGCTAAGCCACTGGTAGCGAATAAATCGGATCATTTGGACTCAATGGCCCCAGCCTGTGCCGTTGCAACCGGGCTATGCGGTGTGATTTACGGGTTCGGCAGAAACTGAGCGCTAATTTTGACATCTGACGTGAAATCGGACGCGAAACCGACATCTAGATGGCGGTTGCACTTAATATGTACATGCATGTAATATTGGTGGCCGCTTGGGTAAGGACCTAACTGTGTTTGCGACCAGCGTAGACCCAGATCAGCCTGCGCATCCGCGCAGTCTGATCAGGGTATACTTTGTTCGCCATTGAGTCACTGAATTACAGTGGAACCTCCCCGATTGACCACCTCTCTACAACAGCCCATCTCTATAACAGTCGATATTGTATATATCAAATGGATAACTGTCTCTATATTTAACCTCCATACTATGCGATCACGAACAGACATTAACACCTGAGATAATTGACCAAGAAACTCATCAAAATAATATCACATGTGTTCTCTTGGTGTCCGGTTCCACCCTATTGGATGGTTCTGAATATAAAAACGGCAGGTGTTGTACGGATATGGTTAGATTCCACCGTCGGTCCAATTATTTACGCTGGTTAAAATTTACCTTACATTATTTGTCACAGCTGTACACCCTGATCATCTTGTACAGTCACGTGGTTAGATTATGGTCTACTTTTCTATAGCACATAGCTATGGCTCAGAATTATCAAATGCCTGATTTACAGTGAAACCTCTCCACACCGGACACCCTGGGGACCTCCCAGGGTGTCCGGTTTAGAGAGGTTTCACTGTACAAGCTTATTCGGGTGGATAACAAAAAACGACTCCAACTTGTCATATCACAAGACATATCGTGTATAATAAATCAGGTATAATGTCATCTATTATCACTACATGCTTTGCCTGTGTAATGTTAAAGTTTCCACTCTTAGTTTATTAAACGTATGTTCCAAAACCTGAAATGCCGGGGTAAAGTTGAATGAGGGTTGATCAAAAAGTATCAGGGACCTGTGTCACTAAACTTCGTACCACTAAAATGTCCGTAGGTGCACATTTATGATCGTCTGGAAATTTCAATTGATGGCAGCCTATGCTCAATAAATGTAAATCCAATAATTGTTTACAAGAAAACATTGTTAATTTGAAATTTACAGACTATCATAATGTTGCACTTACGAACAGTTTAGTCGTACGAAGTTTTGTGAAACGGGCCCCTGGTCGCTTCTATGAATAATGGTGTCAGTAGCAGCTTTGAGTCATTTACATGTATGTACCTTGGGGCCGTTTCACTAAACTTCGTATGACTAAAATGTTCGTAAGTGCAAAATTATTATAGTCTGTAACTTTCACATTAACAACGTGTTCTTGTAAACAATTATTGGAATTACATTTATTGAGCATAGGCTGCATATGCAGCCTATGCTCAATAAATGTAAATCCATCAATTGAAATTTCCAGACGATCATAAATTTGCACTTACGAACATTTTAGTCGTAAGAAGTTTAGTGAAACGGGCCCCTGACCTACACTCACGTTCATGCATACGTTCAGTAGTTTATGAGAAATATAGTTTAGGGTGGCATAGGGGTCAAACACGCAAATCCGCTGGTATTGAGCAAACTTGAAAAAGTTCGGATATATAATAACTCATAGAAATCGTAAATTAGTAATAGACATTTTGCAATCTGACTGATAAGGCAACTGTTACACCGTTTTGGGAATTGTGGTCTCGGTATCGGGTAGAATGGTTTAGTGAGTGATATTCGAGAGGGATAATTGATCTGCAGGCAACACTGTGGTAGCTAGCCACATATTCCAGTAATGTTGGCATGCACCGTCACGTGACTTTTTCTCTGTCTGTGTCAACAGGTACACGTACAAAGTCCCCCATGTTGGAAATAACTTCATTTTCAGTATCCTTTTCACTTGTTTTGAAATTTTCGCCTTTGAAATAACAGTCATGGTGTGAATATTGATAATCAATAAATTCTTTTCTTGAATTTTCGAGATCTTTTCTTGAATTTTCAAGTTCTTTTCTCGAATTTTGAAGATCTTGAAAATTCGAGAAAAGAACTTGAATAAATGGAAATAAAAAAAGTGAAAGTGGCCCTAATGGGCTTCCGTAAAGTTTAGCGCAGTCGGTAGAGTGCACAATAATAGGTCCGATTCGTTGTCATAGATATGGCGGGAATGGGTAATATATAATAATGGCCGTGGCTCCGAACGGGCTGACTCAACTACTGATAGCTAATACAGGCCCACACAAACATTTGCGCAACATTAAAAAGTCATTCATGCAATCGTGATATATAAAAACGACAGGCAAAGAATGTGGCTCCACAATATCAACCATACATTAAAGGGACAACATCGAATTTTTGTAATGTACTTACTTTTTTTAAACTCGATTAAACAAATTGTATTCCGTTAAACATATTATCTTTTTGTTATATGATGTCCGAATGTGAATAATATGATAGGGGCAGTTGGTTAATTGTTAATTCTATTGATATTATTGTTACTTAATACCAGTAATGTCACCCAAACTCCAAATTTTCAATTTCGCATTAGGTAGCGATCTCCCATGACATTGGTAGTGGGTGTGGGTCGTCGGCTGACAAAAGTACTTTATGACGTTTGCATCAATCGGAGATGTTGGTCGCTTGTCGTTTTGTAAAAGGACTAAGTATGTGACTCAGTACATTTATAAAATAGTTATTTTGCTGATGACAGTTAGCTTTCTTGGCTGGATATACGGCATAATATCAACACTACTATCTTTAGGTAGATGTTTTAATATCATTTATATTGAGTCTTAAGTTTGAAAAGAAATCGAGTTTTCATTGCTATGGCCGCCATATTCGTATCTTGGGGGCTATTTTGAATGTCAATGGCGAACAGCGTAGGCCCTGATCAGACTGCGCGGATGCGCAGCCTGATCATGGGCTACGCTGGTCGCACACGTTGTAAGGTCAATTATCTGAATATGTTGCTCAGTGTGAATATATTGTAATTCCGCATGTAGCATGATCGATATAGCAC
Organism: Conchocele bisecta; assembly: GCA_029237695.1. Classification (NCBI taxonomy): domain Eukaryota; kingdom Metazoa; phylum Mollusca; class Bivalvia; order Lucinida; family Thyasiridae; genus Conchocele; species Conchocele bisecta. The sequence continues at coordinate 121,809,621 of CM055266.1, forward strand.
GTGCCATCCCGTAGGCTGATGGCGCAATGTCGCACGGAAAATCAATTATAACAAAACCACGCTCATAGGTTTTGTTTGTTTTGTTTTTTAACCACTTTTTATGCGTAATTATGTACCATAAGCGTAGGTGTAAAACCATTTCCCGACAATGCAAATGACATGCACTCCATACATAAATATATTAACCTAGTAAAACTACAGTGAAACCTCTCTATTCCGGACACCCAGGGTGTCAGGATTAGAGAGGTTCCACTGGAAAACAGGCATATGACTAATTCCAGACATGCGTGGGTGCTTTGCAATCATGAACAAGCTGTATAAATGTCAATGAAACCTATCAAAATTAAGCTTCACCCACTTGTCTATATGTCTACAGGGGTTCCAATGTACAATTACATTACGCAATGCGAGTTCTACTGTTGCATGCTAAGACCCCAACAGTATTGTAGTAGGGGCATCCTGACCATACCTACTACCGACTAACTTTTAGTCATTAAGCACATTAAATCTAAAAAACGATTTAACTGTAACTACTTTTTAATAAATTACAAAAACTTTCGGTCCACAAATTCCCAAATTATTTAAAACATATCTATTGTAGCCCCCATGTTAAATTCCCATAGGAAAAATGCTATTTTTTTGTCGCAATAAAATTAATATTTTATGGCATATCATTAAATAAAATAAATTGAAGGGTGACTTTTTTGTTATTTATGAAAAATGTATTCACTTTTAAATATGTTTTAGAATTAATACGTCTAATAGCCAAATGAAGGTCGGCAGAAAACTGAACCAGATATGTACATATATATTCCCATTCACGGCACTAACCTACTATTCTCTATATATCCACCGGGGTGTATATATATAGAATAGTAGGTTAGTGCCGTGAATGGGAAACATATCTGGCAAGGCTTAGGAAACGGGATGGGCAAGGCTCTGCCGAGCACATCCCGTTTCCGTGCCTCGCCAGATATGTTTCCCATTCACTGCACTAACCTACTATTCTATTTATCCCGTCAAAATTAGAAATGGCTGTAAAATGCAAAAATATAACCCCAGCCGCCGCACATATTCATACGCAGTGATTAGGTCGTATTGACAGGGTATAACAAATGTTTCACGGCACCGTGTTTCACGGCACATACGTTGATACGGGATAAATAGTGGTGTGTGGCCATTTTGCTCGATCGAGGAATGTGCTTCATGGTTACATCTGAAAATAGAGTCTATACTAGAATAATAATTCTTGTTCGATCTTGGTTTCCCGAGAATTGTGTACAGTTGTCATGAGTGTATGCATTATGTTATTGTGGCTGTGACTGGAGTAATGGCGTTTATGAGATTAGTGACCAATGTAACTCCTGTAGCGATATTGATTGTTGGAACTATGGCGGGTGTTTAACTTATGGAATAGCGAATAGTGCAGGTCCTGATCAGACTGTGCGGATGCACAGGCTGATCTGGATCTACACTGGTCGCAAAACCCATCCGCTCCATTTCTCCAGTCACAACAATATACTTGTTTTGTAAGGTCCGTTTTACTATCACGTGAGCCGTTTTGTACTCCCATCATCAGTTCCCTGAATGAATGAAACTCCACACAAGGATCTCGTTAACGCGTTATCAATTTGGCTTAATACATGTTTGCTGACATAACGAGCATAATGCCATTTCAAACCAGTATACCAAACCCCGATAAGATATAGGTTCACACAGTTTCATATAGTTATAATAAATCATTGCCAGCGATAGTGTAATACATTCACTGCGTAAATGCGGATCAGTGTAGGTCCTGATCAGTCTGTTCAGGTTTTACACTGGTCCGAAATGGCACACGGACCCTCTACCAGCTGCCGGACTAAGCGATATCAGAGTCAGTGCAATTTATATAGCCAACTTGCCGCGGTCGAACTCTCGCTTAAGTTCATAGCTACCTCGTGACCCTTCATAAATGGACAGTTTTAAATTGAAAGGCATTTTGATGGCCCGAAATTAAATTTCGCATCATTTCAAATGAGTACCGGCCAAAGCTATTAAGATTTAATTTAGCTAAGTTCGACAATAGCCAGCATCGCTTTGAGTGCAAATCCATTGGGGGCCCAGTGTCACAAGATAAGTGCACCGAATGTGTACCTGGCTGTCTTTACGGGAAACCACACGAGGAAAAGGGCTTAGTATGTTTCGGGCAACTTATATCAGTACTTAACCGACATACATGTATGTTTCATTTAAATTCCGCCAAACGCATTTTGCTAATTATAAATAATAAATTGGGAATATGTTTTAAATTTAAACATATTTTCTAAAAATAAAAATGTTACATTTCTCAAAATATTTTAAACTATTCCGTTAAAATTTGATTTTGTTGTGGCAAAAGCAAATTTTTTCTTCTGGGATTGAATTTAACATCTGGGTTAAAGTCATATTTTCAAAAATAGTTTAATATTTGTTGACCGATTTCCAAATTCAACATTTTTATTGAGGAATACAAATGTAGTTTATTTTTGTCAGATGTAATATGTTTATGTTGGTGGATTTTACGTGAAACAAAGAACTTTCCTACGCAAACATAAACTGGGTACAACGGTCCTAGTATCATCATATATCTTCAATTAAACCACTTTACACAGGGCCATGATGAAAACACGTTTATAATTTTGATTAGTATAAGGTTTGATCATGTCCAGCCGTGTGCAAACGTTTGCTGTGGCCCTCGGGAACTGTCTGAACCCGCGGCCGCAGCCGGTTCAAACAGTTCCCGAGGGCCACAGCAAACGTTTGCACACGGCTGGACATGATCAAACGTTATTGTTACATTTCCAACACAAAACTGATGTAATTTGAGCATTATATTCAGTATTTTCAGTACTTTTATAAATCGTCCCATTCACGTAGATAATTTTCGGTATGCATATTCCGGGGCCGCGTCATGAACGTCATGAACGTCATGAAGTAGTGACGTCATGAAGGCACTTCCGCGTAGTGACGTCATGAAGGCACTTCCATTACGCGCGGCCCCGGAATGAGCATTGCCTGAAGCCATATGCAAACAGCACGCGATATTTGTTTGCACATATGTGCAAACAACGGCAACCATGGTAACAATATGTTTTTCAAAAATCCTGATATGCCCCTTTAAAACTAAATTATAAACTTTTCTCAGCCAGGCGCCAACGTTACGATCAGTAGAGCCCAACATCAGCTTTGTATATTTGTATATTTTATTTTTATTTTTGTTATTTCTCAATTACAGTATATGTCGTGACCACTTATTTGAACCGTCTCGACGAGACGGTTCAAATGGTGGTCGCGACATATACTTCTCAGCGCATAGAAGGAAAATATTAAGGATTTTCCGAAAACATGATGGCGTATCTTCAGCATGAAAATGGTTAATACTGATGGCAGTTATGTGTTAGTAGACTTGGTGGCTAATAAGTGCGCAATCTTGTGAGGAAACCGGAGTACCCGGGAAAACCTATGGCCATTTGTCTGACGACCAAATTTAATTTTAGAAATTCGTTAAACTAAAATGCCATACTAATAATAATAGATATGTAATAACACACGGAAGTAGAGCTTAGAAACAAAATACAGCGGATTCGCAAGCGCACGTGACCGATTCCGAAACCATGTACTGTATGTAAAGTGGAACCTCTCTAAACCGGACACCCTGGGAGATCTCCAGGGTGTCCGGTTTAGAGATGTTTCACTGTAATTCCGATGTAAGAGCACTATAACACATGCCTGTGTACATTGCAATCATGAACACTGATCAACATCAGCGATATTTGAAATCGGTCATAATTGACCACATCGATATCGTAAGGTTGTTCGGTTTAACGAGGTTCTACTGTATATCGATGCAGAGAGGTTCATGTATAACACAGATCCAGATAAGCTTTGTGCTTAAAGCGTACTATACCCCCTGATTTCAAAATCATTGCGTATTTTACTTTTACAATTGACTTATTGATTTTCTTCATTACTAAATAGGGAACAAATGATAACAAACATATAACTATTTTAACATTCACTTATTTGAGCTGCAGATAAGCTTTGTGTCTAAAGCTTACTAATATATCAAATTTAAACATTCATTTATTTGAGCTGCAAAAAGCAAACACAGTTTGCTTTTTGCAGCTCAACTAAGTGAATTTTCAACTTTATTTTCACGACTCAATTTGAAAATCAATTCGTATTTTCACATGGCTGTGCGTATTTTGAACTCTCACTTTTGATAATCAATGCGTATTCAGCTAAAATAATTACGTAAAATACGTCAATACACACCTTATCTGGAGCTCTGTTACAAGGCGTAACTAACCATTTGTGTTTTCGTTTCAGAAATGCCACAGAAAGTACTTCCTGTATTGGAAGTTGACGGGAAACAACTATCACAGAGTTTGACAATCTGTCGCTACCTCGCCAGAGAGTTCGGTACGTCAATCATTTCCCCACCCACATTCCCCCACCACCTATTGAAAAAAACATGGTTGTCCGGTTAGTGAAATTGGTAAAGAGCGCGCGCTCATATAGACGGCCCTTATTCGATCATCGACTGGGGCAGTATGGGATGGTGGTCGCACTAATTCCAGGTTTGAGCTATCAATGTGCACACTAATTCCTTGTTTCGTTTCGGTTTACATTTAAGGGTGGGAATTGATTCGAACACATTCCATACCCGGGCTAATTCTTCAAACCCGAGTCAGACTAGTCACGGATACTCCGGTTTCTTCCCACTTTAATGACCACCTTTCCGCCCGCCCCCACACTCGCGCCATGTGGCAACTATCAGCAGGTGTATATGTGCTCTCGCGCTTGTTTGTTCAGACTAATACATTTATGAAAAGGGTGTGTTTTTGTTCTCAGAAATACTAAAAATACTTACAAAATGTGCAGATCCTTTCGAGACGGCTTGTCACCAGCCGGTTCATCTAGATCTACATTATTTACAATTATTGGATTTACATTTATTGAGCATAGGCTGCATAAGCAGCCTGTGCTCAATAAATGTAAATCCAATAATTGTAAATTGTTACTACCACCACTATACAGGTCTGTATTGTTGAAAGGGTTAAGTGACATTAAGACGTGTTCTATCATTACGAATGCTACTATACAGATACAATACTTTAGTAGTATATATTTTACTGATAGTGACTCGTGGTGGTATCAGGCTATTTTCATATGCAAATGAGGCATGATATTTTTTAATTAGTTATGCTAATTAAATGCGTCACCTGAAAAAAATTATATTTTCGACAGATTAGAAAGTATGACCATTGCACATCAAAAAAAATACAGATAATAAATAGTCCGTTAACATTTTAAGGAAAAACGGTTATCGCACCTGATAACAGTGTGGACATTTATATAAAATGTACAATAATACCAATCAATACGTGGGCTAATGGTTAATGAATGTTTATTGTGCCAGAAAATGTCTCAGATGATGTCTCTGATATAAAGAACATTTTGCGCCTACTGAGCGGGCATGCACCTTTAATGATGTCCATGTTCCAGGCGTTTACACTACGAGTCCGTCATACCATATTTAGCAGCATTACGTATGTAGTTAATCTGAACATTCTGCAGAGAAATTTGAATCGGACCAAGTTTAAACGACTTAGACCTGATGGGCGCGCCGTAGCTTCAGACAAATAGACCATCACGTGATCCCATGTTCTGCATACAAAAAATGAAGTCCCCAATTCTACTAGGTGTGCCAACTTTTTTCACTGACCCATTCACATGCAGACAGTATGATAGCCGACTTACTGACGCTATTGGATAATGTAGCAGGCGTCTAACATCGACATGGTACGTCTAGTGCGGTATTCGACACGCTATATATGATACGGAGTGGTAATACATTGGACGCCAGTCTTCACTTGCATATCAAGTACGAATATAAAAAATGGTGATGTTGACAGGCATGGTGATATTCACGGAAGTTATCGTAACGAGCTTTGTAATTGCAGAATACATACTGTGTGATAACATAATGTCATGTCATGCATTGATCTGATACGAATATCTGGGTTACAACGATTGAAAACTGGCGTTTATTGGTCGAACGAAGACACATGACGTTACCGAATGACTTCAATGTAATGACACAACGTAAACAAGTCCGCGTTCTTTTCAAGGAAAACTATGTCTGAACATCGGCTAGCATAAACAATATTACATAATAAACACAGGCGATTCCAGGGGCGGATCCAGAATTTGGGGAACGGGAGGGTGGTTGTCTAGTTGCGAAGGTAACTCTTGCAATCTACTCCCGTACCGTCCGTAGCTACTAGCTACGGACTGTACGGAAGTAATTGCAAGAGTTACCGTTCGCAACTAGGGGGTTGTCCTATTTTCGAGCACTTCGAAATGCACTTTCCTGTGTTTTACGGCATTTAAATTCAGACTCCAACTGGTGGCAAACTGTGATCTATGTAGGGGGGGGGGGGGGGGGGGGGGGTGTGGGTGCAACCCCGGAAACCCCCTCTAGATCCGCCCCTGTATTCTAGCGTGTCTTGGATGTTCAATTATTGTTTGTATATACATGAAACACATACATAATGTACAAAACAATTCAAATGCGCCTGGGTCTGAAGATTATGTAATTATATAAGGGACTAAACTGGCATTCGTCACCAGTGTAAGAAAATGCCACACGAAGTCGTATTCTTTACTCGCATATACCACGTGTTACAGCGTGTCAAACCGCTGTTTTGGGTGGATTTTCGGCATAGATTTTACAGTTGCTAATACATTAACCCTTTCCCTGATAGAAACGACTTTTCACGCCTCTGCAGAAGATGTCTTTTGAAAACATTGTGACAAAATGAGAAATTGCTTGTAACAAGCAATTTCTCCTTTTCCCACAATGTTTTCTACTCTATCAGATAATTTAACCATCATTTCACCCAGCATTTGATTCTTTTATTCAGATGTTTTCGATTTGGAAGAGTCGAAATATCGCAAAACAGGGAAAGGGTTAACATGTGTATTCGCCACTAGGTTGTACATGTTTTTGTATAATGTAATGATATATATACTGCGTTCCGATGCATACGCCATTACGATGTATGTACACGCAATTACTATGATCACGATATGTGCACCCCACGTTGTATGTGCCATTGCGAGTATAATTACAATGCTTGCCCATGTGCAGGGTTGACGGGTAAGACGAACTGGGAGCAGGCCCAGGTGGAGCAGGTCTCCGACGCGATGGACGACCTACGGGCCGAACTCGCCAAGTGGATCTACGAGAAGGACGAGGAGAAGAAGGTACGAGTCGGAGTAACCATATATGACACGCCACGACAAAAGCGATCTTTTGCGATTTTTACCAGTGTAAAAACTCCCGCACACTCACGCTGCATGGAACATACACTACCGGTTGTGTTAATCTTGCCAATATGTATCAGTTTCTTTATTTCAAGACACCCGTGCTTGAAATCAAGCAGGTTGATTGTCTGAGCCTGAGCTGTGCTACAGCTCAGGCTCAGACAATCAACTTGCTTGATTGCGATTACGATCAAATTGCTCAATTGCAATTTTGGCACTGCCATGAGATGCTCAGAAACGTTTACAATATCGTTAGGTACATTTTCTCAGCTGATGTCCTGTTTGTGCATTGCGACACTGGCGGCCGGTTCTTGTGGGTTCAGACCCCGCCGTGGGCATCAAATATGCTTTCGTAGTATTTCTATCCCACTAGTCTGTCGGATGATACTTAAATTATGGTCACGTCTCTATATGACCTTAGCTGTTGCTGGGACGTTAAACCCAATCAATTTCACTTTTTTTTCCTGGCGGACGGTTCAGCCATCAAATTATGGAACGTTCACCGCATTCATATACATGGTTTACTGACTTCTGGTTTGTTTCAGAATGACATAACGACGACCTTGCGGTCCGATGTATATCCGAAGTTTATCGGGATAATCGAGGCGATGTTGACGGAAAACAACAACAATGGAGGCTATCTGATCGGCGACAAGGTAATCGCGATACACAACACCCCCCCCCCCCTCCCAAACAAAAAAAAAAAAAAAAAAAATACTTACTGGCAGCGTTACAGGCACTGTATCTAAAATGCGTCTGATACTGGAGAAATGGGGCTGATAGGTTTTGCGACCAGTGCAGATTCAGATCAGCCTGTGCATCCGCACAGTCTGATCAGAGTCTGCATTGTTCACCATCCCATCAATTGAACACCTGTCATGCTTCTAATAAGCATTAGAGATCCAGGATCTACAGTGAATCACATTGGGCCAATTGTTCCACAGCCACAAATAACGTCACAGACATTCAATATGCCGTTGTTCGCTATATTTACAATATGAGACACACCATGTGATTTTGTGCCTAAGAAAATGTGCGATTTATCATGATATGCATTTACAGAAACTGTGATATTTTCTGTAAATGACGTTGAAAGATGACGAAATTTTCATAGCAAATGCCGCATTTGCTATCGAAATTTCGTCCACTTTCAACGTCATTTACGGAGACTATCATAAATTATGTAAATATTGTTCATGAAAAAAACCTACTAAATCACATGACGTGTCTCATATCTACCAATCACACCATTATGTTTTATCAAGTTTAACAAATGAGTTCAATTATTTCCAAAAAATATACCATCAGAAATAGTGATACACAAGTAAGATACTTTGTTGTTCGTTGTGAAATACTCATTCCATGGCGAATAAAGTTTCCATTGTATCATTAAAACACCTGTCGTGTACGGGACCCCGCAGGTGACGTAGAATTATTTGTTGTATTCATTCGTTCTCACGAAATAACAATTTGTTCCCACCAAATAACAATTCGTTCCCTCAATTTAACAATTCATTCCCACGAATTAACAATTCGTTCCCTCAATTTAACAATTCGTTCCCACGAAATAACAATTCGTTCCCACGGGAACGAATTGTTAATTCGTGGGAACGAATTGTTATATCGTCGGAACGAATTGTTCATTCGAGGGAATGAATTCTTAAATTGAGGGAACGAATTGTAATTTCGTGGGAATGAATTGTTAATTCGAGGGAACGAATTATTATATCGTGGGAACGAATTGTTAATACGAGGGAACGAATTGTTAATGCGAGGTAACGAATTATTATTTCGTGGGAACGAATTAATACAAAAAGATCCATGTCCCTGCGGGGCTCCGTACGTTTTGACGAAAAATAGGTACATTAATATTGCTACCGGAGTGGCACCAACTAGTTGCCTCTCTTGCGTTGTTTGACATAGACAGCTAAACATATGACTGATAACTGGATATATTGAATGCAATATGGTCTAAAGAGAATTGAGCACAATGTGCTATCGTACATCGTACGTTGTCAGTGAGCGCTAGCAGATAAAACAATAGACTACCCGCAATTGTCAAATGCAAACATTCTCCAGTCACATCCATAAAAAGCGGAACCTCTCTAAACCGGACAACTTGAGGACCCCATTGTGCTAAATTGTGATGATTATCACTGTAATTAATTCCATTGTCTTGTCTGCTCATGATTAAAATTGACAAAATATGTTTATGGAGTGCTTACTTACAGTGGAACCTCTCTAAACCGGACACCCTGGGTGTCCGGTTTAGGATGGTTCCACTGTATTCATGTTGCTTGGTTACAGTTGACGTTGGCGGACCTGAGCGTGTTTGAGACGTTCACGTTCCCATTGACCATCCACCCGGACATTTTGGATGACCACCCCGAAGTCCAGGCGCACAGAAGCCGGGTGGAACAGCACGAAAACCTCGCCGACTACATCAAATCCCGACCCAAGCGGCCCGTGTAATTTTTTTCACACGCCTTAGGCCTAAATTAAAATAATGTTTGTTTGCCGGCATTGGAGACATGGGTAGGAGGTAGGTAGGTAACTTATTTCATTTTAATTGAGATTGTCAATGCGGCGGCCACACTCGATTATAACGGTATTATTTCGATTCGTGAAAAAAAAAAGGAAAATGAAATAAAAACAATTCAGTAAGGACTAAAAACTGGGATCGGGCGGTAAAGGACAATCTTAATTTTAATTTAGGCCTTACTGTGTATATATACAAGACATTGGCACACCTGTGCTTTTAAACCGTGTCCCGGAGTTGCGGAAATGTATCGCTTCAAATACTCCCGTGTACGGGAGTATTTGAAGAGTTACGTTTCAACAGCTATGGCATGCCACGACAAAGAAGGTTTATTGTGTGTTTGACCGTGGGGCCTTCAGGTTTGTTACCTAATTTATGTCGCCTCATACAGATCATCCAAATATTCCTTTTTATTATATACCTACCCATGAAATACATAGTTATACGATGTAAATAAAAGTCATATGTTCTCATCGATGAAATAAACAACTTCCGGTGAAAATACGACTACTTCAGCTATCTATATTCATAACGCGCACCTGCAGTGCCGGACTGCAAATAGGCTGCAAATACACATTCATTACCGTATACAGTCTAAAAACTGCTAATTTCCATGGAGCGGTATATAATAAATAGAATATTCATATTTTTGCAACGAATATGACGTATATGTTCATCTCGTGGTGTGAAATGTCCATATTTCACGTGAAATATGGACATTCCACACCACTCGATGAACATATATGTCATATTCGTTTCACAAATATGAATATCCCCTATAGAGTAGTCAGGGACGTTTCTCTGACTCAAGATCGAGCATCACCAACTATGACAAACCAAATAAATGTACAATACGTCCTCAAACCTGGGCTGAAGCTCAAACCAGGGTTTGAGGAATTAGTGTGCACATTGATAGTCCAATTTGCATTGCCATAGTCAACATTGATCGGACTGTGCCAATACGATTCAAGACGATTCAAGATTCAAGATTTTTATTTTTCTTAACGTGAACATGACATGTTCCTAGTTACATACAAACGTTATATCACAAATATCAAACAAGTGCAGATACGATACCATTAAATGTATTGCTGCATGTATAGGGCAGGAGAAGGCTATATTTATTGTGAGTATACCGTTCGCCATGTATAAACATAACCCATTTACTAGTCGTGTCGCGGTATAGACTGGCATGGCTCGTTGTGAATATAAGCGGACAAAACTTAATGTATTTAATATATTGAAGGATGACTATGAATCTCACTAATACATACACAAGAGAGAGAGAGAGAGAGAGAGAGAGAGAGAGAGATGGCGAGGGAGAGGGAAAATCCTTACACATGGACGTGTACCTACTTATGTTTTGTAAATGATATGCAGTAGCCCCGTACGCGATCGACACCGTCTCAAATCGTCCATTTAATGGTGCGCCGACCGGTTCAATGACTCAAGCAGGCTGTCTGGTGTAAGGGAGATAAGTCCAACTATCATACAATCAGTACTTGTATGGTTTATGGACCTTCGTTTACGGTACACCTTACTCGATTGTTATTGACCATTGACAAGTCCTGACACAGATTAGCGGCTTTCGGTCACAATGACCCACAAGTGGACACAGGCTGGACAATAGCAGGTCAGTAGCCGATTTCACCAAAAGTATTTTTCCCGAAATGCATATTTTTCAGAAAGGACTGCATATATGTGATGATTAAAAGTATGCAGATTTATTAGACTGAATGTATTACATTATCACAGCCATTTTAATTCAGTATAATAAAAAATAATAAATGTATCCGTAAATTGAAAATTTCTCTCTCAAAGTGTACTTAGCAAGATAAGTATACTTTGAAATTCTGGTGAAATCGCCTACTGGTCCACCATTGTTTCTTTCTTGTCTATCAGCGGTCAAATGTGTACGTACCGATTACAGAACTACCGAATGTATCGGTTGTCTGTTCAACTGTTTTATAGTTTGCAAATATTGTTTTTACTCACACAAACTTTTAATTAGTAATACGGTGGAACCTCTCAAAACCGGACACCCTGTGAGGTTTAGAGGACAATCTATGACCAATTGTTGTCATTTTCAGTCAAGAACTGACAGGAAAATTAAATAAATTACATTGAAACCCATCTAAATTAACCACAATGGGGTCACCAGGGTGTACGGTTTAGAGGGGTTTCACTGTACAGGAATACAGAAACGTACTCCAGGTTAGTTCCGAGTACATTTCATTAAACTGCATTACATAATAGTTATGACGGAGTAGTCTTTCCGAATGTGCGTTTGAAGCATTTTTTGTTTACATTCTACTTCGTGCAGAGTGACCTACGAATTTTGCTAATACACACTTTATTAGATATGTTTATGGTAAGATATGTGCGTCATATTGTAGAATTGTCTCTCAATAACAATATTGCGAAGTATGAACGGCAACGCCCTGCAGGCTTTTTCTATATTTTTACTGTGTAGCGTGGTGTAGCGATATAGTGCAACCTGTTGCCTATGAAGCGGAAAACGTGCAGCTAACTGCATGTCTATTCAAAAGGAACACATACGCAGTTGGCGGAAACACATTTTGTGGGTGCGATTTGTATAGATACAATGGTATGGCATATGGAGATCTGGCTCTGTCAGGTCCTATCGTATGGAATCGTCATTTCTGTTATCTGACATTAATTTTTAAAATGAAGCAAGTAGGGCAAACGTGTAACTAAGCACAGTACAGTCAGATATCGTACACGTGCTCCGAATCCTTTGTCATCTTGTGACATAAATTCCAGAAAATACATGTACAGTGTGTTTCACGAAACCTGCCCAAATTGTATGGCCATATAAACAATGCATAAACAATAATGGTTTCATACATAGCAACATGTAAAGGTACTCAGTAGGCACAAACTGTTCTTTGTAGGAATTAAATAAGTGTATAATTGTGTCACTATTCCACCACTTCTAAAAAGTATGAGTGCCCGCTATACAGATATACAGTGTACTCATTTATCGCCCCTGATATGAGTGTTGAAATTTACGTCTCGTATAAAACGTATAATACTGCCAATCATATAAAATGTATAATACTGCCAATCAATACGTGGGTAATGGTGAATGAATGTTTATTTTGCCAGAAAATGTCTCAAATGATGTCTCTGATATAAAGAATATTTTGAGCCTACTGAGTACTGAGTGGGCATGCACCCTTAATAATGAGCCTTCTTTTTAATTCGTGCAATTTGGTCCAATATCGATTTGATTGCGAAAATACAATTTCCCCATGTTACATGCACAGAGTGAAGATGTCTATGGGGATATAACATGGGAACATTTTTCTAATTTCAGAAATAGTGGACCGAATTTCAAAATGTAACTTTTGTTTTCTTTGATCATTTCCAAGCTGTTTAGCCAGGTTTCGAAGTTTCATTTGTTCGTTTTTTGACTCGTCCCCCAGCTCCTCCACCTCCTTTTCCCCCACGTTAAATTCCCATAGCGAATATGTTTCTCGTAATAAAATCAATATTAACATTTAATACTATGGAAATACATATTGTATTTACATTGTTTATAATAGCCGTAAACTTTGGGTAAGGTTCGTGAAACAGACAGTTGCGATAGTGCAGGAAATATCAAAGCTGTGCCTATTCAAGGTGTATGATCACGTGGTACTAACAACAACAACAAGTACTGAAACTTTCAGAATCCATCCGATTCAAAGTACGTATTATTTTATATTTTCCTTATTACGTAACGGATTTTGATGAAATATGGCGCATCAAACGCGTCTTGGTAAGCTGCATTTGGGGGTCTCTGTATTTTTGCCCTAACTTTTGTCGTTTTTGGACCGACACGGAAATCGATTCTTCGCAAAAACGACATAAGTGTGTGCCGAACTCCCTGGAGGACCAAAATGCAGCTTATGAAGACGCGTTTGCTGCGCCATATTTCATCGAAATCCGTTTCATATTAAGGAATAAATACTTACTTTGGAGTGGGCAAGATTTCAAAACTTTCAGCCACTGTTGTTGTTGTTATAACCACGTGATCATGCACCTTGCTATTGTTATATGTGCTATATGAATCAAATGTCATTTCGTGTTTTTATCCCAATGTTCATTTGTATATAATGTATTTACGTGTATACATCATTGCATAAATTCAATGTATACTTAGTGTATCCAGAAGTATTGCCATCCGTATATGTACGTAGTTAGATATGTGGGCCCTCTGGTGAGAGGAAATGTACCTTATGACGTTTTCGACCATGATGTTCGCCATGTTTTAATGTGCAAACTGATCTAGATCAAAAAGCGTCACAAAATCCATATGGTCCGTTTTATTAGCTAGCGGTACATGTATTGTGTATGTTAATGATAGATCGTAGCTAGTTATCTTCCGTTCAATTTATTTATAGAAATCCGGTCCAAATTGTGTAGTTTATGTCCGTTTTGCTTGTAAAAAGAGCGAATCTAGCATGGTATGTTGTGAAAAGGAATCACTATACTGATTTCTACTACTGTTGATCCAATCATCCGACATACATGTATTTACTAAATCTGATACGGGACTACATTATTTGCCAGATTCATATTCTCACACTCATTAATGTTATAGCAATCAGTGTAGCCTCAGATCAGACTGCACATATGTGCAGTCCGATCTGGGTCTATTCTGTTCGCAAACCTCAAGTTGTATGCATTTTAGTAAGAAATATACGCTGAAATACAGCATTGGAACGGGTCTCTATAAATAGATTTGCAAAGGGAAATAACTAGCTACGATCCCTTATTAGATATACAGAGAAACCAATTCCATGTATACCTTCATTCAGTATGTACAGATTATCATTCACGCCATCATCAATTGGGGATCGTAGCTAGTTATCTCCCTTTGCAAATCTATTTAAATTACAATGTATATAGATCAGGGGGCCGTTTCACTAAGCTTCGTACGAATAAAATGTTTATAAGTGCAAAATGTCTGTACATTTCACATTAACACTGTTTTCTTGTAAACAACTATTGGATTTACATGTATTGAGCATAGGATATGCTCAATAAATGTAAATCCATTAGTTCAAATTGCCAGACGATCCTAAATTTGCACTTACGAACATTTCAGTCGTACGAACTTTAGTGAAACGGGCCCCCGGTCTTTCGATTTATTTTAGCGTTTATTTCTTACTGAATAACTTGCAAACAGGGTAGACCCAGATCAGACTGCACATATGTGCAGTCTGATCTGGGTCTACACTGATTGCAATATAATATAAAGTGTGAACATATGGCATCTGGAAAATAAAACAGTTCCGGATCAGATGGCGCAGCTAGGTAGCTTGATCTGGATCAACACTAGTTGAAACACTATAATGGATTCTTTACACAACAAATCATGCGATATTCGGTTTTATTACAATCAATTAGGCCATAAAATATACAAGTTGGACCCGATTTCTATAAATAAATTCAAAAGGAAATAACTAGCTACGATTCCCCATTGTTATCAGGAATATGCTATCCCGGTTACATGTGAAAGTAAATTGTGTGTGACAAAACAACACATGCACACATCCGCAGAATTCCTGGTGATCCATTGCATTACACAGTCTCTCATGTATGTCTCTCGAATTAGTGAATGTATCATTTACGTAGTGATAAGGACATGCATGATTTAAAGTATCATTGATTTAAAATATATGGTTTCTCAAGGATATTGGGGGATACGTGTACAAACTATATATGAACTTGGCCTTGTTAGAGTATATCACTACTAGTATACTATGGTATGGTGAATTGTGTTGCCATATCAGTCATCTTAGTACATGCATATATATATACAAGACATTTGCCAGTTTCACATCTTGTAGCGTTTGACACAGATGAAAACATATGACAGATAACCCCATACAATATGGTATAACATGTCTAAAATATAATTAGGTTTTGCCAGGTGCTATTAATGTAAATAAGCCTAGACCACATTTGATATACGGACTATTTTTTTGTCATTTCCAAAGTGTACAATCGCCACGCTACATGTATATTGTGTAAACCATCTGGGGCCCGTTTCACTAAACTTCTTACGACTAAAATGTTCGTAAGTGCAAATTTAGGATCGTCTGGAAATTTCAATTGATGGATTTACATTTATTGAGCATAGGCTGCATATGCAGCCTATGCTCAATAAATGTAAATCCATTAATTGTTTACAGCGAACGAATTGTTAATTCGTGGGAACGAATTGTTATATCGTGGGAACGAATTAATAAAAAAAAGAATTCTACGTCCCCTGCGGGGCTCCGTAAAACCGAGCCATAATATTCTGCTCATGTAGCCGACTTTGAGAGCCCAGGTCACCTGTACATACAACGCTAGAAATGCATACGCTGTAATTAATGGTTTATTTAACAAACTACATGTATATTCTCAATATTATGTATAAATGTCTACCTCATGTAGTATTTAGATTAAAACACAGCGTTTATGAACGGTATACACATTATTTATGTACTCCGCGCCAACATAAAATGTTTCACGTCGAAATAGGCGCCGGATTCCTGACTAATTCCCATTCAGCTACATATAGAAGATACTACGTACACTCATTTTCATTTAGTAGCCTGCGCAACTATCTTGCACCGGTTTGTAGACGAGAACTACGTTTTATAAATGCGATAGCTCTAAGTAGAGCAGAATGACATTTCGTCAGAAAGCTGGAGCATTATGTTTCGACGTGAAACGTGTTACGCCGGCGCGGAGTGCAGTCACGGTAGCGGTGATACAGACAGTATAGTGACTTGCCATAGGTATTGACCAAACTAGTACTTAATCACTTTGCCCAGTTCTGCAATAATATATCAGTGTTTACACAGATTCTCAGAAGCATAATGACTTCTTGACTGACGAAATTCATCTGGGGGCCGTTTCACTAAACTTCTTATGACTAAAATGTTCGTAAGTCCAATATTATGATCTGTAAATTGCACATTAACAATGTTTTCTTGTAGACAATTATTGGACTTATGCAGCATATGCTCAATAAATGTAAATCCATCAATTGAAATTTCCAGACGATCCTAAATTTGCACTTAGGAACATTTTAGTCGTACGAAGTTTAGTGAAACGGGCCCCAGAATGTCCGAATGCCGAAATGCGCATGTTGATATATGGTGATAACTAAACAAAGACCATGCAAAGTTTTCATCTAGTATTACAGGTGGATATAGCGTGGCAAAGATGGTAAAAACATTTTTTAGAGGTGATTTTCTGTTTTCATGGCAACTTTTATTTCTCCCTGCCACGCGTTATCCACCTGTATTCAGTATCATCGCATAACCTTTGATCTGTAGCCGATTTCATCAAAATTGCAAAGTATACTTATCTAGCAAAGTATACTTTGAGGGAGTAATCATTTATTTCCCCCGAAATGCATTATTTCATATAATGTAGAACTAATGACTGCATATAGTTGATGTTTAAAGGCATGAAGCATTATTATACTGAATGTATTACATGATCACTTAATGTAATAAATTCAGTATAATAACAATTAATAAATTTATCCTGAAATTGAAAATTTCTCCCTCAAAGTATACTTTGCTAGATATGCTGTCCTCCATTTATGTATGGAATTACAGTGGAACTTATCTAAACCGGACACCAAGAAAACACTTATGATCTTATTTTTGATGAGTTTCTTGGTCATTTATCTCAGGTGATACTGTCTGTTCGTGATCGCATAGCACATATCTATGGATCAGAACGATATAATGCCCGATTTACAGTGCAACTTCTATAAGCCGGACACCCTGGGGACCTCCCAGGGTGTCCGGTTTAGAGAGGTTTCACTGTATATGCATATGGTTGTGGGAACGGGTATGATCAGCACCTACATTGTACACAGCAACATTTTTTTCCATGTGGAATTCATACGAACAATAATCATATATTGTCACATATATGTCACATATCTATAGCATATCTTCGGTATATAAATGTCATATTAAATGCATATGTGTATTTTGTAAGAAAGGTGAAAACATATGAATGGTCTAGAATACGATTTAGACACCAACTTCCAATATTAGACCACGAAGATTTTATTGTTAAAATATTTAATATGGATATCTGGGGGCCGTTTCACTAAACTTCGTACGACTAAAATGTTCGTAAGTGCACAATTATGATAGTCTGTAAATGTCACATTAACAATGTTTACTTGTAAATAATTATTGGATTTACATTTATTGAGCATAGGCTGCATATGCAGCCTATGCTCAATAAATGTAAATCCATCAATTGATATTTTCAGACGATCTTAAATTTGCACTTACGAACATTTTAGTCGTAAGAAGTTTAGTGAAACGGCCCCATGGTGTGTAGTCTAACGTTAGTATTAGATGTAAGCCACGAACGCATATTATTACTTGGTTTGAAAAGGATATGCTAAACACCCATATGTAATTGAAATACACATTCTTATATGATATATTTTTTATATAAAATTGTGTATTAATTTCACATGAAATTACTATCATTATGCTCACATATGCAATTCATATGACATGGTTATACGAAATTTGTGTAATACGACAGTTGTGTTATTACTTTTCAAAACACCTTTAAAAATAAATAAATAAACAGTCACAAATATTCACTTTAAACAGTTTGTTGTTCGTGCTTGACCTGATGAGACGTCATGTGAACTTTTAGTTCGTATGTCTGTGTAAACGCTTTTCCGCAGACAGCGCATGCGAACTTATTGTCTTTGCCGTGCGTGCGCCTCACGTGACTGTCATGTGCTGCATGCGACGCGAAGGCTTTCCCGCAATGTCGACACTGAAAACGAATACAATGCATCCAGTTACATTCCGTGAATGTCACTCGTAAACTGGTTGTAAACGCAACACTGGTCTACATCCCACCACGACAACACCATACACCATCCCTACCCATGTGGCTGTGACTGGAGAATTGGGGCTTATGCGTTTTGTGACCAGTGAAGATTCAGACCAGCCTGTGCATCCGCACAGTCTGATCAGAATCTTCACTGTTCGGCATTCCATTAAGGAAACACACTTCTAACAAGCAATTCATATCGTTATCGGGCTACAGGGGTTCCATTTTGTCGGTAGCTACACTGGTCAGGGCTCCAGATAAGGAATTAGTAATTGAGTAGTGTCACTACATCATGTCGAAAGCAATTGGGTATTTCAAAATTTTAATTCGGTAAAATAAAATCACACTACCGCAGACCGCAAAATTAATATTGAATAGTTTTTCTTCTAAATGAAAACATGTCTTCGCATTTCATTAGAATTGTCTCCTTGGAGACAATTCTAATGAAATACCAAGATGTGTTTTTATTATGGAAAAATAAGAAAAATATGCTATAGTTGTGGTCTGTTTATTGTTTTCTGAAGCATGGTAACGGTACCACAATGTTTTCATTGCTTTTTGATACTCGCTACTTCTGATTTCAAATTGTTATTTTTGGCAATTTTAATTGGGTTAAAAGCAAATATGCACCTTATCTGGAGCTCTGACTGTAATTATTAACAGTTATAATAACATAAGCCCTATCTATCCAATCACAGTCATTGGTATGCATTTTGTCTTCTACTTTTAGAGACTTTTAACCCTTTCAACACTACAGGCCTGTATAGTGGTATTTACAAATAGTGTAGATCCAGATGAGCCGGCTCGTGACGAGCCGTCTCATCAGGATCTGCACTTTTCTGCAAGATATTTTCATATTTTTGAGAACAAAACACCCCCTTTTCATAAATAGACTAGTCTGAAAATCATTTTGTGATGATTGGATTGGTCGGAAAATTAACATATCAAAGTCCATTCCAGTTATTTAGATGTAAAAGGGTTAAACATTGTCTCGGTATAATGATTAAAATAAAGTAGGGAGGGATTAAGCTGTGATAACAGACACAGGCACTCGGCGTGTTTCGGCTTTCATCGGTATAACTATATATATATGAACAAGGCTTCCAACTTTGATCGGACACGACCTCGTATTATAACAAATACCGCGATTTTATTAACGCTTAATGTGAATATTTTGGCGGAAAGTGCACATGCTCATTTGAGAATTATTGTTATCTTGCTAAAATAACATAGCTAGAACATAATTATGCAAAGAATATCGAATTTAATGTTTTCCCTAGGTCGGACACAACCTCGTATCATAACAAATGAAATAATGTGTTTAAGGCTCTAACGTCAATAATGTAATGTCAAGTTCGTATGATAATTTGAGAAGTATCGTTATCCTGCAGAAATACATAGAATAAATAGAATATTACAATGTTATACATGTTATTTTGTTATGATACAAGGTCGTGTCCGACCAAAGTTGGAAGCATTGTTCATATATATAGAGTTATACCGATGAAAGCCGAAACACGCCGAATGCCTGTGGTAACGGAGATATAAGGTCAACACAGACATATGTGGCTATGACTGGAGAAATGGGGCTTATGGGATTTGTAATCAGTGTAGCTCCTGATCAAATAGCACACCGAGTTTCATGTAGTCTGATAATGATCCATCTTGCTTGTTAGAAGCATGCCATGTGTTTTATTGATGAATGATGAACAGTGCAGATCCTGATCAGACTGTGCGGATGCACAGGCTGATCTGGATCTGCACTGGTCGCAAAATCCATAAGCCCCATTTATGCAGTCACAGCTACATATATGAAGATTTAAGCTAAAAATGCGATATAGAGTTGCAGACATATACATTGTAAGGTACTGGTATTACAAACTTGGCCGCATGAGATGGCTTCATAATGAAGACATGGCTGATGATAAAGACCCGTATGAAGTTTCAAGTCAATGCGACATACTGTACACACAGACACACGGACAGACTCGGTAATTTGAGAGCTCCGGACGTCATTGTGATCACAATGTCTAAATTTCTGTAGGTGGCCTCAACAATAACAAAAGTTCGTACCCTGACCAGCACATGTTTAATAGTCACCTAGAAAATGACACATAATTACAACACACTGTGTACCTTGAACGGTTTCTCGCCCGAGTGTTGCCGAATGTGAGTCCGGAGAATACTGGATGCTGTAAACGCTTTGTTGCAATAAACACATTTATACGGACGCTCGCCTGAATGGACCTGTAATGTACATCATATAATTATACCCACTTTTTTTGTAAAAAAAAACGGGTTTATTGTTTTCGTCACGGGTGTCCGTCCGTCCGTACGTCCGTACGTCCGTACGTCCGTCCGTACGTCCGTAACGTTTCTTGTAACTCGAAAAACTTTTTCACCTTCATACCTACGCGCCTGATATTTGGTATGTAGCTTCGTTATCATGTGCAGATTGCGCAAAGTGAATTTGGATTTTTGATCCGACCCTCCATCATGGATTATCTCCCCCTTTCGGACTCAGAATTTCCCATTTTTTCCTCGTAACTCGAAAAACTTTTTCACCTTCATACCTACGCGCCTGATATTTGGTATGTAGCTTCGTTATCATGTGCAGATGCGCAAAGTGAATTTGGATTTTTGATCCGACCCTCCATCATGGATTATCTCCCCCTTTCGGACTCAGAATTTCCCATTTTTTCCTCGTAACTCGCAAAAACTTTTTCACCTTCATACCTACGCGCCTGATATTTGGTATGTAGCTTCGTTATCATGTGCAGATGCGCAAAGTGAATTTGGATTTTTGATCCGACCCTCCATCATGGATTATCTCCCCCTTTCGGACTCAGAATTTCCCATTTTCTCCTCGTAACTCGAAAAACTTTTTCACCTTCATACCTACGCGCCTGATATTTGGTATGTACCTTCGTTATCATGTGCAGATGCGCAAAGTGAATTTGGATTTTTCATCCGACCCTCCATCATGGATTATCTCCCCCTTTCGGACTCAGAATTTCCCATTTTTCCTCGTAACTCGAAAAACTTTTCACCTTCATACCTACGCGCCTGATATTTGGTATGTAGCTTCGTTATCATGTGCAGATGCGCAAAGTGAATTTGGATTTTTTGATCCGACCCTCCATCATGGATTATCTCCCCCTTTCGGACTCACAATTTCCCATTTTCTCCTCGTAACTCGAAAAACTTTTTCACCTTCATACCTACGCGCCTGATATTTGGTATGTAGCTTCGTTATCATGTGCAGATGCGCAAAGTGAATTTGGATTTTTGATCCGACCCTCCATCATGGATTATCTCCCCCTTTCGGACTCAGAATTTCCCATTTTTCCCTCGTAACTCGAAAAACTTTTTCACCTTCATACCTACGCGCCTGATATTTAGTATGTACCTTCGTTATGTGCAGATGCGCAAAGTGAATTCCCATTTTTGATCCGACCCTCCATCATCGATTACCTCCCCCTTTCCGACTCAGAATTTCCCATTTTTTCCTTTTTCCTTGTAACTCGAAAAACTTTTTCACCTTCATACCTACGCGCCTCATATTTGCTATGTAGCTTCGTTATCATGTGCACATGCGCAAAGTGAATTCGGATTTTTTATCCGACCCTCCATCATGGATTACTTCCCCCTTTCGGACTTAGCATTTGGGGAAAGTGGGTATATTGCGATGGCGCGCCATCGACTTTTTCTAGTTTATAGTTGTTTTGGTGGCATTCTTCTCAGGGGCAGATCCAGGATTTGGGGAACGGAGGGGGGGGGTGGGGTGGGGGTGGGGGTGGGGGGTGGGGGGGGGGGGGGTTGTCTAGTTGCGAAGGTAACTCTTGCAATCTACTCCCGTACCGTCCGTAGTTACTCTTGGAATCTACTATTGCAAGAGTTACCTTCGCAACTAGACAAACCCCCCCCACCCACAGCATGTAACTCGGGCCCCTCTGGTACCAATTGAATCACTTGCGTTTCAGTAAGCAAATAGAACAGATGTAGTTATTAACCAATCAGGTTCAGTGACTTCCATATGGGATACGGACGGTACGGCAGTAATTGCAAGAGTTACCGTTCTCAACTAGGGGGTTGTCCTATTTTCGAGCTCTTCGAAATGCACTTTGATGTGTTTTACGGCATTTAAATGCAGACTCCAACTGGTGGTAAACTGTGATCTATATAAACTCCGTGGCTGAAAGGGGGGAGGGGGGTGGGCGGTTGCAACCCCAGAACCCCCCTTTAGATCCGCCCCTGCTTCTGAAATTCACAACATCGTGATAACGTAAGAGCTAAGCCGTCTTAATACATCTTTGAAGTCCTTTTAATCAAATAATTATATCGTCAAAAGGACATTTTACTCATTGGCCACGACGAGATAAATTGGACTAGATAAATAATACGAAATTTCGTCAAAAACATGATACTGCCCACTAGTGACATCAATGTTTTATCTCGTGTTGATCAATTAGTAAGTAGTCTTGAAGCGATACCTATCGCGTCAAGAGGACTTTGTAACTGGTCAAGACCAGTAGCCGATTTCACCAACATTGCAAAGTATACTTATCTAGCAAAGTATACTTCGAGGGAGAAATTTTCAATTTAAGGATAAATTTATTAATTTTTATTATAATGAATTTAGTACATTATCACAGCCATTTTGGCTGTGATAATGTATTAAATTCTAAAATAGCTGTGATAATTTAATAAATTCAGTATAATAATTCTACATACGTTTAATCATCAAATATATGCAGTTGTTATAGTTCTATATGAAATAATGCATTTCGGGAAAAACAAATGATTACTCCCTCAAAGTATTCTTTGCTAGAAAAGTATACTTTGCAATTTTGATTAAATCGGCTACAGATACTCCACCCTGTGCGAAACTGATTAAAGAAATAATTGATCTTCACGGTACATACCATCATGAGTGTGGCCAATCTGTGATAGTCGTCAGGGCCCGGTTTTTTTTCAAAACACCAGTTAGCTTAACGGACTGTTAAATCCTTAACGGACTGTTAAATCCTTAACTGAATGGTTAAAATCTCTGTTAAAACAGAGATTTTAACCATTCAGTTAAGGATTTAACAGTACGTTAAGCTAACTGATGTTTTGAGCAACCGGGCCCTGTTGTTATTTTATATTTTGTCTTCTTTCTAGAAAAAAACATGATTTGACAACATTTCAGAATAATTTCCAATGGGAATGATTCTGAAGTGATGTCAAACATGTTTTTGATGAAGACAAATAGAAAATAAACAGAAGACACACATATTAATCCAGCTGTGTACGTTCAAGTAAACAAACATTGCTATTCACGTAACTATCCTCATATGTTTGCTGTACATGTATGTAATTCATGTGAAATAAAAACCATGAGATTGCGGGAACCGAAAATAGTCGTCTGCTGTTGTTTTATAGTTTGTCTTCTTTCTCAATTAAAACATGGTTTGACAGCATTTAATACTCATTTCCAATGCAAATGATTCTGAACGACGTCAAACCATGTTTTGATGAGACACATTTAAAATAGAAAATAAACAGCAGACACAAACAAATAATTCCGCTTTGTAAGATGTAAAGAAATATTCACAGCACATGCCATCATCTCTTTGTTATAATTCATGTAATGAAAACCATGGCAAACTATGGTTTGACAATACTTCAGAATCATTTCCAATGGAAATGATTCTAAAGTAATGTGAATCCATGTTTTTGATGAGACCAATGGAAAATAGAAAACAAACAGCAGACGACACAATTTAATTCAGCATGGTACATACCCTCATGTGTTTGTTGAGGCTGGATGACTGGCTGAAACACTTGCTGCAGACCGTACACTTGTGTGGGCGGTGCTTCTCGTGCACGTGCAGGATGTGGATGCGCAGTCGGTCGCGCTTTTCGAACGATCTACGGAATGGAAATGTTCTCATCATAAAATGTGTCCAATGTGACAAATAGGTGACCATATACTGTTCGAAACGCACGGCACGCTAGGTCTGGTTGACGACTAGATAGATAACATGTTACGAAGGTTGGAACCACCAAAGGCCCAGAATACACGTGCAGGAAAAACATATTCCATTGGTTTTACTGTATCATCAGTGTCCGATGTATGTTAATATCTTTAGGTATCGCCATTTTATTTATCTATTTTTAAAAGCATTGACTATGACTGTCGGTCGCCATCTTTGCGGACATGTGTATTCGCGTGAACTCGTGTACTTATTATGCTGTAAAAAAAGGAAGTTTTATAAACAGTTATAATTCATATTTCATAATACCTATGTCGATGATAAATGTATCAAATTAAAGGTATGTCTCTATGCTCGAATTAGGTACGTAATACTAGTATGTATGTCTAAGACGGGTGTAATTAATGCACCCCACACCAGATCAATATTGTTATAAAGGCTGCCATTGGGGCATTCATCAGTGTGGTGCAGGCATGTATACTTTCCTACTTTTTGTTTCTGTCGATCCAGTTGCAGTTCTTTCAGTACTTTGATTTTTATATTTACTACAGCAAAACCTCAGATATTAGAAGATTCGACTCCCTACCTGGAGCAGAGGTGGCAAGGATATTTTCTGTCCCCCTGGTCGACACAGCGGGTGTACTTGAGGTGTTTGTCGCGGTAGTATCTGTAGGCGAACACTTTCCCACACCGGTCACATGCGTACCCCTCACTGGCTGCAATATAACGGATACGTGTAGTCATCTGTTATAATATTGGCGGACATATTTGATTTATTGAACCATTTCATCCGTAAGTAACTGGAATGGATTTTGATATGTTAATTTTGCAACCAATCCAACCATCACAAACTGATTTTCAGACTAGTCCATTTATGAAAAGGGGGTATTTTTATCTCAAAAATATTAAAATCACTTCCAAAAAGTGCAGATCCTGACAAGACGGCTCGTCACGAGTCGGCTCATCTGGATCTGCACGGTTTGCATAAACCGCCATATCGGGCTTTTCGGATTCGAAGGGTTAAATGAGGAAGAGTCTAGCCAATGCTGAATTCGAAAAGCACTCACAGTTCTAATAATGTGTTCGATCATTATGTTTCAACATGCAACGGCATTTGCGGAAAAATATAATTGATAGAAAACAAAAATGAATCAAACACACGGCTAGTAACAAGCAGTACGACTATTCATTCGATACGGCGATATGAAAACGGATCTCTCCAACTGCAGCTTGGCCCATCTAATGACAATTAACACAGTCGAGACACGCCATGTGATTTTGTATCTTCGGACATCTGCGTAATTTCATTAAATACGTTCACAAAATTTACAACATTTTCCGTAAATGCGTCAAAGGTTGACACAATTTTCGGAGTACATACGAATTATATATAATTATAATTATAACACGATAAAACGTTGTCAACTTTTGACTTAATTAATGAAAAATATTGTAAAGTAATTCCAGCACAAAAATATTTACACAATTCCCTAACATTTGATTAGTCCGTAGCAAGTCTCTGTCCAAAATTTATATCCCAGCAAAGTCCCATGCCGAACTACTTTCCGTAACCGTCAGGCGCAGTTAAATAATTATTAAGAAAACGGAAAATAAACACATTTTCTTGATAAATTTATTTCAAATGCTGGAATTATAAGGAATGAATGACCTTTTTGTGGAATTTATCGGGGATATAAACTTGGAAAAGTCGCGGTAATACTGGACGAGGCCTTCCGGCCTTCGTCCGGTATTCCCGCGACTTTTCCAAGTTTATACCCCGATAAATTCCACAAAAATGCCATTCATTCCTATATTGAGTATACGTATTTCATGAAATTACGTTTGTAACGTCATTTTACGTCGTTCGATCAATGTAATCGACGTCACCACCTGTATTTTGAATATTCGGATTGATGGTGATACCTCAATGTCTGGTATTTGGCAGATTGTCGATCAGCGTGTAGCTGGTCATTGAGCAGCTAGATACCTAATAAATAGTGTCGGCATTCACAAATAAAGTCAAAAGTTTTGAATTTGAATTTTCAGAATACATGCATATACTCTGAAAATGTTGTCAACTTTTGACGCCATTTACTTAAAATATTGTAACTTTTGCAAACGTATTTCATGAAATTACGCAGATATCCGAAGGTACAAACTGATATGGCGTATCGCATGTGTCAAAGAGCTGTACGGAGAGATGCACATACATGCATACACTGTATACCCTGTCTTACCATCGCCAGTATAGTATGGCTTATGGTGGACGTGTCTCAATCTTACTACGGGAGTTTCTTAGTCTCAGTATGGGCGTATTTTAATATGGGCGATTCTTAGTCTAGCTATAGGCGCGTTTTAGTCTTAGCATGGGCGTGTCTTAGTCTAAGTATGGGCGTGTTTCAGTATGGGCGTGTTTTAGTATGGTCGTGTCTTAGTCTAATTATGGGCGTGTTGAGTATGTGCGTGTTGTAGTCTAAACATGGGCGTGTTTTAGTCTAAGTATGTGCGTGTATTATTCTAAGTATGGGCGTGTTTATGTCTTAGTATGGGTATGCCTTACTTTTGGTACGGACGTGTCTTTGTCTTGGAATGGGCGTGTCTTAGTCAAAGTATATGGGCGTGTCTTACCATCTGCCTCGTCCTGGGCGGCGCCCCCGACCATCTCCTTAAGCGCGACGGGCACGCCCATGAACTGGAGGTAGGAGTCGCCGTACCAGACTAGCAGCTCCGTGCCATGCGGTACGTCCTTACACACCTCGTAGTACACGTCACCCTCCACCTGGTGGGGGAAAATATGTGGTTGTGACTGGAGTAATGGGGTTTATGGGTTTTGCGAACAGTGTAGATCCAGATCAGCCTGTGCAATCTGATCAGGATCTGCACTGTTCGTCATTCCATCAATGAAATACTCTTCACGCTTCTAACAAGAAAACTATATCATTATCAGACTATAGGAACGTGCTATTTGATCAGAATAGTGTCTTTCGATATCATTGAAGGCTGAGCAACGCGTACGGATGCGAGATTTACAGAGGAATTCAAGCCTTTTCAATCGAGCCTGTAGCCTATTTCACCAACATTGCAAATTATACTTTGAGGGAGTAATCATTTATTTTTCCGAAATGCATTTATGTCATATAAAACGAACGACTGCATATATGTGATGATTACAAGTTTTCAGAATTATAATACTGAATTTATTACATTATCACAGCCAAATGGATGTGATAATGTATTAAATTCAGTATAATAAAACATAATAAATGTATCCTAAAATTGAAAATGTCTCCCTCAAAGTATACTTTGCTAGATAAGTATACTTTGCAATGTTGGTGAAATAGGCTACTGATCAAAAAGGACTATCGTTGAAGTACAATATGTACAGTGGAACCTCACTAAACCGGACACCGATATAATATATGTGATATGTGTCAGAGATTTCTTGGTAACGCATCTCAGATAAAAATGCATGTTTATGTTTGCAAAATATATATGTATGTCTCCAGTATTGATATATGCCTGATTTACAGTGGAATATCTCAACACCGGACAGCCTGGGGATCTCTGGTTTAGAGAGGTTTTAATGCACATGTGACCGGCTTTGTATTGGTTGAATTCGTTCTGATAACATAATGTCGTATCAGGCTTTGATCTGACGTTTCATTGGTTGAACTGCGTCACGTGATATTACCACATGCCGTCAGTGTAATGACGCAACGTAAGCACAGGTCCGCGTTCTTTTCAACGAACACTAGTTTCTAATTTGACCATCGGTCAGCATAAAACGTTGCCTCATAACTAGAACACCATCCTCATGTCTGTTAATATCATGTTTGCGAGGCTCCGCTCGGAAACGATATCAATTCATCGGTGAGTCTCGGAATTCATATTCGTTTCTTAGCATTGCCTTATAACCTTGATATCCAAAGACACAAGGCTGGTATTCACCCAATGACGGATATGTTATAGAGAACAGTAGGTTAGTGCCGTGAATTGGGAAAACATATCTGGCAAGGCTCAGGAAACGGGATGGGCGAGGCTCTGCCGAGCACATTCCGTTTCTGTGCCGCGCCAGATATTTTTTCCCATTCACGGCACTAACCTACTATTCTATTTATCCCGTCAACACCTACAAATGAATGTAAAATGCAAAAATAGTATTGACTGGATATCAAAAATGTTTCACGGCACCGTGTTTCACGGCACATACGCACTGTGTTGACGGGATAAAGTGCGTTACTGGTCAGAGCACACACTCAGTCAATGCGTAGCTAGTTATCAGCACATTCATGTGGTTAGTGCGTAGTCAAATATTAAACCAAATCAAAGTAATTAGAGTACTTAAACACATTGACCATTACTCCGATTCCATAAGGATACATGCATATTACCTACGCTATCGTACATTGCCAATTACAGCACCAAACACTATATTATCCCGTCAACACAGTGCGTATGTACCGTGAAACACGGTGCAGTGAATCATTTTTGATATCCTGTCAATACGACCTAATCACTGCCTATGAATATGTGCGGTGGCTTGTGTTATTTTGTTTGCATTTTAAAGCCATTTGTAGGTGTTGACGGGATAAATAGAATAGTAGGTTAGTTATGTGAATGGGAAAAAATATCTGGCGCGTCAGAGCCTCGCCCATCCCGTTTCCTAAGCCTTGCCAGAAATGTTTTCCCATTCACGGCACTAACCTACTATTCTCTATGTTATGTGCAAGATCAACAATTATACTTTTCTGTAACTTATAATTGAGGGTGTCAGTGGAATAAGATAGTGCAAAAGGAACTTAGACCATTTTCCCACTGACCCCTTCAATTGTGCTAAAACTCGGAGGACGAATGTATTTCATGCCGTGTCAGTTCATTGAATACAAAATCATCGTTATTAAACAAAGTATATCAAGTATTTTGGACATGGCTTTGTGATTATCTGCATTATCGTGCTTTCTCGATACACTCTGTTAAAACTCATTATTTTCTCAGAATAATATGCCAACATTTGATGTCATTGTGGTTAAAAGCATCGCTGTTATATTTTATCTAAGTTCGACATCTCCGGAAGTGCGATAAGGGGGATAATCCCTGTAAAGTAACTTGGAGTTGATCGAATAAGTTATGCCCCTTGACTGACCTGCAATGCCACGAGGTTCTGCTCATGCGCGTATCTGGCACAGTTAACGAAGGCCATCCAGTTTCCCGCGTTGCGTCGCCCGTCTATAAAATGGCTGAGCTTCCCATTCTGGAAAATCTAGCATAATGTAGATACGGTGAAATATTTACATTTCATCTAAAGTTATATTTAAGTCATATAACACCATTGTCGTTCATTGAAGGGGTACAGATACAGATATGTATTCACTTTGATAATTTTTACAATAGGAATGAATGGCCTTTTTCCCGCGACTCGTCCAGTATTCCCACGACTTTTCCAAGTTTATATCCCGATAAATTCCACAAAAAGGCCATTCATTCATTATAATTCCAGCATTTGAAATAAATTCATCAAGAAAATGTGTTTATTTTCCGTTTTCTTAAGAATTATTTTAACTGCGCCTCACGGTTACGGAAAGTAGTTCGGCGTGGGAGTTTACTGGGATATAAATTGTGGACAGAGACTTACTACTAGTCAATCAAATGTTAGGGAACTGTGTAAATATTTTTGTGCTGGAATTATAAATTAATGATATGCATGTAATAGGTAATAATGCATACTATAACATAATATAACATAAGTACGTTTTGAAATGATGATATATAGAACTGCGTATAGAAATGTAAACTACATGTACATAGCTGAATTAAAGTAGTAGGTCATATATAGATGCATTTGACTTCAATGATAATTGCTTCATAAGAGTGCTGTGATATATGAATATAACATATGTGAATATTGTCATGTTACTGTATACTATATGGTACAATTCCGCCATCTTTGTATGTACAAGCCATCGTACAATTTCACAACTTCGTACGTTTGACACATACAGCCAGAAATATGACAGTAAACCAGATAACATTTGGTGCAATACATAATATACAGATATGACAACGGCAAACTATAACTATTATATCAGCAAACTATACATACGACGAGATATCTGTGAATTTCTCCCATCAATCTAAATTAGATTTGTGAACTTTTCAATCTGATACACAGCATATGTTAGTGTACACGTTACCCATATGTAAAGCCACATTTACTCGTAGTTGAGTAGACACAAGGAACAATACACTCAGGTAACTACTTACATGTCACTGGATTTGATAGCTAATAACAAAGTACAAACATGGGTATATATGGTATGTGCTGTGTGGTTTGCCAGGTAAAAGTGATACACATTAAAGTACAGTGAGACCTCTCTAAACCTGACACCCTGGGAGGTCCACAGGGTGTCCGCTTTAGAGAAGTTTCACTGTAAATCAGGCATTTGATCATTCTGAGCCATAGTTGTGTACAATGCGATCATGAACAAACATTATCACCTGAGATACATGACCGAGAAACTCATAAAAAATAAGATCACATGTTTTCTTGGTGTCCGGTTCAGAGAGGTTCCACTGTACATTTACAAATAATTCCAGCACAAAAATATTTACACAATTCCCTAACATTTGATTGGTCCGTTGCAAGTCTCCGTCCAAAATTTATATCCCAGTAAACTCCATGCCGAAGTTCTTTCCGTAACCGTCAGGCGCAGTTAAAATAATTATTAAGAAAACGGAAAATAAACGCCTTCGTCCAGTATTCCCGCGACATTTTCCAAGTTTATACCCCGATAAATTCCACAAAAAGGCCATTCATTCCTATAATGTGTTTAATGAAATTCTTCACTTATCTCAGACCGAGTGCCTTTGTTGAATGACTATAGCGTGTGATGATCTGAGTGAGTTAGTACAATGCAACATGTACAGAGAACCTCTCTAAACAGGACACATTGGGGACCTCCCGGGGTGTCCTGCTTAGAGAGGTTCCACTGTACACCAACGTGCCACCCACTGCCATGGGTCTGGGCGGACACACCTACCACATAGGTGTATTCGCGAGTGATACGGTTTGTCAATATTTGTCTAAAATTACCTAAATCAACAGTAGTTAATTACGATAGTTCAAATTCATTTTCAATGTGGAATATTCCCCTGTCAGCTATATACTATAGCATACTGTGTACGCCACCAGCAAACATGTAGACAGCAATCGCACAAAATAGGTTCTATTATTTTAAATTGAGAAATGTCCATATACGTGATTAGCTAGATAGGGACAAGTGATATTAAATTAAAAGAGATATTGATTGAGAAAAGCACATCGAATATGCATATTGACTTAGTGGCGGAGCTTCGTCTCATAAACGTGCAAACTGTTTAAGGGCCGAACTGATCCGTGACGTAGAAACATTTCAACCAATCACATTTCGAGTTTCAAACCACCAACCAAGATGG
Source organism: Conchocele bisecta (assembly GCA_029237695.1). Lineage (NCBI taxonomy): Eukaryota > Metazoa > Mollusca > Bivalvia > Lucinida > Thyasiridae > Conchocele > Conchocele bisecta. The sequence goes on from CM055266.1 coordinate 121,841,835, forward strand.
CGACTGGACGATTTCTAAACATTTCAGCACTGGAGAAACAAACATATTGAAATCGAAATTCCTCAATTTATAATAAAGCAAGTATTGTCTCTTTTCGGTCAATACGTGGTTGTATCGACCCAATAAATGTGATATCAACCTCGGACTTCGTCCTCGGTCGATATCACTTTTATATGGTCAATAAAACCACGTATTGACCTCACGAAAAGGCTCTACTCGTATATTATTGCTTTAAATAGGCTTCCGCACTGAAATTTACATTTGCACACTGTTGTATTACCAGAGTCTACACTGTGCACCGTTAGCTTCCAGTAAAGCGGACACTATTGGTAAGGTGCAGATTATCATAACTATGCATGCACAAGTGGTGGACGACGACCTATAGACCCAAACACAGTAGAGCCATTGTGGCATTTGCTAAGTCGAATCTGTACATAGAGTATGTTCCTTAATTGTAATTATTACCCAACTCCCTACCCAACTCCCTATATCAGTTGATATTTCATAGTTGTGACTAATTCCCTGGGTTTTGACGTGCCCGCTAAATAGTTCCACGTGCAATAGTTCCGCGTGCCAGTGGAGTAGTCAAAACTATTTCAGCCCTGAAAATCATGACGTTATGAATTTTATCGAAGCTTACGTCATACAATTGAATGTGCATTAGATTGATCTGTCGATGCGCCCCAAGCCAATTTTACATTCATTGTGCACATACATGTACACTGTTACAGGTTGAGTAATAAAACATTGTAATTCGGGGAACAGTCAAACATATTGCCCCTCGGTACTGTATTGCTCCTCGGTATTGCCTCGGGTCGTCCACAGCATCTCGAGGAAATAGTTTTTACTATTTCCCGAATCACCATGAAATAACTGTATACTATTATACTTTCATGACGAAATAGCGACCAGTCGCAGGCACACGCACATGCTGTGAATGTGTTGTTCGCTTGTGTCAAACTTTCAGGGGGCCGCTTCACTAAACTTCGTACGACTAAAATGTTCGTAAATGCAAACTTTCATCACATTAGCCATGTTTTCTTGTAAACAATTATTGGATTTACAGTTATTGAGCATAGGCTGCATATGCAGCCTATGCTCAATAATCGTAAATCCATCAATTTATATGTACAGACGATCCTAAATTTGCACTTATGAACATCTTAGTCGTACGAAGTTTAGTGAAACGGTCTTTATTGACGCAAGACCCACATACAATCAGTCGTGTTTGCTCACTAATAATCGTTCAGTATTGTAGCAAATCCAATAGCGGGTGGAGTTCATTAACACGAGCACACTGGAAGATGGCATTAACTGGACAATTAGATTTCGGCCTTAGTTTATACACCATCGCCCCGGCACAAGTGGTCGTAATATGGCCGTAATTTAATGACTGACGACACTCGACACCACGGGGTGCTGTCATTGTCGTGCAGCCGGCGATTGGGTGTAAACAAAACGAGTGGAGTATACTGATGTGGCGAGTGACGTTTTATGTAAATATTCAATGGAATACTCATGATAATTCACGTTTTAATTTTTTTTTCAAATGTTTGTTATACATGTATGCTCTCAATCACCAATTACCATCATACTAGGGAACCCTCGGCCCAATCGTTAACTGGAAGCCATTTGTTTGTACTTCGCGAGCGAATCTTTGCAAATTCAAACGTTTTAGCAGAACGGAACCCGAAAGTATACGTCTGTGGCAAAAATGGTATCATCACTGAATACATAATTGCATTGGTCAGTGAAATAAGAGGGCTAACTCCTACACGGAGTTAAACCATTTTTTTTCAAAATTCTCCTCCAATTGACGACTGCAACTGGTGCATCTCCGGATGTAACGACACATGCCGAATATTGATCAGTGCCTATACACGTATGACAGAAATCCATCTGCAGCCGATTTCATCAAAATTGCAAAGTATCCTTTTCTAGCAAAGTATACTTTGAGGGAGAAATTTTCAATTTTTGGATAAATTTATTAATTTTTATTATGCTGAATTTATTACATTATCACAGCCAAAATGGCTGTGATAATGTAATAAATTCAGTATAATAAATCTGCATACGTTTAATCATCAAATATATGCAGTCGTTAGTTCTATATGAAATAATGCATTTCGGGAAAAATAAATGATTACTCCCTCAAAGTTTACTTTGCTAGATAAGTATACTTTGCAATGTTGGTGAAATAGGCTATAGTTGATAGGCTAGTTGTGAACAGTAACTCTTGTAATCTACTCCCGTATCGCCCGTAGTTCTGACTAGGGAGTAGATTGCAAGATGTACTGTTCGCTACTCGTGATAGGCGAATAGTTACTGTTAAATAGTCAGTTTTGAAATGTAACAACTGGTAACCAATGTGCACACTGGTATGTATACATATAATATAACTGTAGACAAAGGAGTCAACATACAGTAGAACCTCTCTAAAGCGGACAACGATAACACCTTTGTGTGTATACTTTGATTGATTTCACTCATATTAGTATCTGACGGTATTGTATGTTCATGATTGCAAAGTACACAAAAAGCACTGGAGGTTTCATATTCCAGAATTACAGTGAAACCTGTCTAAACCGGACACCCTGGGAGCACACAGGGTGTCCTGTTAGAGAGGTTCCACTGTAGCGTCTTTAATTTCAGCTGTCAGGGTGTGACAGTTACCCAAATGATTAGGACTCGCGGCTGATGGTCGGTCGTAAACAATGGATTCACCCCATTTTCCTGCGTTCTGTCGCATTTCAGAGCAAACATATCGTTACTCGTCGAATTTTAGGGGTGGGGGGGGGGGGGGCCGGGTTTTTCCCTGCGTGAATCCACCCTTGATATGTGACTGTCTATTACAATCGTATATGCTATGACCATCGTTTTTCAAATTGTCTGGACGAGATGCTGAAATATGTGGTGGCAGATAATAGTAGCTCCGAAGAGACAATGCAACGAAAGCATGTATAACATGTATGGAAACGGTCAATGCAATGTGCATGCAGTTTCGTTTGTAGTTTTTAGTTTAACCCTTTCGCCCCTAAGAAACTGGATGGATTTTGATAGGTTAATTTTGAAACCAATTCAGCTGTCACAAACTTATTTTGAGACTAGTACATTTATGAAAACGGGGTGTTTTTTGTTCTCAAAAATGTTTAAATTACTTGCAAAAAGTGCAGATCCTGATGAGACGGCTCGTCACGAGCCGGCTCATCTGGATCTACACTTTTTGCCAATATCACTACAGGCCCGTAGTGTTGAAAGGGTTAAATAATATTTATTTCATACAATACACAATACATCAATTACATGTGAAATGTACATGGATTTGAAAACAAGCTATTAGCTTATATGAATGTATGTATATCCGGCCATGTACTGTCTGTTCCACGTTTTGCTGCCGACGAACCATTGGCTATTAAACACATTAAATCTAATTAAAAGTAAGTACTTTTTTATCAATAACAAAAAAGTCGCCCTCCCAAAAAAAAATTATTTGATGAAATTCCATCAAATATTGATTTTATTGCGAGAAAACGATTTTCCTATGGGAATTTAACATGGGGGCTAAAAATAGATTTTCTTTTAAATATTTTTTTTATTTGTGGACCGATTTTCAAAATCTAACTTTGTTTTCTTAGTTACATTATTGTCAAGCTATCTCGCCAGGTTTCGGAGTCAATTTCCAATTTTTTTTCGTTTTTTGATCCCTCAGGATCTAAAAACGAAATATTTGGAAATTGACTCCCCAGGGTTAGGGTTAGGGTAAGGATATTTTTTAGATTTCATGTGTTTAATGGCCAAACGTTCGTCGGCAGCAAAACGTGGAACAGACAGTAGTTTTTTTCATTACCCACCTCCCACATAAGCGAGTTGTCGTCAGCCGTTTTGATTTCGCTTGTGTTGATAATGCGGCCTTTAAATGGTCCGAACTTGGTGCCTTTCGCAATGATCGTCTTACAGCAAAATACCCCATAATGCACCACGCCAGCAAACACCGTCTTCCGGATAGTAACACCTGCAAATACGAGTATCGAGCCCATTAATTCACCTAGCTTAGTTAATCTACGGATGTCTTACTATTTCATCTGTCTTTTATATTTTCTGTATCCGTGAGAGCTGAGACCCTTATAGTGTACAATTTAGTTACAATAACAGCCCAACCTGTCCTGGCGTTTTGCTACACAGTCTGACGAGTGAGAAGTTGAACACTCATGTTATAGACATTCATGTTTCACGGCACATACGCACTGTGTTGACAGGGTAAAACTGTAAATCCAAGAATTGTTTACAAGAAAACATTGTTATTGTGAAATTTACAGACAAGACGTTTAGTGAAACTGGTCCCTGACTCGTGACATACTGCTCTTACCTTCTGGTAGGTCCAGCCCCTCAATGTTCACACTATGCGGCCGGGCGGGCGACCCCATGATACCTTTGTGGGCCGGGGGAGGGGTGTGGGTGCTGCCGGTCGTCTTAGACAGGATTCGGTCGATCCCTGCAATAGTACTGTACCATGGGGCAAGATTGACACAGGCGGTGGTGTAGTACACCACCGCCTGTGTCAATCTTGCCCCATGGTTATCAACGTTTCTGAACATATATTCTTAAAGGTACGTGCCCACTCAGTAGGCACAACATATTCTTTATCATCTGAGACATTTTCTGGCAAAATAAACATTCATTCACCATTACCCCACGTATTGATTGGCATTATTATAAATTTTATATCAGACGTAGCTTTCAACACTGATATCAGGGGCGATAACCGTGTTTCCTTAAAATGTAAACGGGCATTACTAGTTATACTCTGTATTTATTTTTTGATGTGCAATTATCATACTTTAAAATCTGACGAAAATATTATTTTTTCAGGTGACGCATTTAATTAGTATAAATAATTAAAAAATGCGATGCCTCATTTGCATATGGAAATAGCCTGATACCGACGCGCGTCACTATCAGTAAACTACATAATACAAAATGATTATACCTGAATAGCGGCTACTCGTAATCTTTAGAACTGTAGGGACACAATTATACACTTATTTAATTCATATAAAGAACAGTTTGTGCCTACTGAGTGGGCATGTACCTTTAATGCCAACTCGCAATCAAGCAACTTTATCGTCTTAGCCAGAGCCGTAGCAAATATTAGACACAGCTTGATTTCAAGCACAATATTCAAGTACAGTGGAACCTCTCTAAACCGGACACCCTGGGAACACAGGGTGTCCGGTTTAGAGATGTTCACTGTAAATCAGACATATGACTATGCCAATGTATGCGGCTGTGCTTTGGGAACTTGAACAGCCATTAGCATCATAGCTATAAACAATGGAATCCATACAGCTAAGGATACACAGACTGCATGTGTTTCCGGTTTCAAGGGGTTCTATTGTATTTTGAAAGAAATGAATCGTCACATATTGGCAAGAATAACGCAGGCGGTACCGTAATACTGCCCGGTCTATCTTTACATTGGTGAAATGGCACTGATGTGTACATGCACAATACAATGTGCATGATGCACATTGTATTGTACATGTACACATCAGTGCCATTTCACCAAAGTAGAGATATGTGACGTTTCTAATGAAATCAGTCAACACATTAAAAAAAATGTTAGATTAGATTAAGCTCATAATCATGCATTGAAGCGGTACAAACATGTTTGCTATAACTGCATTATCTACATGTGTATGACACTACTGTCTGTTTCACGAAACCTGCCTAAATGTTATGGCCATATAAACATTGCAAAAAACAATATTTGTTTTCGATAATATTAAATTGTATCAAAATTTAAGAATGATCCTTCTTTTTATTTCGTGAAATTTGGTCAAACATTGATTTTATTACGAAAAATTGCTTTGTCTATGGGAGTTTAATGGGAAGTGGAGGAGCTGTGGGAGGAGTCATAAAACGAAAACAATTGGAAATTGACACAGAAACCTGGCTAGATAGCTTGGAAATGATTCAACTAAGAAAACAAAAGCTACATTTTGAAAATCGGTTCACTATTTCTGAAATTAGAAAAAAAATCCCACTCTGTGAAGATGTCTATCGGGATTTAACATGTGGAAATTGTTTTATGGCAATAAAATCAATATTTGACCAAATTTCACGAAATAAAAAGAAGGCTCATTGTTAAATTTTGCTTTAAGTTATTATTATCAAAACAAGATAGTTCTTGCACTGTTTATACGGCCGTAAAATTTGGGCAGGTTTCGTGAAACAGACAGTAGACTGTCATGACTGCATTAATATTTTAATGCACTGCGTCATTACACTGCGAATCGTAGGCATTGAATAGAATAACATAAATGTGGTTGTGACTGGAGAAATAGAGTTCACGGGTTTTGCAACCAATGTAGATCCAGATCAGCCTGTGCATCCGCACAGTCTGATCAGGATCTGCACCGTTCGCCATTTCATCAATTGAAAACACGCCACACTTCTAACAAGCAATATAGATAGTTATCAGGCTATGGGAGTGTGGAATTTGATCAGGAGCTACACTGATCACAAATATCTTAAGCCCCATTTATCCCCATGTCACAACTAAATGTACTAATGGTGGCAAGTACATAGAGGATATTCATATTTTTGCAACGAATATGACATATATGTTCATCGAGTGGTGTGAGATGTCCATATTTCACAAGTGCCGTTAATCATATTCGTTGCAAAAATATGAATATTCTATTTATTATATACCGCTCCATCGAAATTAGAAGTTTTTTAGACTGTATACGGTAATGAATGTGTATTTGCAGCCTATTTGCGCTGTAAATACAGAATATGAATATATATAGCGGAAGTAGTCGTATTTTCACCGGAAGTTGTTTATTTCATCGATGAGAACATATGACTTTTATTTACATCGTATAACTATGTATTTCATGGGTAGGTATATAATAAATGTACACATTTCCAGTAAGCAGGTTTACAACAAGTTGTTGTAATATAACATACATAGTTTAACATTTAGTCTACCCAGTAGCTATGACTTAATATTATTATCCATGTTTATATTTCACTAGATATATCTAAAATGTACGGCATAAAGGCAAACTGCGATCTACAAAACCAGTATTTTCATTAGGAATAAGGATTAAATTATAAGATTATGATGACAATCTTGGCGATTTTCTATGAGTAGATTTTCCACGGACCCAACAGCTTGGAGTAGTTGGTCTACATCCACCATGTGACAGGTGAAAACGTGTTTCGTAACGAAATGTCAAAGTCCGCAAAAGAAATTACAGGGAAACCTCGCTAAACCGGACACACTGGGAGGTCCCCAGGGTGTCCGGTTTAGCGAGGTTTCACTGTAAATCATGATTTGAGCCATACTTGTGTGATATGCGATCACGAACAGGCATTATCACCAGAGATAAATGACCCATCAACATTATGATCACAAATTGTTCTTGTTGTCCGGTTTAGTGAGGAAGCACTGTAGTCGCTCAACATGAAACTTGCTAAACATGCATACAGTTATATTTAAAAAAACACTGTTTTTTGTTGTTGTTTTTTTTTTTAAAATACCGGTGCGGTATTAAACTATTTGCAATTGCACACATATGTACATGTAGATAACGCGTAAGAGAAATGGTAAAAAGGTTAACAGTTACCTAATTATAAAAAATGCCATGAAAACAAAAGAAAAACGCCACTAAAGGTCTAATTATAGGCCTTTAGTGGCTTTTTTGGGGGATTTCATGGCAACTTTTTTATATTTTCTGATATTCCGCTGGTTTCGAAACATATTTCGGGAACTTTTAATAATTTAACCATCCATTCTACTCGTTATTCACCTGTGCATTTGCGCAGGCTGACCTGGAGGCTATGCTGGCCGCACACGTCGTAATATATGTTTTCCCCGCCGGGCCCTATAATGCGAATTGATAGCCGTGGATTAGCGCCTGCACTGACCGGTAACACCTAAGGTGTTGTGCTAACTCAATCAAATGAAAGGTATGTATTCGTGTGCGGTTCACTTAATGCGCACCTTGTCCATTGCCCAATGTTTGTTTAACAGGCTTTTATTGCTAGTAATTGAACGATGTTGTATTTGAAGAATAGATCACCATTGAACATGTGTAGAAATGTGCATTGGATGACGTACATTGAAACTGCGCATTATCCCGTCAACACACGGTGCCGTGAAACATTTTGGATATTCTGTAAATACTACCTAATCACTGCGTATGAATATGTGCGGAGGCTGGGGTTATTTTTATTGCAGTTTAAAGATATTTGTAGGTGTTGACGGGATATATTGAATACTAGGTTAGTACCGTATAGGAAAACATATTTGGCGCGGCACGGAAACGGGATGTGCTCGGCAGAGCCTCGCCCATCCCGTTTCCTAAGCCTTGCCAGATTTGTTTTCCATTTCACGGCACTAACCTAGTATTCTCTATTTACATATTCCAAACTTTAAAAGTACGCTAGTAAACTAGTTCCAAGACATACACATGTAATGAAAGAATGATGTTTTATGAAGCGGGTCTTATGTGTGTTTCATTGTGTAACTGTTAAATATGCCTCAGTACTCGCTAAATAGCATATTCATTTCAATGTTATTTCGCCCAAGTAATGACTAGTGATAATATTTTAAGGACTACTTGCAACAGAATTAAACATTTTCACATTTGGTCGCCCTCTATTGTGATATGCATGTATCACTGTATCTCGATAAAGTACCGCTTTATAATTATAACAAGATTAGTTGACAATAAAATCGCGATCGGCATTCTTTACTTTAAGAATAAATAACTTCATCTATGCCGATGTTAGTAATCCTAACAAGATTATCCGAACCTTTATGTTGCCCCCTGGTTCTGTAATTGTATGAAAATAACGTTGATCTTTACCCGCTCGCTGCAATAATGTTTGGACAGCCACTGTTCGCCTTTAATTCTGTTGCCATTCGCGGAATCCAGTTCCTAATCTGTTAACTCTATGCATGCTAGCGGCGAAAATATCCGCCAAACGAATTAGGAGTATATGTTTTATTTCTCTCTGTAAATATGTCTTGAAATTTCATTATAATTGAATTCCAAGACATATTCATGACATTTATAATGAGAAATAAAAGAAAATATAATAAATTGTCATCTGTTATTTTTGAACTATTTATAGCCCACACATTTTCCAGCATGCAAAGCGTTAATATTGTTCAAAGCGTCCGTCTTATTCGATCATGAAATTTTATTTGTGATAAAATGTATTTAAAAAGAACTTCGCACACACACAGTCATGTAAACAGTAATCAGACATGTGTCATACGAATTTACGGCCGTGATCAGACGTAACATATGTCTGTTTTAGTTAGTTAGTATGATGCTTTGCTGTTGAATCAAGCCTGAAACACATTTACTCACAATAATAAAAAGTTATCCTCCACATTTTTGGCGGGAGACATACTGTCTCCACGCTATTGGGATCGTGATTCTGGCCGTTTGCACGGGTCTACTTTCGGAAGTGGCTCACTGTTCATCGGGGGACGTCTCAATAGGCTCAATTTGCGTTCGCAATTAACAACAGTCAGGTGACATTTAAAGTCAGCGAGTGAACTGAAAGCAAGTTATTAATAGCAACGGCAATGCTCAACATTATGTGTAAAATAGTTGGCATGCCCAACTTTACTTTTGAAGAGAACAAATTGCTGTTATTGAGACGCCCCCCGTATCGTGTACCACGCAGTCGCAATGCGACGTCGAAGGCCATTTCTTTTTCATATTGTGGTTTACGAGCGATTTTCGAAAAATTACCCTCTGGGTGAGCGAAACAAAATTCATGCAAACAGTTTGCCGTTCATGCAGCATACACGTATGTAGGCCTACGCCCAGTCATAATTTTGAAAAGATTTCACATAATACGTCTGCAATATAAAACGGTTTATTAGTCGGACATAAAGCACCTTTGCTTCATCAACCTATTTGTGTTTAGAGCAGGCTGTATTTTACAAACACCAGTAACTGATCAAGTTCTCCAAATTTGCAGATTGTACATCCAATAATCAACATCGAATATATTTCTAACAAGGAATTTCCGAGTATGCAAATTCACAAGTGGCTACTTGTCTCCCGCCAGTCAGTACTTTCAGTACTTTGATTATCATAGGTATAGGCAGATCCTGATGAGACGGCTCGTCACGAGCCGGCTCATCTGGATGTACACTTTTTGCCAATACCACTATACAGGCCTTTGGTGTTGAACGGATTATACTACGTAAGCAAACCATGGCAGGTTATTTTATTCGATCCGAAAAAAATAATTAAAACCAATATTAAACTCCCATTGTTTTATGTATCAAATTCAACATCCATATGTGACGGAATATATCCAAATATAACATTGATAAGGATATATAATACAGTTTAATTATGTTGAAACATGTGCATACTGTTTGTATTACATTCACCAACATTAAAATAAACATAGATCATAGCAGGGGCGTAGCTACCAATTTCATATTGGTGCGACATAGCTGGCGAGTCAAGATCTGGCCTGTCGACAACGACACAATGAACTCAGCACATAGACCTACTACATGATACACATATGCCGACTTCACAGTGTCATTGTCGATATATCTCCGTTACTAATAGTCATGCTATCATAATGCTAATTATGACACTAATTGGTGGATGTATAAGTAACAACTGGTAGATCTACCGAGTCACGGTGGCGAATCCACCATTTATGTGAACATTTGCAATACCGTAGTAATTATGGGCTGCCGATGGGCAAGGGACCTTAAACAAACGTTTGTGGCCGGGTGTACGTATATTTCCAAATCAGTCTTTACACTCACACAATTATGTTGTTTTCATATATGTAGTGGCGATAATAACAATTTGCTGACTGAATAACGAACAGTGTATGCCAGTAACATGTAAGATTGTGCATGGTGATCTTGAACTAGGAAGGTGGCAAACGTGTTATATTTTGTCGACCGTGGGTACACAATCATGTGAAGATAAGAAGACAGTAATAACCAAGTCCCAATGTGTGTCAATAAAAGTCAGATATCATGAAAAATCGGGCATAGGTTTGTCTTATAATGTTGCTTTAGTATTTTCACTTAGGTTTTTTGGGTTTAAAAAATGATGGTGAAATAAAAATCGGGCCTAGGTTTGCCTTATAATGTAGCTATTTTCAGTTTTTGAAGGCTTTTTTTGTTTACAAAAATTGGGGAAATAATTAAAAAACTAATGTAATGAAAAAATCGGGCATAGGTTTGCCTTATAATGTAGGTATTTTCAGTTTTTGTAGGCTTTTTGGGGTTCAAAATATTGAGGAAATAATTAAAGTCCAATGTCATGAAAAAATTGGGCATAGGTTTGCCTTATAATGTAGATATTTTCACTTTTTGGAGGCTTTTTGGGGTTTAAAAATATTGGTGAAATATCATGAAAAAAATCGGGCGTACGTTTGCTTTAGTTTATAATGTAAAAGTGCAATATCATGAACAATCGGGCATAGATTTGCCTTATTATATTGCTATTGTAACATTTTTAGAGGATGTTTTGGTTTAAAAATATCAGTAAAAACACAAAAAGTCGAATATCCAATATGAAAAATCGGGCATATGCATACGGACTCTTCATTACTCAAATTCAAACCAGTCCGGATACGACGTCTCGTTTCGAACAGCCAGGCTGAAACTGGATCAACACTGCAAACGTAGAATGGATTCTCACCAACAGCACATAGAGAAGCGGCGTTGTACAAACAATTCCCGTCTCCCTTCGCTTTGAATGCAGATAAGTGTTCGTATTATGACGGTAGTAGCACGTCCGACAACTGGTCCACCTCAAGTTTAGTACCGTCGAATGTCAAATATTTCGCAGTGACAGCTTTCATTAGCTTATCCTGCCGATTCTGGAACATATACTTTATTTGCTCTGCATTTTTGCTGAAGATCAGCTGCTCTAAACGACCGAAGTCACCCATGATAACTTGATAATTGAAAACATGTAGCGTCTGTTTACTTTCGGTTTCGTCTGTGTCATGTAAGCGGATGCAAAGCGATCAGTCTGGTAGGCAGGGTTAAACCGAAGTCCGAATCATCAAGTGTACATGTACGTGACGGTGGTCATACAGGGGCGGCGGAAGCAATTGATTATGGGGGGGGGGGGGGGGGGGGGGCGAACTTTTGTGAGGCCCGAAGGGGCCGAATTCGCTAGGGGGGTCCGGGGGCATGCCCCCCCGTAAATTTTTTGAAAATCCAAGTGGTGTAAACACAATTTCCTGCATTCTCAGCAATGTTTGAACAATGTTTGATTAAACTCCGTGGATGGACGGTTAGGCCGGATCGGCAGGTACCAACTGCTCCTCCCTCTCTTAAATGAGTTGGCTCAGTCAGAGTCGGGTTCCCAGTAATCATGATTACACAAATATATTACAGTAAAAAATAATTTTTTTACAGAATTATTGGGGGGGCTACGCCCCCCCCTGCCCCCCGCTTCCGCCGCCCCTGTCATATGAATATCTGGAATTCGGGGAACGGTGTATAAAACGGTTACTTTTTTTTTCAAATCTACCTGCCTGTTTTCTATAATATGAAATATACAATTCTGAACAATCAAATAATTCCCGTCTAAAATATTGGTGCGACATGTCGTCAAAAACGGGCTTTGGCAGAAATTATTGGTGCGACATGTTGACCTATTTTGAATTATTGGTGCGACAATGTCGCACCAGTCGCACCATTATCTACGCCCATGAGATGTACAGGGTCTGTATTAAAAGGTACATGTCCACTCAGTAGGCACACAATGTTCTTTATATCAGAGACATAATCCGAGACATTTTCTGACAACATAAACATTCATTCACCATTACCCCAAATTGATTGGCAGTATTATAAATTTTAAATCAGACGTAACTTTCAACACTGATATCAGAGGCGATAACCGTGTTTTATTAAAATGTTAACGGACATTACTATTTATACACTGTATATATTTTTTGATGTGAAATTAAAATATTATTTTTTCAGGTGACGCATTTAATTAGTGTAAATAATTAAAAAATACCATGCCTCGTTTGCATATGAAATAGCCTGATACCGACGCGCGTCACTATCAGTAAAATATATATTACTAAATTATTATATCTGTATAGCGGGCACTCGTAATCTTTAGAACTGGTGGAATAATGACACACTTACACATTTATTTTATTCCTATAAAGAACATTTTGTGCCTACGGAGTAGGCATGCACCTTTAACGAGGTACGTTCATGGAAGTTTTAATGACCGCATTATCATAACGTACGCATATGCGCATGCATATGCTGATATCAAACACACATACAGGAAGGGGCCTTTTCACGTCTGACCACAGCAGACTCAAATGGAATACCACTTGAAGAGGCTTGCAGAACTTGTTACAAGTTTGCAAACGTGCGATAAATAACATTCCCGAAGGAGATATCAATGTCCACTGGAAGCGGAATTAGGCAACATTCGTCAGAATCCATCTGAACTTTCACGCCCCTCGACTCGTGGCCTCAGCCAGTTACCGAGATGGCGTCATAGCGTTAACAATCTTAGTCCACACCGCGTGGACATTCACACGTCGCTCGTCTCATTGTCAAACGCTGTTTCACGCATGCGAAGATCAGAATTTGATTTACACGGTCATCTCTACGTTTAGAGAATTAGTTGATTCTCGTTATTGAACGATCACGATTTAATAAAACAATTTCTTGGTAGATGATACAAAGGTAATTGTCAGATCCGAACTGAGGAACTTCATAAACCGATACAGAAAATCAGGCTACAGAGCGGTGATCTGATTCAGAAAATCAGATGGCTGAACGGTTATTAGTAACTGATACAGAAAACCAGGCTACAGAACGGTTGACTTATAAAGAAAACCACACTACGGAACGGTTGACTGATACGGAAAACCAGGCGACTGAACGTGGACCGATACACACAAATCATGCGAATGAACGGTAAACCGATACAGAAAATGAGGCGACTGCACATACCGTGCAGTCGCCTCATTTTCAGTATCTGTTAGTACAACATATAATGTAGTTTTAAACTGGTATGCTTACGTCGACGTGCATTATAAGGCCGCCGGTGGTACTGGATTAACGTTATCACAAACTTACTTTATTTAAATAGTTACATTTACAAGTGACCCTGCTTGTTATTAAATGAATTATACCTAGTGCCCTGGGTGGGCAAGTTGCCCTAATTATCAACATGTCAGCTTGATTTAATAGAAGCTAGGTGTATTCTCTCTAAATAAAAACGCAAGAGAGTTCTACTTGGCAAACACTTGAAGTATGAGACACAATCTGCCTAAGGGGGTAATATCATCGTATCATCCCATATGTTTCTCGTCGACTATTCTACAAATTGGTGGTAAGCAAATAGAAAACGCATCTATCGCTATAAATACCACAAAAGATAAATGTAAAGCCAATTTAAACGTATTTACCGAGGGCCTATTACGGAGATAGACTTACAGATTTAGAGTATTTCTGGCTTGTTGAACGTAATTCTAACAAAAGTTGTAAAACGTGGGCAAATACGTGGCAGTTTGCCGAGATCTAAGTAAAGCTACTGGCACATTTCGAATGGCGAAAATAAACACCCCGCTAACGGTTTCTGTTATTTAAATGTTTAATTTTTCATTTGAAACATGATTTCGTGTTAATTGCTCGCTACCTAACGTGACCATTTGTAAAGACCGCGCCACTCGCTGGAAATAGAATCGGCTAAAACAAACGTTTCTATTCTCCAGACAGGCACACTTCATCGCAAACTATAACAGTTCTAATGGACCACGACAAACGGGCTTTATTGACTTTCACAGCGGTGTACCTCTATTCATATACCATAGTCACTGGTGTAGCACCTGGCGACGGCGTAAAATGCTCACCTCGAAAAATTTACCAGTTTCCTGACGAGATCCCATTCAGTTGTATTTAGAGCTATCGCATAAACGCATTTTTCGTCTAGTAACCGGCGCAAATTCTTGCGCCGGTTACAGGACGAAAAATCGTTTATACCGTATGTTCTGCATGTAGCTGAATAGGAATTCGTCAGGAATCCGGCGCCTTATTCGGCTTGAACCTGTTTGCGATACAGCAGCGTCTACATTTTTCCCCGAGTATACTTGCAAAAAGTGCAGATCCTGATGAGACAGCTCGTTGCGAGCCGGCTCATCAGGAGCTGCACTGTTTGCAAACCCCGCTATAGCGGAGTTTCGAGTACATGCCCACGCAGTAGGCACAACATGTTTTTTATATCAGAGACATTATCTGAGACATTTATGGCAAATATACATTCATTCACCATTACCCCACGTATTAATTGGCATTATTATTAATTTTATATCAGACGTAAATGTCCACACTGATATCAGGGGCGATAACCGTGTTCATTACAATACTAACGGACATTACTATTTATTCTCTGTATTTATTTTTAGATGTGCAATTATCATACTTTATAATCTGTCGAAAATATTGTTTTTAGGTGACGCATTTAATTAGTATAAATAATTTTTATTATTAAAATTTAAGAATGAGCCTTCTTTTTCTTTTGTGAAAATATTGATTTTATTACGAAAAATTAGTTCTCTATGGGAATTTAACATGGGGAAAAAAGAGGTGGAGAACCTGGAGGAGTCGAAAAACGAAAAAAAAAGGAAATTGATTCCGACACCTACATGTAGCTAGATAGCTGGGAAATGATCTAACTAAGAACACAAAAGTTACATTTTGAAAATTGGTCCATTATTTCTGAAATTAGAAACATTTCCCCATGTGAAATCCCGATAGACATCTTCACTCTCTGTTTTTTTTGTGCAAGAAAATCAATATTGGACCATGCAACTTACAGTATTATTAGGCTAGTGTCTTTTGATATCAATGTTATCGGGCTCGGCTCGGAAGAGGTAACCTGTAGCAGATTTCACCAAAATTGCTAAGTATACTTATCTAGCTAAGTATACTTTGAGGGAGCAATCATTTATTTCCCCCGAAATGCATTATTTCATATAGAATCAACGACTGCATATAGTTGATGATTAAAAGTATGCATAATTATTTACTGAATTTATCCAAAATGGCTGTGATATTGTAATAAATTCAGTATAATAATTTGGTCAGAAAATATTTTATTTCATTAAATAAAAATTAATAAATGTATCCTTAAATTGAAAATTTCTCCCTCAAAGTGTACCTAGCAAGAAAAGTATACTTTGCAATTTTGGTCAAATCAACTACTGATAAACTTGCTACCAAACCACACTAGCCTGATATATATGCTATATCAATGTCCACATTTACTGAATACCAATGCTGTACAATTCCACCATTTGTGACGCAGCTGTGTATGCTGGGTGGTCGAAGTTGTGGCAATTAAAATGCCACGCCCAGTTCCATTCACCGTTTGAACACGTGTGTTTGTATACAGTATATATCAAACACAATATCGGTTCGTAATATTGAAAGTCTACCATGTCGATATGACAATTAGGTTTTATAAATACGTGTACATGCAGAAGCGTCGGAAGCAAATTAATATTAAGGAGACGGCAGTCGACCCGAGTGCTAGAGGGGTCCGGGAGCATGCCCCCCCCCCGGAATTTTGTTTAGATGGCATTTCCTGCATTCTGCTGCATTTAAGAGACAACATTAGTAGGTATCTCTCACACATTTTTGTAGCAAAAACACTGGTAAAAAATGATAATTCAATGGTAATTTTATGACAATTATTAAAAAGGTTTGTCTGATTTGTATGAGGTACACATTTGGAAGTGTTCATAATGCAAATATAATATTTAGTATACTTATACTATATCATTTTGCATGTGTGTAATCTGTTTTAGTATGTACAAGTATTACACAAAACTAAACAAAACACATATTACAGTCAGTTGTCAGGAATGGCACTGTTCCCGCGCTCGGTAAAGTCAATATTTTACATTTGAAATTATAAAATCGAATGAACATTTCATTACCAGGATACTCACTACATTGCACCAGGTGTTTGTTTACCCAAAATCACGATCACGTCCCGATCCCAAACTCACAGCAAAGTTAAATAAAACAATTTGGTCCGGTCCCGACGCCTCTGACATGCCGGTGTACCTCATATATAAGATAGTGGTACTTGAGATTATATAATACACAGGGGTGCCGAAATCATCATAAGATTGGTCCGGCGAATCTACTTGATTCCCCCGCTACCCACCTAAACTGTATGTTGTTACCACTCAGTCAAGCCGTCTCGCCGAGACGGTTCGACTGAGTGGTAACAACATACACTTTTGATGCGAAATGAGAAAAATTGCAGAACAATATTTACATTCCGTTTTTGTATACATGAATTACAAATTGGTCATAATTATTGATCCGGCAGTGGCCGGACCTGTTCCGACGCCCCTAATACACCTAATCACTTACCATAACTGAGATCTTCGGATCTCAACCCAGACAACGCGTGCCCGTGGTCTTTCGTACCGCGATTGGTCTTTGTGTAGCCGTACAGTACCAAGTCCAGATCTTCCTGGCTGAACGTGAAACTGGGAACCAGAAACGGCGGGTACATTGTTGGTGGTAGCAAGGCCGGGCCCATCCGCGGCATACACAGCGACTGCGCATGTGTACCAAGGGCGGAAGTGGATGTGTGAGTGATTCCT
Source organism: Conchocele bisecta (assembly GCA_029237695.1). Classification (NCBI taxonomy): domain Eukaryota; kingdom Metazoa; phylum Mollusca; class Bivalvia; order Lucinida; family Thyasiridae; genus Conchocele; species Conchocele bisecta. The sequence continues at coordinate 121,859,520 of CM055266.1, forward strand.
GGAGCAGGAAGTCCAAGAGCGGACGGATGTGGCTGTGTTGGAATTCGAAATCTCTCCAGTCCTTGTGGGAAACTGAAATAGAGTATAATGATGACGTTATCATTTATTGAGAAAATAATTTAACAAACTATAGAAATGCAATAATTGTTGTTTCCTCTAAATGCAGCTTCAAGCAAAACTTGTAACCCTTAGACCGCTACTCACAACAATTGTCGTCTGCTGTTGGTTTTATATCTTGCCTTATTTCTCAATAAAAACATGTTTTGACAGCACTTCAGAATCATTGGAAATGATTCTGAAGTGCTGTCAAAGCATGTTGTAAATTATTCTAAAGTGCTGTCAAAGCATGTTTTTGATGATAAAATGGAAAATAGAAAATAAACAAAAAAAAATAAGATAGCGGTGTAAGGGTTAATTATAAAACAACTCATATTCATGTCGTATATAGAGAATACCAGTCTAATGTATTTTGATATCAATTTCAGGCAAGGCTAGGAAACGCGTAGGAATTCCGAGGCTTGCCGAGGATTTCCTACCGTTTCCGAGCCGAGCCTGATAAACTTGATATAAAAAGAAACTAGCCTGGTATTCTATTTATCAGGTAGCGTTTTATGCTAAAAAATGACCACAGATGACGTCGTTATCTATGGACAGAACGCGGACTTGTTTACTTTGAGTCATTACACTGATATCATTCGGTAACGTCACGTGACGTCATCCGACCAATGGAATGTCAGTTTTCACTTCGTTGTAACCCGGATGTTTGTATCAGGTCAATGCCTGATACAATAATATTTTATCAACCAGTACGTATTCGGTCAATACAGGGCAGGTTACCTGATAAATTAGCATAATCGGCAATGTCGATTCATGGATTCGTTGTTCCATGTACATATACACATACTTGTCATCTTGACATTATATGAGGCAAACTATGCGATCTTGTACCCAAGAAGGTATGCGATATCTCGTGCAGTATATTTTCCGTAAACATTTACAGACCATATCACATATGCTGTAAGGGATCGGGCCGTCCGTAGCACCGAGGGGCAATATGTTTAGATTGTGCCCCGAACGACATAATAACTGTTATATTACTCAACCTGTAATATACTGTATGGCTTTTTGTGATACTGTGAATTTGGGATGAGGCACATCGACATAAATCATGACGTCATGACTTTAGGGGTGAACATAGTGTTGACTATTTCCCAGGCACGCGGAACTATTGCTCAGTAGCATATTTCACCAACATTGCAACGTATACTTTTCTAGCAAGTAATCATTTATGTTTCCTGAAATGCATTATTTCATATAGAACTAACGACTGCATATATATATTTGATGATTAAAAGTATGCAACATTATTATACTGAATTTATTACATTATCACAGCCAAAATGTCGTACGAAACTTAGTGAAACGGGCCCCATGGACAACATCATCTGTCAGAAGTGTATGTCGGAAACTGCAGTACGCTAGACAAACTTCAGTTCACAGTGACCTAATTATTCCGAATGAAATACTTATTTTTCTTTTAAGTTTTAGTGTTTAAGTATTTACGAAAAAACGAACTTCGAGGCGTTACCTTGTTTCTTATTTTCCATAGTGAATTAAACTGCGACACACTACAGTGTTTACTAATTATACATGTTAAGCAGTCACAGTATCAGGAGGTCGTTTCACTAAACTTCGTACGACTAAAATGTTCGCAAGTACAACTTTAGGATAGTCTGGAAATTTCAATTGATGGATTGTTTCATTGAACATATGCTGCATATGCAACCTATGCTCAATAAAGAAGACATTGTTAATGTGAAATTTACAGACTATCATAAGTTTGCACTTACGAACATTTTAGTCGTACGAAGTTTAGTAATTAAATCATATGACATAAATTACTTCATGAAACAGATTATTTAATAAACTATGTAAATGGTGTTCAATTAATTGTATGTGCATACTTGCAAACAACATACATACGTTATTATACATATGCAGTGCATTATAAAACTGTTAATTATGTTGCTTGTATTAGATTGTAAATGACTATTTTTATCTAGTGAATATATATTTACAAGAGCAACACCAAATTTACCATTTCGTTGTGGAGTTTAATGTTTAATGTACAGTGGGGTCAGCGTGTAAGTGCACACACGAACGAACACGACAGGTTGGTCCCAACCTGTCGTGTTCGTTCGTGTGTGCACTTACACGCTGACCCCACTGTAACGGTGGCGATGGTATTTTTCGATGGTGTTCTTACTGTCATGACAATTATTCTCAAAATACAAATACAAATACGTATTGATATGCAAGTAACATTATTCTATTATACCGTATCGAACTATAGCTACACTTGCTGAAAAAGTTGGTACGAATATAATCGGTATAAACGTTATGTGTAATCATTGTAATGATTTACGAATACGAATATTTCGTTTTGTCATGCTTTATTAGTGTTATCAACCCAACGTGACTTTCGCATACATATATAACAAGGTGCATGATCACGTGGTTACAACAACAACAACGTCGCCCACTCCAAAGTAAGTATTATTTGATATTTTCCTTAATATGCAACGGATTTTGATGCAATATGGCGCAGCAAACGCGTCTTCAAGAGCTGCATTTGGTGGTCCATGGAGTCCGGCACAGACTTATGTCGTTTTTGCGAAGAATCGATTTCCGTGTCGGTAGACACGGAAATCGATTCTTCGCAAAGACGACAGAAGTTTGTGCGAAAATGCAGAGACCACCAAATGCAGCTTAACAAAACGCGTTTGATGCGCCATATGTCATCAAAATCCGTTACGTAATAAGGACAATAGAAAAGAATACGTACTTTGAATCAGATGGATTCTGGAAGTTTCAGTACTTGTTGTTGTTGTTAGTAACACGTGATCACACACCTTGTATAATATATAATCCGAAATTTATTGTAATACTATAAAATCTATATTTACATTTTACAAATTATCGAATATACTGGTTTAAAAATTAAGTGTTGCTGAATATCTGAATTTCAATTACATAGGAAGAAATGAATAAATTACTTGAAATGTTGAACCTAAAACTGGATGAAAACTATCGAAGTTAGTTCTGTAGCCTATTTCACCAACATTTCAAAGTATACTTATCTAGCAAATTATACTTTGAAGGAGAAATTTTCAATTTTAGGATAAATTTATTTATTTTTTATACTGAATTTATTTCATTATCACAGCCATTTTGGCTGTGATAATGTAATACATTCAGTATAATAATTCTGCAAACTTTTAATCATGAAATATGTGCAGTTATTAGTTCGATATGAAATAATGCATTTCGGTAACAATAAATGATTACTCACACACAGTATACTTTACTAGATAAGTATACTTTGCAATTTTGTTGAAATCGGCTACTGAAACCTGCCTGGATATCTTGGAAATTAATACTTTAATATCGGCCACTACATGTATTTCTGAAAGTAGAAAAAATAGATTTTGACATTTCCTCATGTTAAATTCACATAGACATATGCACCCATGTGAATATCTCGATATGGTTCTAACATGGCGAAATAAATTTTCGTAATAAAAACAATATTTGACAAATATCCGCAAAATATAATCATTCTTAAATTTTGCTAAAACAATAGGAAAATATGTTGATATGACCGTACATTTGTGGGCAAGTTTACGCGAAACAGACATTATGGTATATGAGATACGACATGTAATTTTGTACCTTCGGACATCTGCGTAATTTCATGAAATACGTTTACACACAATTTACAATATTTCCGTAAATGGTGTCAATAGTTGACAATAATTTTCGGGGTACATTCGGAAGTATATTCCGCATGTAGTGTAAAATAATTGTCAACTTTTGACTTAATTTATGGAAAATATTGTAAATGTTGTAAACGTATTTAATGCAATTACGCAGATGTCCGAAGGTACGCAATCACATGGCGTGTCTGTCTGTTATGTATGTATACTTACCCAGTGAGCGGTAGGGGGAGCCGGTTCGGTGGTAGAAAACTAAACGCCGAATATCGTGTATGATCCATGTTAGAACACAACTGTAAATATTTATTCCGAAATGTCAAAGTATGAAACATGGGTTTGCAACAGTTCCTATTAATACTAGATACCAATGCGAAACAAATATTTAATATTTTGCTTTCAGTTCTCTATGTGGCGATCTCCGTGATTGACACCCGAGTCGGTTTTTCGGAAAGTATGGCTTTAAGCGAATTTGTAATCACTGCCAACAATAACTAAGCCATTGGCATTATGGAGCGCAAATTGTATCAAACATCAGCGGAAATCAGTCAGTCCGTATTCGGCATTTGCCCTGTAACTTTCATCAATTTTCGATGTCACTTACTGCTGTTTGCTCTTCACTTGCCGGTCGATCACAGACACTGCCATAACGACGGTTATTTCAGGTCCGACGCAATATTATAATTAAGTGTTTGCCGAACACCCAGTTGGGGTCTTTTCATTCGTCCGCCTCATATTTATTTAACATATTAGCGATACTTGCACATGCGCATAGCGATACTCTATCATTAGATTATGAATCGGTCGAACTTAATTGTGGCACACAACCGCTTGCGTTAATCTCGCCCAGGTTATCAAAGTTCCTGAACATATATTGTCAATACCAACTAGTAATAAAGCAATTTGATTGTCTGAGCCTGAGCTGCAGCGCAGCTCAGGCTCAGACAACCAAGCTGCTTGATTTCAAGCACAATTATCAAGTATTTTGAAACAAAGAAATCGACAAATATTGGCACAATTAACGCAGCCGGTAGTGTATTATGGAATCAGAAAATAGAAATGGAAACTTCATACAGAAGGAATCGCAGGTTGTTGTGCTAATTCGTTCTCGATACACTGCCAACAAATCGGTATTCAGCAACTGTTATTGTTTCTAAACAAGACACCTTATACCTACTTAGGTTCTTGCCAAAAGACATACGCACAATTGAGGATAATGACCGCATACTTGTATGTTATATAGTTGTATACTTTGCACAGTCGGTACATACAGACATATAGAATACTAGATACTTCTATGTTTCTGGTACATACAAGCAAGTTAGGCAAACTATTTCCTATTTTGCACCGCACATTCCATGTTGAAATGCTACAGTGTACACTATTCTGTATAAACATATTTTATTAAATAATAATTTACATCATTTTTCGGTATACAAGCAGTGTAAAGAGGATTGGAACGAACAATTGCTATCTTATAGAGTTCCTCTCCTTGTGTACACTATTTGAAGGGTCGACGAAAGAAGGGGGCTAACTCCATACGAGTTAGATCCCTTCGTTCACTGGCCCTTCAATTTGAATCTTCACAATGAAATGTGGAGTCACAAAATAGACCATCGTTGGAGAATGTGTGGCAACACAGGATCTTAGGTCACTGTCCATCAAGATGAAAGAGTTCGATTTACAATTTCAAGTAACCGTTCCAATCGCACAGGCACAACTAAACCCACTGTTTACAATTATTGTAGATGTAGATGAGCTGGCCGAAAACGTAAATATAATATCGGTACAGTAACGCACTTTTTTCACATTCGGAATATACCGGTCCCAGACGTCACTTTAACCATTTGAACCCGAAAGCCCGCTATATCGGTTTATGCAAACAGTGCAGATCCAGATGAGCCGGCTCGTAACGAGCCGTCTCATCAGGATCTGCACTGTTTGAAAGTAATTTTCATATTTTTGAGAACAACACATACCCCCTTTTCATAAATGGACGAATCTGAAAATCATTTTGTGACCATTGGATTGGTCGGAACATTAGCATAGCACACAGTCCATTCCAGTTCCTTAGGGTTGAAAGGGTTAAGGTGTTCCTATCTCAAGGCTGCAAGGGCTGAACATGTATGACTCGTCACGAAAAACGAGTTTGTGAGGAGTGTAGCACTAGACCAGCCTCGTCATCGGCACAGTCTGATAAGGGTACCGCATACCCTGTTCGCCATTGACTTTGAAGAACGTTTATGGTGTATCTTATAAAAATATGTAAATAATATAACAGGTGCGGATCTAGAGGGGGGAGGGGGTTCCGGGCTTGCATCCCCCCATTCAGCGACGGAGTTTACATAGATCACAGTTTACCACCAGTTGGAGTCTGAATTTAAATGCCGTAAAACACAGGAAAGTGCATTTCGAAGAGCTCGAATATGGGACAACCTCTTAGTTGCGAACGGTAACTCTTGCAATTACTCCTGTACCGTCCGTAGCTAACTACGTACGGTACGGGAGTTGATTGCAAGAGTTACCTTCGCAACTAGACAACCCCTCCCCGCCCCCCCCCCCCGTTCACCAAATGCTGGATCCACCCTGTACTGTATAGAACCCGCCTTGGAAGCGTGGCTTAAACTGATCTCTGACTGCTGAGTCAGCATGTAACTCGGGCCCCTCTGATACCAATTGAACCACTTGCGTTTTAGTAAGCAAATAGAACAGACGTAGTTATTAACCAAACCAATGAGTTGTTTCTATAGCATTCCCTCATCAATATATCCACACAATGAGACATTACATTGGCGACGAGAAGTGGGAAATTATGTGAACCGTGTGAAACAAGGATTTAATTAATGTTTTGTGGATTTATCAAACTGCCAGCGTAAAAAATATTACATGACAGAGGATTAAATTCTGGACTGTTAGTGTGAAACCAAAAACCAACGAAATAAAACAATGGCAGCGAAATTAGACATCTCCAATCCTGGACAGTTCAATGTCAAAGGCGAACATACAAATCTGAACAAGTCGTGGGAACAATATCTCAAACGATTCAACTACTACATCAAAGCTTGTGGCGTCACGAAAGACGAACAAAAACGGGCACTGCTGCTACACGTATCCGGGGAACAAATGCAAGATATCTTCGAAATGTTGCCGGACACTGGGACCACACACGACCAGGCAATGACCAGTTTATCCACTAACTTCCAAACAAGAAAAATGTCGTATGACAGGCACGTGTTCCGGAAATCAAAACAAGAAGAATATGAGACGATCGACAGCTTCATCGTACGACTATCCAAACTAGCAGTGTCATGTGAATACACAGACCAAGACGACATGGTGCTTGACCAAATCGTAGACAATTGCAGATCACAGGAACTACGTAAGAAACTCCTGACAGAGTCGAATTTGACCTTGGAAAAGAAGGTACAATCCATAGCTCGGACGTACGAACTTTCCGAGACACATGCGAACAAAATGGCAATGCATGATCGTCAAACAACCACTGAGGTAAAGAAACTATGGAAGCCAAAACGACACGATTCGATTCCAAGACAAGTAGCCACGGGGTTCAGCCATCCTGGTCGAAAATACGGCGCCACTGGGTACACATCCGCCGGGAGCAAACAGACGCAGAGACGTACACAAGGTCCACCTGCAGAAAATAAAGCAATTTGTTATCGCTGTGGAACTTTTGGTCATTATGGAAAAGACTGCGTTAGATCCAGAGGTGTCATTTGCAATGACTGTGGTAAAGAAGATCATTTTGCCAAAATGTGTAACTCTAAAGTGAAAAATGTGCATGCATTCAATCATTCTAGTGGTGACATGTCGGATAAAATATTTATGTTAAACGGAAGACATGAGGCCAGTGTGAACTTAAACATCGAAGGTAATATTTTAAATATTTTAATTGATTCTGGTTCGTCTGTCAATGTTATTGACCGAGAAACGTTCGAAAAACTCAGAAATGCCGATACTCCGTTAGAAAAGTCCGACACCAAAATATATCTGTACGGTAGTAAAACGCCAATTAAATTATACGGAAAAACAACATTGCATGTCTCTGTCGCACAGAAAATACACGAGGTCGCATTTCAAATCATTAACTGAACCGGTAAACCGTTACTATGTCGTAAAACCGCTACAGACTTAGGCCTTCTACATATCGGTATGATCAACAGCGTCTCCGCAAATACGACGGACACGACTGATCAGATTCTCAGTTCATATACGGACAGATTCGAGGGAATAGGAAAGCTGAAAGACTTTCAGCTACGATTGTATATTGATGAATCTGTCAAACCAGTAGCACAGCCTGCTAGAAAAAATCCTTTCAAAATGCGCGAACAAGTCGAACAAAACTAAAACAACTTGAGAAATTAGACATCGTCGAAAAGGTCGACGGCCCAACGCCTTGGGTCAGTGCCTTGGTACCGATACCGAAAAATTTCTGGGGTTAGTTAACTTTTGCGCTAAGTTTGTACCAAACTTTGCGACGATGGCAGAATCGTTGCGTAAATTAACGAGAAAAGAAATAGAATGGGAGTGGACCTCACAACAGCAAAATGCATTATACACGCTGAAACAATAAATCACAAGCACCGATGTCATGGCATACTACAATCCCGTAGCCGAGACAAATATTGTTGTCGATGCATCTCCATTCGGACTTGGAGCGATTCTAAGTCAAAAACAATCAAACGGTGAATTTAGACCGGTGGCTTACATGTATGCCAGCAGGACGTTAACGCCAGTAGAGCGACGGTTTTCTCAGACTGACCGAGAAGCGTTAGCTGTTACATATGCAATCCAACGATTTAATGTCTACCTGTATGGTATGGATTTTCTGGTCTACACTGATCACCGCCCACTCGAAAAAATATTCTCAACTTCGCACGAAGCGCCCCCGCGAATCCAGAGATGGGTACTCAAATTGCAATGCTATAACTTCACAGTTAAGTATTTGCCGGGCCACATGAACGCAGCTGACAGGTTATCAAGATCGCCACTGCCTGACACACATGCTTATGGCGCTGGTACAGAGATGTATGTCAACTACATAAGTAACGCCAGCCTTCCCATTGCGATCCCGCTAGAGCAAATGAAAAACGCGTCCGAAAACGATAAAACAGTGTAACTCGTGCGCGAAAGTCTAAAAAGAAACAGGTGGTCGAAAGATCCCAAATTACGATCCTATTACCCAATCAGAAATGAATTAACGGTACAAAACTATGTTGTTCTTAAAGGCACCAAGATAATTGTGCCGAATTCACTTCAAAAACGCGTCATGGACTTGGCTCATGAGTCACATATGGGCATTGTCAAAACTAAGTAAATATTGTGCGGCAAAGTATGGTGGCACAGCATGGACAAAGACGTGGAACATATGATTCAGTTATGTCATGCATGTCAGATGGTTTCATCTCCACCGCGCGCACCGCCGATAGCAACCAAGCGGTCCATGGATAAAGTTGGCCATGAATTTGACTGGTCCTTACGGAAACAAGGAACATTTGATGGTGGTCATTGACTACTATTCGCGATTTCCGATGGTCGCAATTTTGAAATCGACAACAAGTGCTTCGATTATAAGCAAACTGCGAGCAATGTTTAGCTTGATGGGAGTTTGCGATGAGCTGGTCACTGATAATGCGAGTAACTTCGTTTCTGAGGAATTTTCACATTTTCTCAAGGAAAACGGTATTACACATACGCGGTTATTCCATACTGAGCCAGAGCTAATAGCCTAGTTGAAAACTTTAAGAAATCGATAAAGAAAGCGGTTCGCACTGCGGTGCTCGAACAGAAAAACTGGCGAACAGAACTGTATACATTTCTGTTACACTACAGAGCAACGGCACATTGTACAACCAACGTCTCACCAGCAGAATTGTTGTACAATCGAAAAATAAAAACCAAGCTACCGCAATATAACAAAATCACTGTACCGAGCAGTTTGAAATCACGCGACGCACAACAAAAACAAAAAATTAAAACCAATGCAAATAAAAACAAGAAACGAGGCAAAGCCACGAAGGCCATGTTTTTTCCAAGCATAGACACTTGGATAACATAATTATACCCACTTTTTGTAGACTAGATGGCCGCATGGACACTACAAAAATAGATATAGTAGATGGAAAAACTTTAACCAAAAAACTTTAACCGGACACACGGACGAACAGACGGACGTATGCCAAAATGCCGACGATATCGCGCTTTCCGCAAGCAGGTGCGACAATGATGATAAACACCCATGTGAAGTATCAAGGTATTGGGTGAAGCAGTTGCAGAGATATAGTACACGAAAAAACGTTAACAAAAGAATTCAAAGTAATTTGACCTTGACATTGGGCACAGGGGCCGCACGGTTGGGGGTTAGAATGAAAATATGGATGATGATAAACACCCATGTGAAGTTTCAAGGTAATGGGCGAAGCAGTTGCAGAGATATAGTATAACAAAAAAGTTTTAACCAAAAAACTTTAACCAGACGTACGTTAAAAAGTTAACGTTGAAAATGGCTAAGTCAATTACGTAGAAATAATAGGTGAAGGTAAAAAATGGTCACATGTTGGATAGTTGTATGTGGTAGGCACCCCTTGGTTATGAAGCTGTGAAAGTTTGGTGGTCCTAGGTGGTACAGTACCAAAGAAATGGACTTAAGCACGAAAACGTAACATTGTAAACGCGAAAACTTAACATTGAAAATGGGTAAGTCGACTGCGCGGAAAAAATGGGTCAAGTTAAAAAAAAAGTAACATGTTGGATAGTGATATGTGGTGGGCACCCCTTGATTATGAAGCTGTGAAAGTTTGATGGTCCTAGGTGGAACAGTACCAAAGAAATGGACTTAAACACGAAAACTTAACATTGTAAACGCGAAAACTTAACATTGAAAATGGCTGAGTCGAATGCGCGGAAAAAATGGGTCAAGTTAAAAAAAAAGTAACATGTTGGATAGTGATATGTGGTGGGCACCCCTTGATTATGAAACTGTGAAAGTTTGGTGGTCCTAGGTGGTACAGTAACAAAGAAATGGACTCAAACACGAAAACTTAACATTGATTGTGGACGCCGCCCGCCGCCCGCCCGCCCGCCCGCCCGGCTTTCGCCAATCCAATAGCCTGGATTTTTTAAAAAAAAACCTGGCTAACAAACCGAGTTCGCAGACAATTCAAATGCGGACAAAACGTCGTTGTGCTAAAACGTGACCAAACCAAAACTTCACCATCGTGGGAGGAAACTCCTCTTACTGTAGTAAAACAAAAGGGAAGGATGGTTATAATGAGAACCAATGCTGGCGACGTGTTACGCCGGAATGTTAATCATGTTAGGCCATATCATGATAAGGGACATGATAACAGTTACTCAGACATACCACCAAGGGAGCCAAACCAGAGGAACAAGCGTGTTATCAAAACACCAATCGGGTTCAGTGACTTTCATATGGGATAGATCACAATAACAAACATACATATAGTTACAGTATAATTAACCTACTACGACCTGGTTGTGTCAACAGGATATTTCTGTCAAGCGATTGTAATTGAACATATGTATTAAATAAACAGTCATCAGAACTAGCAGCCAAGCCCAGCTTCGCCAAAGGACACAATGACATGTTTATGTTTCCAATTATAGTTGCCATGTATACGTGTATCAATCTAAATAGGAGAGAGATGTACTGTATAGAACCCGCCTTGGAGGCGTGGCTTAAATTGACCTCTGACTGCTGAGTCAGCATGTAAATCGGGCCCCTCTGGTACCAATTGAACCACTTGCGTTTTAGTAAGCAAATATAACTAATGTAGTTATTAACCAAACCAATGAGTTGTTCCTTTATCATTCCCTCATCAATAGATCCACACAGTGAGACATTACACGCCCCTGCATAGTTACGTCTTTCTGAGAACGCAGCTGCGGTGAGTTAGCACAGCAAGTAACTTTATATTTAAATCAGGTTCGCGTACAGCTCGCCTTAAACAAAAATGATGTTATCATTGTGACGTGACGATTGATTTGTAGAGGATCTCAAACGAGTTTCCAATTGACTTGATATTTATGAAACGAGTCGGTGCATAACACTACTGACGAGTTTCATAAATCTCATAACAAATGTAAACAAGTATGATATACTGTTCATCACATACCGTCACACTTTGAATAGCAGAAAACTTGGCCATATCCGAAATGCTTCTGGTGCGAAGACGTCATTGACTGTTGTCACATCTAGTTAAAAATCTCGGCAGAGAAAAATAGTCACTGTGTTAATACTAGCAATACACCTGTTATAAATATGACATGTAAGTACTTCATATGTGACCAGCCTAGCGAACCAATGGAAAAGGGACCAGTTGTTTGGCGGTTGTTCAATGCAGAAAGCGTATGTAAGTGGCATTTCGAAAAAAATACAATAATATTATACTATAATTGAGATTTTTTTCATTTTCTTTACAAGAAAATGAAAAATATCTCAATTATGGTACATTGTCTCATCTTAATTGTGGATCATAAAATATCCAGTAAATGTCTCTGTTGTGAAAATATAATTATATTTTGCACGTTAGTATGTAATGTTCTCAAACCGACATCATACGTACCATACTCCCCGATTCCCCGATTCCCCGAGCGCATATGTTACATAGCTCTGTAATTTGGACCACTTATAGCCATATACTATACGGGAGACCATCATACCAATCGCAGTATTTTACTTAGTCAATGACACTTCTAATGACGTTTAAAACAATGCCAAAACAAGATTGCTTTGTCGTGCCATTAGGGACGTCATTTGGAACGTCTTCATTGTGTTCGTCCGGCATAACGTTAACGCAAAATACGAATATGTATTTAAGGCGATGTGGCTAGTCAATCAAATTCGTTCCATGTGTTATTATACTTATTACTTTATGAAATGGGCCACAGCACGTCATAACATGGTTTTAGCGTGTTAGAGGATCTCAATCGAGTTTCCATTTGATATTAGATTTATGAAACGAGTGATTTTATAACATGACTTAATAAGTCGGGTTACAGAAAACTTTTAAATTATCTGGTTGAACATGACGCTGAATATAGACAAAATGCATGTTCCCATTTCAGTTAATTGTTGAACATTTTTTTCTCTGCGCAAACTGTATAAAGAATGCTCTAAATATATCAGTATATCAGCATGTTATGAAAATCAGGCTCATCAAACAATCACACGGTTCAGTCGGTGGAATGACCATTCCAAACCATAAAAGCAGTAAACATTAACGTGTACCAAAGGTATTTGTTGAAAGGCGCCTGGTTTTCTTGAAATTAAATTTCTCCCGACGAGATGAGGTTCAAGTTCGACATCGTTTGCTTACATGTTATACGCAAATCATAACATTCTACTCATAATGGCTAATGCTGTGAGGGCAGCCATCTTGGGTTAACGGCGGCCATCTTAGATTCTCAGGCTGATGTACTAAAATGTCGAATTAACAACTGGCGACTATAGTACTGGCAGTTAAGGCTTCAAAGCGGTACATAATTACAACTTGACATGTTTATAATACCGTTTAATGTAAGTCCGAAAACAAAGACGACCGCGATAATCAAAATGGCCGCCAAAAGTATTACGAATTGTATTAAAATCATAGTTTTGGTACGTCTACACCTGCATACAAAATCCTATTACGGCCAAATATGACAGCCATTCATTGTCGCTTTTATGTACACGATATGCTAATTTTAAATATGGCCGCCAATGAAAACATGACCAACGCACAGGTTACTATCGATAATAATGATGTGCTATTGACGTTGTTGTAACATGACAATGTGTCGCTGCAGATGAAATAATGAAAAACGTGTCTGTTACAGACTATCCCTAACTTAGTCTATATTGTCTATAGACTATAATAAATCTCGTGACATTTTCTCTCATTATACATCCATACGGACTGGAAATTCCATGCAGAATGAATGAATGAAGCGTGTTATTTGGAACTGGAAATTATACATTATATGATACAAAAAAAACAACAGTTTATCACCGTTTCATGAATATGCATTGTTTGAAAATGCAAAGTGATCAGATATGGACATAAATCGTCAATCGTATACATGTACTCTACTTAGTGTATTAAGTTTAGCAACATTTGTATATTTCTACTACACTGCTATGATCAGAATCACATCGTCAGAAAAAATGTAGAAAATATTAAGTAAGTTCTTATTAATTGCCGTCTGACTATTGGTTACATGCTTTATATTAATAAATATATGTGTTTCGTATTCCTTGAGGATGTTTCCGTGATCTATTACGTTGTAGAAAAAGCATACAAGTGTATTTGAACTTTCTGTACTAAGTACATGTCATTGCAAGTTACACTTCTAATAGTATTGGTCTAATTCATGATTTGCTTTGTTCGACAATTACAAACGTTTATTTCAGTAGCATCAGTCGTTATGTCATTAGCCAAGCACAATTAATATCCAACTGTACTAAATTATCATCTTCTAATCGTGTCTGGCATCCTGGGGGCCGTTACACTAAACTTCGCACGACTAAAATGTTCGTAAGTGCAAAATGATGATAGTCTGTACATGTCACATTAACAACGTTTTCTTGTAAACAATTATTGGATTTACATTTATTGAGCATAGGCTGCACATGCAGCATATGCTCAATAAGCTTAAATCCATCAATTGAAATTTCCATACGATCCTAAATTTGGACTAGTGGAACGGCCCCCATGTCGCCTGAAATGGCACACAGCACAATGCTCAGCACAGTGCAACGAAAATAATTAACACTGCGTCATGCAACCACGCATACTCAGTTCAAACACAGCTTTTCGTACTGGCAACTCAGTTTGTTGTTGAAATTATATCTCCATCGCTGGTCAGTACCTAGTTATGATCCAATATGGAGATTGTTGGTCTGGTGTGTTGGTACCCTCTACCGACCATAGTAATGTAGTTGGCCCTCTTCAGATTTGATATTTGATTTAATTATGTTTAACGGCCTGTACAAATCTAAGGTTATTTGAGGCCGGGTTAATACAGTAATACAGAGTCAACTCTGAAATAACGAGGAAGACAAAACATGTACATGAGGGTCAACCCAGGGGTATCGGCTTTCCAGTAAGGATGCAACCCATTGTTAAATTTACCCTTGACATGCTCCCAACAAACCGCCCACTTGCCCTCTTCAGATGCGTATCAATGCCCCGATCGTTGGTGGTAATGCTTCACCTCCTCACGTTCGGAGTGTCGACATTACAATTGCATGTAATTTATCTTTGAAAGAGGTAATGACAGCTGCATTATCAACGTCAAAAATATGTATATGACAATAGGTAAGGAGAAAAGCCAAGCGCGCATTTTTGATCAACATAACTTCACAGGTGCAGAATGGGGCAGATTCGTTTGTATATCAAAGATTATTATCATTTCAGACGGCCAGTGTACCAGAGAGGATTAGCGGGTAGTAATTTAGTACAGTTGACAATCGAATGTGCATGGCTAATGCGATAAACAATGATATTATACCATTACATGTGTGAAATTGTCGAATAAGCATACAGTAGTGCAGCAATACTTATAAATGTCAACGGCCAATATATGCCTGGTACATTAGGTTTATAAACACCTACATATTTCTCCTCTTACGTTTTTGATCACAGACATATCATCAAACGACTATGGAAGAGACAATACGAAACATGTAATCAAGAGTTTGACAACACTTGCAGATTACAGATTTAATATTTACAACATTCCTCTGACGATTTGATAGCAGTGTAGGCCCCCTACAAGAAACATACAACTGTATCATCTATTTGTATGGCATATAATGGAATAAGTCAATCATATACACAAATTCAAGATGGCGGCCAAACTCCAAGATGACAACCAAAAACTAAGTATTTTCACATACTACGGTAAAATACTTACATAATATGTTTATTTAGTAATGGTAATGCTATTTATATTATCTTATGATATATACTATGCTAGAACTGTCTTCCATATTAGTACATCATGGGCATAATTCAGGATGGCTGCGACATACTAGTATGGCGTTGTGCCTTATAATATTCTCTTAGATATTAACTTCAATATGCACCTTAAATGATAAAATATTGTAAAACTAAATCATTTTGGTGGTATTATTAAACAGACTGTGATCGTATCGCTGATTTAAATATTTTAAAGATGGCCACCAAATATCAATAGTTGACATTCATTTGGTGTATGTGAAAACAGTAAATTTAAATACACATTGTCCGTTGTTTAAACAAATTGACTTCTTGAAAAAATGAAATTTCGATAAAAAAATAAAAATACCGTTTACATGGCAACCGTCGCCATGGAAAACATAAAATCATCATTATCATCGTCGTTTTCGTCGTCGTCGTCGTCGTTGTGGTTGTCGCCGTCTTCACCATCATCATAATCAGTATCACCTCATCGTTTTCACCATCATCATCATCATCAACATCAGCATCAAAATCATCATCATCATCATCATCATCATAATCATCATCATATCATTATCATCATCATCATTGTCGTCGTTTTAATCGTCAGCTTTGCCAATGTATCCCAAGCGTATTTGGCCAATTTAATGTCTCTCTGATATTGGTCCTATGTCCATTGTATGTCCTCTAAATATCTATATACATGTAGGGGATGCAACAAAACTCGATGGTGGCAATCTTGAATGATGGTCATTTTTCTGGAATTCAAGATTGCGTCCAAAATGGTATAATGCAGAAAGAAACTACATGGAATGTTTTAATTATTCATAGCATTCATAAAACACAACAGACATTTCTAACATAAAAACATAAACATCCGCCAACATAGAATGTAAATATATCGAGAACATGAACGCACTTAGAGTAATCGTTTACACACACCCTGTTCATTTTCACAGAAAATGTATACAAAACAACAAATGCTATACAGTTTCTGATTTGTCATTTCCTTGAGGAAAAGGATATTTACGATTGGAAATCTCATTTATTATAACATTTTCCAACTGAGACATTCAGATGTGTATCATGGAAATGAATTCTTTATTTTTTTAAATGTAACATCTCCCAATTAAACTTTGAAATGTTCGACATTTTTATACACATTATTTTAAAATCACTCTTTTATATTTGGAGGCAAAATCAATGAAGATAAACTGTATTCTTAAAATAACCAGTTTCGCAACAAAATGAAGACATTTTAGCAACACCATCCAACAGCCGCTTCTCATTATTACGGCACACTTAACTGATGCAATGTATGCTGTCCAGTACGTATGAATAATATCCACGGCGTCTGATCACGTGGTATATTGTTCTGGTGTTGGGCATTGGCGGCATCCAGGAGGTGTGAGGTAAATCTTAGTTTCATCAACACGAAAGCGGTTCCATTCGTTAACATCACATATCCGACAATACCAAATGGAGCAGAATTAATTCTGAAGTTAGTCTGAACCATCTATAGAGAAAGTGCAATACTTCAAAATGCAAACTACGTTTATCCAAAATTGGTCTACAGAATGTTCTGACTAGCTGCAGATGTAATGATGCTAAAGTTGGTATTGTCGGATAATGGCTGCAACATGGTCAGCCTCATAATTAAAAGGAGCAATTCACAATCGTTTTGGGCCAGCATATAAATACAGTTGATCAAATATGTATTCCGGACTATTCAGGACAATGCTTCATATATTGTTACATATAAACAGTTTTCGTTCGCGTCACCTGCATGAACAATGTAAGACTTCAACACATGCAATTGCACATGTATATATTACACAGTAATATAACTTCACTATCCATTGGACATATCTGGTATACAAATTGTTTTATCGATCTATGTACACTTGCACATCAATACATTACAAGCATCTCTTGATATTTGCATATTATGATGACAGGGGGGAAACACTCCAGTGACTTAAAGATTGTGCCCCGGGTGTGTATCCAGGTAAGGATGGATCACCCTAACGGCATTCGCATGTTTAAACACATAACGAGGTTTAAATAACTCCACATCGTGCTACGATGCAGTATTGAGGTAGGTTGAGCGTATTTCCCTATCTGCCGTGTGACTGTCCATGAGTTTGTCGATGCAGATCTTGCGGTATTCCATCCAGTTAACGCGGGTCCGCAGGTTCTCCTGGAGACAACCATCTGAAGGGTACGGCGATATCTAAAAGATGTTAAAGGGGTCAATGGAAGTGGTGGTAGTGGTGTGTGGTTCGGTGGGGTGGGGGGATGGGTGGGACTAACTCCCTCATCATTCTGTTATATCTTACATAGATTCCATATAAGCGAAAACTTAAATAAACATTATTTTCTCAACTCAAAAGAGTAATAAATCTTCCCGATCCACTGACCTTCAATGGTTGTGTTGTATCATAAGAAAATCAAAAACAGTATTTAATAATCCGTGTGGTAAGGCTACATTTGAAGGTGTCAGTGGAATAAAGGGTTTCGATGGAGACACCAATGCCTATATTATCATCCACACCGTATGCAGTCTAAAACACAATTAAAAGTGTCAGTGACCCCTACATATCAATTGTTTTTCTTTCTTCAGATATCACCTTAACCTAGGGATGATTAAATATGGTGTGTTGCTGTTCATAATGATAATCAAACAATTGAAAGGCTAAGTGGAAGAATATAACAATACTGTGCAAATATGCAAGAAGAAAATGTTTATAATTCGTGTAGATCTCGTAAGTTACATTTTCTCAGTCGAGTTACCATATTGAAAACTGCATTTAAAGGAATTTCTGTAACACAAGATGGTGTTTCATTATTTTGTACTCACCTGTGCTTTCAGTCGTTGCGCCAAATTCGGATCTACGAACTCTTTGTAGAATTTCTTGTTGAGCATTATACATTCTGCGCTATTGCTGACTAAATACAGGCTCGGTTGGTTCTCGATAAATATTTGCTGCAGACCCTGAAAACAGTAGTATGAGTGGAGTAGTGTGTTCACTAGCCACACTAAAGCATTCAATTGGATATGAAGACTTAATTGTCATCTTCCTAATTGTATGATGGCATATTTCTGCCATCCGCATGACAAGGTAACTTAATAGCCAAGTCGTCGTACTACATATGACAAGTGGTCATACATGAATAAGTATTAATAATTAAATTGGACACACTAATCGTCAATTGTCAAACATATGATAATGCACAGGCAACTAGTGACATCGATATTTATAAATGCTCTCGTCGGGTAAAGAGAGCAAGACTTAATACATACAATCTAATTTTAACCATTAATAAGTCGTCTTGGCGCGATAAAGTCGACTTACTAGCTGATCAAGAAATATACCAAAAAATCGATGTCACCAGTGGGCACTTAGTCTATCAGGTTGTAGACGAGATTCTGTGCTACTTATTTCGTCCATTGTCCCGTCATGACGTGAACAATATGTAGTTAAGACGACATGTGTTAAGACGACGTAGCTATCGCGTCATCAGGTTAAGTAGGAGGCATTTATAAATATGCTACGATATAATTGATTATATCAAATGTGACATACGTGAATTACACATGTTAAATGTGTTCAAAATAGTATATGTAGTTTAGTTATAATATAAATGTCATGATTGTATCACCTAGTTGTAAATTTACGAATGTGAAATTTGACATCGGGTTTGCAAGCATAATATTCTAGGCGCCGTGTGAACCACAGTTTGATATTTAATATATAGAATTTTGCTTTGTAGTGTCAATTACATACAGCATACATTATTGAGTACTGACAAAGAGCTATAGGAATACAACGACAATGCACTGTTGTTAGACCAACATTATCTCGATATATTTTCTACATTAGAAGGATATGCACAATGTCCTGTCCTTCACCCACAGTCGCTCAAAACCCGCGAGAAGAGCAAACACTTTCTTTATTTAAAAGTTAAAGAATAGAAATACGGAATGTGCATGAAATTCAGGATACTTCGAGCCAAATCATCATGTGGGAAACTGGCTCTGTCTAAACACATTGTTGTGACGGCGCAGTCCTGGTGTAAAATGTCTAATCTAATTATGGCACTCGAAAAGCTATGTATGCTAATAGGTGTATATTGAGCATATGCATGTGGTGACTTACAAATGCGTGGCCCTTGGTGAGGGTCTGTACGAGAACAAACTCCGGGTCCAGGTCTGCCGCCGTCACCTCTTTCTTCTGAAATACAACCACATCACCGAATGGTCAACAACAGGAGAATGACACGTGGCCTTCTCAAATATGAATATACAGACAGCAAACCGGGTTAAAGCAACACATATATTCATTTGAGCAATCTTGAAAGAAAACGGAGAAACAAGATTGTTGTTTGATAACCTAAAACATTTAGTTCCACCTTTGGTTCCAAATCAGCTCATTTGATAATACGTACATTACTGTTACTGAAACACATTTTGGTGTATCGTTATTCGGTATTTTTCTAAAGCCACGTGTCATTAACCTGTAACTAAAGGGTCTAGTTTAGTTCTCAAGCAAAAGAGGTAACACCATTGCAACACCATCATAATGGAGTTATGAGTTGGCCGCTTCATCTGAAGAGTGCAGAGCGAGTTATCTCGCTTGTTGCGTTGGCGCAAGGAGTTGCCCTCTTTTTCTGCGTCTGGCAATGAAGCGACATACCACTTGTTGAGTTGGACCACTTTCGTAATCACAATTAAACGTAATGTGTGATCTCCAAGGCATATTTAATGTTTATGAAAGTTTTAGACACATAGACTCAATGCATCTAATCACAGTATTGCCCACCTATATAATAGACATGTTGTACAGCCACATACTGTCAACTTGTATGTTATAGGAATGAATGGCCTTTTTGTGGAATTTATCGGGGTATAAACTTGGAAAAGTCGCGGGAATACTGGACGAAGGCCGGAAGGTTTATATCCCCGATAAATTCAACAAAAAAGCCATTCATTCCTTATAATTCCAGCATTTGAATTAAATTCATCAAGAAAATGTGTTTATTTTTCGTTTTCTTAAGAATTATTTTAACTGCGCCTCACGGTTACGGAAAGTAGTTCGGCGTGGGAGTTTACTGGGATATAAATTATGGACAGAGACTTGCTACAGGGCCAATCAAATGTTAGGGAATTGTGTAAATATTTTGTGCTGGAATTATTGTGCAATATGTCTCGAATGAAGGAAGCTATACATGTCGAATATAATAATTTGTGATGAGTTACACAAACGAATTGATATATTTCAATGAAAAAATGTATGTAAATATAACATTCTTATTCCCTACAATACATGTATGCTTTGACAGTGTAATAACACGGTGCATTAACATAATACTATGCTAGCGTAATCAATGTATACATGTGACCGCTACAGACAGTATGCTATGTGATCTGTAGTGATGTTATGATTATGCAATACATTTGAATCTACCATTTGTGTTATAAATAATAGTAATACAAAACTTATATTTGTAATGTTTAAATATTAACCGTAAATAACGAGCCTGTGTACGCCCAACTAACAGTCGTCTCATATGTATTTGAGTGTAATAGTGTCAAAAGTGCATTGAATATTTGAAAACAAGTTTCAACTGTCGTATAGGATATTTGACAGGCACATTTATCCAAACATATGAATGGAATTAGTGGAAGAAGTCCCTTATGGAGTAAGCCTCTTTTTTCCACTGACCCCTTCATACATGTATATGATGATAACAATGATAATACTCTTGCATCTGTCAAAATAAATCGAAGTTTTAAAAAAGATACACAGCAGCCTGCGTTAATCTTGGCCGGATTACCAACGTTTCTGAACATCACCTGGCAATGCCAGCTAGCAATCAATGTCAAGCAATTTGATTGTCAGGCCGAGTCAATCAAGTTTATTCATTTCAAGCTCAGTATTAAACTATTTTGAAATAAAGAAATGACAAATATTGGCAAGATTAGCGCAGGCGGTAGCGGTATGTATTTAGTCAAAGTTTCTGAAATATTTATTTTACTGACAGTGCCTAAGATTAGGTAGGTACAGCTGTTGTTACATTTAGTTAACGTGCATGCACCAACAGGTAATTGCACACCCGGACAAACATCACACCAGCACGACACCACATGAAGGAGAAACACAATACCCACACGGTATGCATCAATATCAGAACACGATTGTATATACATGAACATTTACCGGCAAGCGCGTTTTCGTCAATGCACAGCTGGTAGCATCGTACTCACAGGTAAAGTTTATTCCACGTACAAAGGGATTACATGAATGTCACAAGCACTTTGCGATATTAACGACTAAATCCTCGTCTAAGTCATACCCAATTTTGCTCCGATAATAAATATCTACACGCTAATACATTCGGCATCTTTTCAATCAATGGAAGTGGTACGAGTAGAGGGGGTTACCGGCCTTTACACGTGTTACATTTACTGTATTAGCGAGCCGGGTCCAAGATAATTATTACTTTACCTGATAAGTTTAATTAATTTGGTAACGTGTTCATTGTATTTGTTATGTTGTTTATAACAACTGCTACTGGTAGTCATTGACAGCTGTTAATTAGTACTACATGTACAATGTACTTGTAGCTTAATAATAAAAGCAGTATATACGAGTGTTGTGAATAGTATCTACATGTACACGTGTTGTCAAATGTGCACACAATATATAATTGTCGAAGCCATGCAAAGTTGGCTACCATTACGTACACAATCGTCTGCGTTAATATTGGCAAGGTTATCATAACATATACATTATATTGGCAATGTCAACTGGCAATCAAGCAAGTTGCTTGATTCCCAGTTGACATTGCTAATACAATGCATATTATTGTCTTTTTAATTTGATGTCAAGCACAATACAAAATGAAATTGACAAATATTCCAAGATTATCGCAGGCGATAGTGTATACATGTTTGCCTACAGGGTATACAACCAGCCGCTGTCGCATGGATCTACATGCGGAATTTCCAAGTCTCAATGTATATATGCCATAATACATGCATTCCTTATATTAGAGACTTGTAAACAGGTGCACGTGAAAATGACGTCTTTATTGCTCATGATAGCCTATTAATTAGCGTTTATCCAGCCTACCGTTATGCTATGTGCACTCAGCGCATCAACTTTCGTCTTGACCACATTTACTGGCTGGCATTGGACGGGCAAAATCCGACAGAAAAGTTGGTAAGTTAACACGCAGCACATTCTGCTAACACAATATCTACATAAAAGTTAAAGATTTATAACAGTTATAATATCAGGAAAAAATGTAAATGACAGATACAGACTTGTTGTGGTTTCTGGAAGCGGGAGTGGCGCATGCCGTGGTTGTCTGGCGATTCAGCGCGTGCAGATCAACATTATTGCGTCATACACGTTACTAAATATTGGCCATTCAACAACTTCATGCGACATACAATGGCCAGGCAATGACGCCATGCGAGCGTATTCAGACCTGAGAGAATTGTTATTTATGAATAGATGTTGTTACATACAATAAATGTTTCTACTATAAAATAATAGTTCATCATGCATATCCATCAGGGTGAGGCGCTTTTAAAGCCTGCTAGTATATATATAATACTTGTACTGTTTAATGCTCGGCAGTAGTCGGCCAAAATTCTTTACGTTCCACGATATATGCAAGGGGGTTTTGTTTAGACAAACATTATTTGAATATTGTTTACAGGCCCACAAGAAAGCAAGTATATACAGTAGTGTACAAATGGGATTTGATCGAAATCCAAACTGCGACGCTGCCTATCAAGAGCGCATAGAGAAGATTAATGCTATCAAATGCCAGCCAATCAACGTCGGTCGACGTAACCACTCGATACGGATCATAATGGAAATGTCAAATTAGAGGATAGCCATGCTGATTGTTTTGTCAATTTGGAGCGGTATGTGGGAGGTTTGATGGACTGGGAATCATGTATACGGTGTCGCGTTTTCTGTTTCACGGCGACGCGTTACCGTCACTGTGAAACTGATTCCCAGTCAACCTGCCATATACCACTCCAAATCGAAACACTCAGCATAGGTATCCCCATTCTAATGCATTGTAATGTGTCCATCGTTTATGACAGGTCGGAATATATCACGAACAGTGATTTTGTCAATAAACACTTTCCTAATTATGCATATTATATGAACATACATGTACGTATGTGCACATTGGAATTCGTGAGGCAACGTTGGTACTGGTCGACTGAGCTTGCAATTGAGAATGTGAGTTGATCATTAGATACATTCTAATTTTGTTCTGTAGAGTTTGGGCGGGTGGTGTAATATTTTGTGGGTTTGTTTACGGGGCCACCCTGGTCATTTTCTTCAGTCCTTGATTGATTCTCTTTTATTTTGCGTGTGGTTGTATATATCCAGAGCAGAATGGATAAACGAAAATGTACTATAGATGAAATGGGACACATTTGGATTCCTCACCGTCATTGTTTACAAAATGCATCAGGTAAAACGAAAATGCTACGATGCTTCTTATTCTATAGGCTGTAATTACAATCGACCAACTAGGTGCATGCTTCTATTTTAGGTGCATTGGAATATATATCTAGATACCAAATTGAAGGGCTCAGTGGAAATCTACGATGGACTTAGTCCCCTTCTTCCACTGACCTCTTCAACTATTAATTGCACAGGAAAATCATGTCCCAAAAGTATAGTGCATAGGCATACATTACATTATCCCAAATTACAGTGACACTCGGTGATGTATTGAAATGCACAGACTCACTGGTGCTGCTTCCGCGCCAGCGTAAAATGTTTCACATGCAAATAGTCACCGGATTCCCATTCAACTACATGCGGAGTGGCATCCCGTCAGAAAACAGGAGCATTTGTCGACTGCAAACATTTGACACCAGCGCGGAGTGAAGCATTAGTGACACTCCACTCGAGATCTACCAGATTCGAGACGAGCACCGAGTGGCGCTGGTCGGCCACACTGGGCCGGGCCGCCGTGTTGGCCTGCAGCACAATGTCAATCTCCGACTGCGTGTCGCTCAGCAGGCTCTCCTCCTCCGAGTCTGAGCCGAGGATTGCGTGCAACAGCTTTATGCAGAATGGTATATAAATAAAACCAGGCTATTGTCTTTAATTTCATATCAAGAATATCAGGAGAGGGTTGGAAGTGCATAACCATTTCCAAGTTTGGTTACAAATAATTATAAATATATACAAACACACGTGACGGAAAGGATATCGACTTGGAATGGTTAGTGGGCAAAACTGTGGGTTACACCAGTTTAAGTGACAATAAACCTCATGCATATCTCACGCCATCATGTCCCTCCGAGAAAAGTACGACATATAATATTAGACACGAACATTACAAAAATACAGTAAACAGATCCATGCAAAGTTGATGACATTGTTGTACTACATGTACAGTTGGGTCAGCGTGTAAGTGTACACACGAACTAACACGACAGGTTGGCACCAACCTGTCGTGTTCGTTCGTGTGTGCACTTACACGCTGACCCCACTGTACAATAAAGATGAATGATAGCAACAGGATATAACAAATGGAAACGTAAATAGTAAGAATTCAGAGAAGGAGAAGGTGGCTCTACCGGAAACGAAGGATGGAAGAATCTAGCTAAACTGACAATACAAAGCTGATTCATCCACAAAATTATTCAGATAATACATACAAACTCAAACTGCCCATGATAGAAACGTTATAACAGAAATGTACAACATCTGATAAATAAATGTTTACAGTCAAGCGAAATGTATGACTGATCAAAATGTTATTAAATATGAGACCCCAACATGAAATAACAACATGTACTTACTCGTGTTGTTCCTTCATAATCATCCAACAGCGTACGTTTGCCATCCTTGCTGTCACGTCTATCTATAGAATATATAAAGGAACTTACATGAATATAGAGAATAGTAGGTTAGTGCCGTGAATGGGAAAACATTACTGGCAAGGCTTAGGCATCACGGGACGGTTGAAAATAGCCAAAATTGACTGCTTTTCTGAGGGCGGCGGGTGACTTATAAAAATCACGCCTCTCACAATCAGTTAAGGAGGCTCTTGCGACAAGTATTGACAAATACTCGCAAATGAAGTACAAATAGCACGCCACAATAAAAATTCAGTAACCGCATCAGATGTGTTCAATTAATATTTTACAAAGTTACCCCACCAACCTATTTTTGGCCAAAAGTTTCAACAGGATTGAATTTATCGGAATTGTTTTCATGAAAATATGAGGCACAGATACTTTGTTATGTCTTGTTCTATCACTTGTAACACCACACCATTTTCTGAAAATGATTTCAAAGCGGGGTCATAACCAGCTCAAATTTTCGCTACAAATGCCCGAAAAATACCTTAAATTCTGACGCGAAACTGTACCGGCGAGACAGCATAGCAGGCGACATTTTCCAAGATGTCAAAATCAACTGGAGCTAACATTCAGTTTCGTAGAATTATGAAATACTCTAAAAAATACACCTTGTCAAGCCTCCCAAAGTCAAGAAATATTCATAAACCTATTTTTCTAGACACACTGGTGTAACTTACAGGGTCGGTAGTGAAATATTTAGAAAATCGTCCACCCCCTTTTTAAAGCTAGCTGCCCACTGTCCCGTGAGACCTTAGGAAACGGGATGGGCGAGGCTCTGCCGAGCACATCCCGTTTCCGTGCCGCGCCAGATATCTTTTCCCATTAATTTCACTAACTAAGAATAACCCCAGCAACCGCACATATTCATACGCAGTCATTAGGTCGTATTGACAGGATATCAAAACATTTTCACGGCACCCTGTTTCACGGCACATACATGTACGCACTGTGTTGACGGGATACAATGATTTAATACGTTATTATTATTAAACTCATATACTGATCGAAGCAGGATTTCCCATGAAATCAGTCAACGAGTTCAATAAATACCATAATACATCATAGTCCAGATTCTAACAAAGAGTATGCATATTTATTAGGTTCGCTAGGCGATGATCGATTGTGAGAAACATGTTATAAGCGTCATTTCACTAGCCACTGTCAGATACATTACAGGTGGTATACTTATATTGTATTTCAGTAACTATATACTACCTTCTCCCTTGCTGGAACTTGTACCAGAAGACTTCCGAGCTTTTCCTGAAATCTGCAAGATAAAAACAGGAACTATCCTATAATACAGCAGCCAACTATGACCATATTGTGTGTTTACTTATTGGAACAGAGCAATGTGTTCGGTCGTATGCATTTTTATAGTTTAGTATAACATTACGTGTATTTGTATTACTGATTTATGATATTATGATTAAAGCGCAATACAGCAGAGACCGACTGTTAGTGCTGTATTGCGCTTTAATCATACAATCCTGAGTGTTGCGTATCGACAGAGACACCATACATTATAAAATCATCTGAAATCGAATTGGGTTTTAACCGAACATATGATCATGATTTTATTCTGCGTTATACCACTGCATACGTGTATTTACACAAAGAAACGCTTACTTTGTGAGTCTTAGTTGGTTTGGAATGACGATCTTTGGCGGAGTATGCGGGCCGTTTAAACGACGACTGTCCATACGTGGTGATGACGCCGCCGACTGCTGTACGTGGACGGATCAGTTTATCCAACCGCTGCATGAGGGGCAGCGCCAGTATATTCTCCTTCTCTTCATAATCCTAAATGCAACAAACACAAACAACAGTTCCAGGTTATTTACATGAAACTAGATATGGTTAGAATAGTAAAATACCGGATAAATGTTCGTTTTAAATGTATTTGTGCACGGTTGTACACGTAGTACATGGTAGAAACCAATACAGTATCAACTAAAATATAGTTACTTAGTAGTTAGTTATAGTATTAACAAACGACAGGAAGTAGAAAACTAGGTTGAACTCGACATTTCTATTGTTTTCCGTTACGGTATGTATTTTATCTTGGCGCCAAAATATGAAATACTTAGCAGACTTTGTACCACAATAGGGGATAACGTCACATGTTTCTAGTTTTAAGTTCGCTACAGTAATGCATCATGGTATCGTTGTCTATATATAATGTTAATTTTGACTGACTACACACTCGTGCGTTTCATATTTTATGATTTCAAACATAGTGTCATTCAACCGTACCACAATGGTGCAACTTTTAAGTAAACTTGCACAAGCGACAGGCAAGTCGCGGTACCTCAATGGTAGCATATACGCGTAGCGTATCCATGTCATGTTTGGCAGTTCATTCCATAAAGGAAGTGGGTATGCCATTCATATATTATATACAATAACACATGGTACTACAAGTAATATATAACTAGTGAGAAACAAATCTTTACACTTGAATTATTCAGTATACTGGACGGCCGCAGTAGCACTGATGCCACATGTCCCCTTGGGTAATCACCTTCCCAAAAGGAGTGTATTCATCGTGATCATTAGAGTCTCATCAGGATCTGCACTGTTGTACATATATTTTAGAACTAAATAGTCAGAAAATCATTTTGTGCCGATTGGATTGGTAGGAAAATTAACATATCAAAGTAAATTCCATGTATTGTTGAAAGGGTTGATCTTTCGCTATACTGGACGGCAACAATAGCACTAATGCTACGTGTGTAGGTAGAAAATCACCTTCCCAAAAGTAGAGTATTCGTCGTCATCCAGAGAGAGCGGTTTGGGAAGGTTGAGCCGGTTATACATGGCGTATCTGTGGAACTCTGTCTCCTGATCAAGGAATGCGAAGTAGCCGTCGGTGTTGGCCAGCTGGTACTGATGACCCGTCTTCTTGTTCACCGTCGGGTAGCATTTCACCAGCTTCTTGAACACCTTCAGTGAACCCTAAATGAAATTGGCCATATATTTAGTCGTTGCATACGTTTGTGAAACTACTTGTAAAGTACGTAGTGTTACATGTAGTGCTGCATGTAGCACTACTTTATATCCCATACCGTCTGTAGCAGACGGTACGGGAGTATAAAGTAGTGCTACGTGTAGAGAAACAAAAAGTGTTATTTTTTCACAACTAGTCGACTTGTGTTATCCATCACCACAGCACATTTTGATCTCATCGAGCTTTTTTCAGCACGTATACTCGATCAGCACGATTCAGACTTGACATCATTAGTGAACAGTTTAGACCCGGATCAATAATCTCTGGATGCACATGCTCATATGGTCATTTACTGGTGGCACATAATTGATTTTGGTGATATATAATGTAGACTGATTCCTGTTTAGCCGAGATACACAACAGAAATTAAACTCGTCGTTTCTGAATACTGCAGATACAAACGAAATGATACGCACGTTTGACTAGAATATCAGTCTTTAAAAAGGACCTTACTTCTGCAGTTATGGTACGACAGCTACGAATCAACATGAAACTGCAATCGGAGGTTATTCACTTCGGTATCCTTATAGTACACTACGCATAGTTATATGTATCAGTGGCTAGCTATATGTTTCGAGAGGATTTCCAATAAGTAGTTGCTTTCTATCCAATCCAATTCACCTGACCGTTGATCATGGACAAAATTGACATTATACCCCCTAGCTTTCATAATATCATATATGTTGGGTCAACGTATCATACATTTCCCCTGACTTACCGACTTGACGATGTAGATCCAGTCGGATACATTGCTGTCCTTCACCATCACCGTTCCACGTCTGTAAAATTTGACAGAATAAAGGTAAGGACGACCATGTAACTAACAACACAGGAAGTACTATATTCCTGACCGTTGAAGATCTCAACTAACTGCTACATTGGAACCTCTCTAAATCCGACACCCTGGGAGGTCCCCAGGGTGTCAGGTTTAGAGATGTTCCACTGACAATCAGATATAAAACAATGCCAAGGTATGCGGCTGTGCTTTGCGAAGTTGAACGGACATTATCATCATTAATATACACGAATGAAGCCCATAACATTAGAATACACAGACAGTCTGCGTGTCCGATTTAGAGAGGTTCTACTGTATATGCATATTTTATATTATTCTCTTCGCTTAGGGTAACCGGTCACACAGTGAATTAGAAAACATAGTCAGGACACTAACAAAAAAGATGAACTGAGTTAATGGTGTTACTACCATAGTCCGTCACAGTGTTACAATGTCTAGCATTGGCGTAATCGCAGGCCAGTGTATCCAAGGGCACATCTAGTAACACAAAACGTTAGCATGTGTGGAACAATAGAAATGACAGAAGCGGTCAATGAGGATCGGCAAAGATTGAACTCGATGTTACTTTAAACGGCGTTTTACATGACCAAGAACACACGCGTGCATTATAAAAATGCAAGTTACAATGCATTCAGCTTGCTGTATTTATAACTACCTAAAGTAACAAAACTGCATCTGCTTGGGGTTTGTTTCAAACTTTTCCACTGGCCAGTCTTTGAGAAAGTAAAGTGATCTGAAATGAAATATGATCATCCTACATTATACAACATACATACACTCAATTAAATCGTAGTTTCAACATACTATGATACGTAGAATGGGTCATCAAATGTCAGTTCATGTATTAAGGTACATGTAATAAATGTATGTACCGTATTCTTTCTAATAGTACCCCCCCACCTCCTCCATCCCATATTTGTATTCTATATATGTTATTTTCACATACAAAACCATTTCAAACATTGTTTTAAATGGCTTTTGTATGAGAAAATAACACATTATAATAAATACGGTATTTATTAACAGTAACTACAACTTCAATTCGGTGCACATGTAGATGACGTTAGTTTGAGCACACACTGACACTGGATGCTGGGGCTCGTTTCACTAAACTTCGTACGACTAAAATGTTCACCGTACATATGCATACGCAGTGATTAGGTCGTATTGACAGGATATCAAAAATGTTTCACGGCACCGCGTTTCACGGCACATACGCACTGTGTTGACGGGATAAAAACGTATATTCATTATTACAATATGTCACTAGATATGTAATGAAATGGTACATAATGCAGAACATGATAATGGACGTTGTAATTAGTCATTTCCATTATTTTAGATACACAGTACCAAACGATATTAGTATATGAAATATAACTAATATTCCCATTCGTAGAGCACTACGTATGTACCTCATAAAGTTGTGATGATCCGGATCGTGTATCGTTTTCACGCCACCTGCCATAAATATGTTTTCGTATGTCTGCAAACGAAAAATCAAATGTCACAACATACAATGCATGTATTAGTCTGGTAGTGAAACGCCGATTATTGGCCTAACCCAAAATTCTCGGTTAAAGTTTTTTTATTGTTGATTATTTATCATTGATGTGTGTAGAACGTGATCCCGCATGATTTGAAACTCTCACCACCCTTGAGCAATTCCAGAAATTCAAGATGGCGGCCAAGATGGCCGCCGCATAAATCCCGAATCTAGAGTTTGACATAACTTTTGTTCTAAGTACAGTAGAATGCTGATATTGGGCTCTATATTTATGTTTCTGGGTTCGAGAAATACGAATCTGGCATTATTTTACAATTTATTGGCTTCCTTAATAAATTACATCAAAGATGGCCGCCAAAAACTTCAGTAATTTGTATATTTTATTAAGATTTAGCAATAGAAGACCAATTATCGATCAAACCCAAACTTTTGGAAACATTCTTTCTTCATTGGCATAAGTTAGCACTGAAATTGCAGCAACTGAACCTGCCAGATGTGTAGCTCTTATCATTGGGCCATTGCAAAAACCCAGGATGGTGAAGTTGTGACAAAAGTACAAATAAGTGTATGTAGGAGAGTGCCAGAAGAGTAGTGCCAGAGGAGTAGTGTACATAAACTCTGTACCTATTTCATTGTAGAAACAAGAGTTGTCAGAAGACAACAAAGCACGCCCAGTGGTGGGATAGTTGAAATAAAAGGAAACAGAAATTAAAAGAAATTTCCACCTCGGTTAAGTAGCGGTCGGACGACCCCCTCCCCCCCCCCACCCAGCATTGAGGTTCACAGGTTTCTGAAACTAGAGCTGAAGAGAACAATCTGGCATTCTTTCAGGATGTTACTACTCATGACAAATGTCCCGAATTCGGTGGGTACAACACAAAACAAAACTGTGCAGAGAACAGGGACATACATTACAACCGAAAACAACAGTTGTGTTTATGCCGCTTATAGATAAACCGCCAGCAGATTCGAACACAATAATGACCTCAATGTTGAAAGCGAAACAAATAACTGACAATGTTGGAAAAACATATGTGATATATACTGCTGATCAACAGCTATATAGAGTAGCCCTTCATGTTTTGTGGGACAACCAGAATTTGTTCAACGACTTCTACCTCAGAGTAGGAGGCATGCACCTATTAATGAGTTACTGTGGATGTGTTGGTACACTGATGGCTGACTCTGGCATAGCTGAAATACTGAGTGTCCCGTTTGGTGGAGTGATGAAAATGCTCTCTGGGAAAAAGTATCCACAAAATGTTAGAGCCTTGACAATGCTGGTGGAAGAACTACTACGCCCACTGTTACAGAAGTATGAGATTGAATGCATGGATGACATGCAACAAGTCTTTGACCGAATTTCAGCAGAAAGCAGAACAGCGCGACTTTTGATGGACTGCCTAATTAAGCCAGTATTAACCATATTGAAATACACACTAGCGGAGCGTGAAGGCGACTGGCTTCTCCACCTAGCAGCCGTGAACGAAATGATGCCACTGTTCTTCGCTGTTGGACATATGAATTATGCGCGATATGGAGTGTACTATCTACGTTCGATGGAAGCTTTGCCAGACGATGTGCGCAATCACTTCATCCACAGAGAGCACACCGTGCATCACAGAGATGGCCTGTATAACGGGATCTGGAGCGACATGGCCATTGAAAGTACACTGATGCGATATGGTCACAGCAGTGGTGGGATGATTGGAATAACACTGCAGCCAAATACCCTAAAGACCTGGGCGTACAGTTTACATGTATGCAATGGTATCACAAATGACTTGAATGACATGAGAGAGTTGGAACCACCCGCCCAAGAATACCACAAAGAAGAGATGCCTGCAAGAATCCAACTTGATGCAATGGATAGGAAAGCTGTTCGAGACAAAGTTGAGCTCTGTATTGACCCACTGGACCCAGAACAACATCCCGATGGTCTCGTCAATATTGTAACTGGCCAGATTCTCACACATGCGTCAATAAATGTTGATAAGGCATCTGAACTAGGTAAAAGTCAAATGGACTCATTTGAGAATAGGTTACCAGAAGGATTCCATGACACAATCCGAAAGACAGTAGTGACTATGGCATTGACACGTAAGCATTTAAAGGTAGATGACGCTAAGGTATTTGATACAGACTATATATGCAAGAGCAATGGGACTGCAGTCAAATCCACGTAGTCTAGATGCAGATAGTTTACTTGCGCATGAACTCGCACCTTATCCTACTTCCATGTTTGATACCGATGGACAATTGAGAGAAGCCAAAATGAAATCAACACTTAAGGTAGATGTTTCTAGCCGGCATACGGAGGACAGTGTAGATGCGTCATTTCTGGATGGATGCGCTGTGCTCTGGGTGATACATTGGCCGGCTACTGGGACTGTCCAGGATTACCTTGATCTCTTCCGAGAACACGTCCATAATGGTCTGAAAATCAATGATGTCTACCTCGTGTTTGACAGGTATTACACATATTTATGGAAGGGAGTATGACTGTGAGTATCTTTATATTTGCAAACATCTGATAAAATAAAGCATAACAAACACATACTATGGCATCAGTATTATCCCATATGTCCATACAATGTCATGCTCTCGTTCATTAATACATGTACATGTATATGTATGTGCCACTGTTTTCAGGATGTATGGTGGAAAGTCTATGTGATTTTGTGGCATTCGGCAGGTCAAATTTAGTGATGGAATTCAGATACTAATACCAAACCTCCATATACCCAGCAATCACCACATTTAAATAGATGTTTGAAAACATTGTTAAGCCCAACCAATCATCCATCAATTAATCGATATTAAATACTACCATCTAACAGAATCTACATGTCGAACAACACTAATACTAGTATTTAAATCCAGGTACCAGAAGTGCAGTACTAAGGAGTCGACTCGGCTCGGTAGGGACAAAGGAGCCAGCAGGGTGTACACACTACGCAGTACTTCACGCTTGCCGTCACAGAAAGTCATCCTAACTGTTACTGCGAACAAAGTCCAGTTGATTGATCTCATATGTGCAGATATCGTAGCGCACAAGAATGACTTCACACTGCACAAACTAGTTGTGACAGGTAGTGATCCAGTCCCAGTAGAAGTTAACAATGGGTTAGCTATCAGTCGACATGATATGGCCACTACACATGAAGAAGGAGACACTATCGTGGTACAGCAGGTTTCCAGTGTTGCTGCCAAGACATCTCTTGTAATAGCAGATGACACAGACATAATTGTGTTGCTGTTAAACTTCTATCATAGCGGTGATATAACTGGTAAAGTCACAATGGTTTCTCCAGTACAAGGTCGTATAGCCATTGACATCGAGCAAACGCTACAAAGGTCCATACACATTGCGCCAGATTTGTTAGCTGCACATGGTCTTACCGGATGTGACACAGTGGGCTCATATTATGGAATCGGCAAAGGGGTTGCTCTAAAAGTGCTAAGATCTGGTTTATATCCACTCAGTTCACTAGGCGACTCCGTCGCACGTCTGTCATATGTAGTTAACCAAGCGACACCATTTGTTCTAGCATGTTATGGCCAGTCACGATGCAAGTCCATGACCGAAGCACGCCAGAAATCTTGGTAAAAGTGTCGCTTCCGCACCAAAACTTGCTGCGCTACCACCAACAAATGAAGCATTCAGAGCAAATGTCGCCCGAGCCCACCTACAAGTTGCAGTTTGGAGAGGCGCCATGCAGCCGGATCCCCCAACGTTAGATCCTGCTGAATACGGATGGTGCAGGGATCAGACACATAACTCATCTCTCCTGTGACCATACCAGATGATATCCCACTAGCCCCTGTAGATCTATTGAAGCTTATCAAATGTTCTTGTGCAAGTCACATGCCATGTACATCACAAAAATGTGGCTGCAAGAGTTCAAACCTCTCGTGTACTGTGTTCTGTGCATGCCAAGGAGGGGAGACGTGTCTAAATGAACGGACAAAACAGGTTCATGAGGCAGAAGATGATGATGAGTGAACTTATACCTCCAATCATTTGGGAGTGACACAACCTTTTACAGTACAATATGCTGTAAGCATTGATATGTGTGTATTAAGATAGCATATTACATTTGTGTTCCAGAAGTTCATTGTGTATTGTAAGATACAAAGATAAAATCGCAGTACTTTCATATTATCATTACTTATATGGCATATAATGCAAATACATGTACATCAGTTCAAAAACCCATTCAAAATGCCAGTTGACAGAATTGACAGCAAAAATAGAGACAATAATGTCATTTATGGCGGCCATTTTGGAAGTAATTCATCACGGAGACCATTTAGTTGTGAAATAATGTCAGATTTGTATTCCACGACCCCAGAAACATAAATATAGAACCCAATATCAGCATTCTACCGTACTTAGAACAACAGTTATGACGAAATCTAGATTCGCGATTTATGCGGCGGCCATCTTGGCGGCCATCTTGAATTTCTGGAATTGCTCAAGGGTGAGAGTTTCACATCATGCGGGATCTCTTTATACACATCCCAACCATTAATTATCAACAATAAAAAAAACTTTAACCGAGAATTTTGGGTCACCACCTGCTGCTGCCAGACTATATGCAGTAATGTAGCTATTGCACAAGAGAGAGCAAATTTATCAAAATGTAACTGTTAACCAGGTACCAAAATAATTTGTTTCGTCACCGGTAATACTTCTGCCGCAATCACTGATATGTGTACATATATTAACGAGGTAAATACATCTATGCATGCAAGACGGTTTATTATCTTGAATTTTCAAGATCTTTTCTTGAATTTTCAAGAAAAGATCTTGAAAATTCAAGAAAAGAACTTGAAAATTCAAGAAAACATCTTGAAATATTGAATTTTCAAGTTCTTTTCTTGAATTTTCAAGAAAATATCTTGAAAAGTCAAGAAAAGAACTTGAGAATTCAAGAAAAGATCTCGAAAATTCAAGGAAGTATCTTGAAAATTCAAGAAAAGATCTCGAAAATTCAAGAAAAGATAAAAATAAAATGAAATGGCCATAATGGGCTTCCGTAGCAACGACTGCAGGGTTATACAGTTAAAACAATCTGTGATGTACGTGGTGTAAGCACAGTTGGACGGAGCCCCGCAGGGGATGAAGACTTATATGTGTATTCATTCGTTTCCACGAAATAACAATTCTTTCCTCAATTTAACAATTCGTTCCCACCAATTAACAATTATTTCCCATGAATTAACAATTCCTTCTCTCAATATAAAAATTCGTTGCCACGAATTAACAATTCGTTCCCCCAAATTCACAATTCGTTCCCGCAATTTAACAATTTGTTCCCACAAAATAACAATTCGTTCCCACGGGAACGAATTGTTATATCGTGGGAACGAATTGTTATATCGTGGGAACGAATTCTTAATTTGAGGGAACGAATTGTTAAATTGAGGGTATGAATTGTCATTTCGTAGGAATTCGAGGGAACGAATTGTTAAATTGAGGGTATGAATTGTCATTTCGTAGGAACGAATTGTTAATTCGAGGGAACGAATTGTTATATCGTGAGAATGAATTGTTAATTCGAGGGAACGAATTGTTAAATTGAGGGAACGAATTGTCATTTCGTGGGATCGAATTAATAAAACAAAATATGTGTCCCCTGCGGGGCTCCGTACGGTTGAAACACATGGGTGATCATGAAAGGTAAATGCCCCTGTATGTCCACTACACTACAACCAGAGAGCCGTTTCACTAAACTTCGTACGACTAAAATGTTCGTAAGTGCAGAATTATGATAGTCCGTAAATTTCACACTAACACTATTTTCTTGTAAACAATTATTGGATTTACATTTATTGAGCATAGGCTGCATATGCAGCCTATGCTCAATAAATGTAAAGCCATAAAATGTAATTTGCAGACGATCTTAAATTTTCACTTACGAACATTTCAGTCGTAAGAAGTTTAATTTAGTGAAATGGGTCCCACGTGCGCGGGGTAACGATTCAGGATGACCTACGTCACAGTCGATTGTTAAAAACTCCGTCAGTTCCATGGTGATGACGGTTGACTGCCGTTTGCTGCGGTGCGCGATCGCTAGCTCCTGGAAAACAACGATGCACGAGTATTTACATTTGAATCAGGCCATGTACCTGAGACGATTTTCAGTATCTCATAAAAATGTTAACGAAATTTCCAACATTTTCCGCAAATGACAAGTTGACGAAATTGTCAGAGCACTGCATTTTTATGAAACTTTCGTTAACATTCGGCGTAATTTACAGAAATTATCACAGTTTCTGTACATATTTTCATGAAAACATGCATATCTTCTAAGGTACAAAATCACATGGCTTGTATCATTTATGAATATAAATATATATGTGGATTCAGAAGATGAAATAAGCTACTGTAAGCATTTGGTTATACTTTGGTTCGATATGTTATCTTTATAATGGTTAGATGACATTTTATCAAGATGGTATTTACTACATGATTAATATACGACGTGTGCTTTCATTCGGATCGAACGTGTGTGACTGCTTATTGTTCCTTTAAGTATTCTCCATGTCACGACTCTATGTGAATCATGCCGCGTTGTTATGTTGCATGCATATGAATCACTCATGTTCAGTGCAGCGTGAATATGTGCAGCTTGTCTAAAACTCCTGGGGCCAGTTTCACTAACCTTCGTATGACTAAAATGTTCGTAACTGCAAATTTAGGATCATCTGTAAATTTAAATTGATGGATTTACATTTATTGAGCATAGGCTGCAAATGCAGCCTATGACCAATAAATGTAAATACAATAATTGTTTATAAGAAAACATTGTTAATGTGAAATTTACAGACTATCATAATTTTGCAATTACGAACATTTTAGTCGTACGAAGTTTAGTGAAACGGCCCCCTGATGGCGATACCAGTGCAGTAATCATCAAGCAACACTATTAGCCAGTGCATTATCAAAATATGCGGCCAAAAATGTGTATATCTGAACATTTATAAAACAATCCAAACACACGTGCTGGATAAAAAATCGAATACTTACATCTGCCTAAAAGGAGAAATAACACAATTAAATCACAGTTCTATAGCAGGAATACGTGTACATGTAGTTATATGATGCATGCACATTTAACAATATTCTAAGGTCACGACATGTTAATAAACTTGTTTAAAGACATACAGTGTTGGTCAGACATCTCACAGTTGCGAGGTGTAAGTTCCCGTATAAATTCGTATACATGTAGACACATGTTTATTGCATAAAACCGACTTTCACATTGCCATAGCATGGATGTATTAAAATCATAATACACCATACTCGGCGTAATATACAATGTACAAGCAAATGGCACTCTGTCTCACGACTATGGAAGCGTCCAGTAGCCTATTTCATCAACATTGCAAAGTATACTTTAGTAGCAAAGTATACTTTGAGGGAGAAATTTTCAATTTTATGATAAATTTATTAATTTTTATTATACTGAATTTATTACATTATCACAGCCATTTTGGCTGTGATAATGTAATACATTCAGTATAATAATTCTGCATACTTTTAATCATCAAATATATGCAGTAATTAGTTTTATATGAAATAATGCATTTCAGGAAAAATAAATGATTGCTCCCTCAAAGTATACTTTGCTAGAAAAGTATACTTTGCAATGTTGGTGAAATCGGCTACTAGTGTCAATGCTAACATATTTATATCTCTTAATTGGGAGATAATAAGTCCTATTTATGAGATACTAAGTCCTAATTAGGAGACCACTGTGTTAATTTAATATGATAGTACACACTTAACTAAATCATCAGTTTTGAAGGATCCTCTGAAGACATAGAGGATATTCTTATTTTTGCAACGAATACATATATGTCATAATTGTTGCAAAAATATGAAGGTGCGCGTTATGAATATAGATAGCGGAAGTAGTCGTATTTTCACCGGAAGTTGTTTATTTCATCGATGAGAACATATGACTTTTATTTACATCGTATAACTATGTATTTCATGGGTAGGTATATAATAAACAGTAATAAGTAAACAGTAAAGCTACTCCAGCATGTAAATATGCGTTATGAATATAGATAGCGGAAGTAGTCGTATTTTCACCGGAAGTTGTTTATTTCATCGATGAGAACATATGACTTTTATTTACATCGTATCACTATGTATTTCATGAGTAGGTATATAATAAAATATGGTAGTTGCTTAATGCATTCACGTATGAAACATGGGAATGTGGTCATACATGTACGTGTACCCATGCAACTGACTTAGTTCACAGCTACATACAGGATATTTAATGTGTATTTAGTGAAGCTAAATGGGGCTGGAAACTACACATAAGACAGATAGTTTAAACCATGACAGACACTTAGCTAAACACTCACCCCAAAGTTTTCCCCTTTCCCAAGTGTTACCCGTGTTTTGGCATATGGCGATCCACTTTCCGTCGTGGCAACGACAACTGAAACAACAATAATGTATCTGGAACCATTATAGGAATGAATGGCCTTACAAAAATTACAATTTTCGAAAAGAAATCCCAAAAAAAAAAAAAATATATATTTTTTATTTTTTTTTCGAAAATTGTAATTTTTTAAGGCCTCGTCCAGTATTCCCGCGACTTTTCCAAGTTTATATCCCCGATAAATTCCACAAAAAGGCCATTCATTCCCTATAATTCCAGCATTTGAAATAAATTCATCAAGAAAATGTGTTTATTGTCCGTTTTCTTAAGAATTATTTTAACTGCGCCTCACGGTTACGGAAAGTAGTTCGGCGTGGGAGTTTACTGGGATATAAATTTTGGACAGAGACTTACTACGGGCCAATCAAATGTTAGGGAATTGTGTAAATATTTTTGTGCTGGAATTATTATGGTATGTGGGAGTCGGTATTTCACCCTTACACATCCTATATTCAATTTGGCTTTCCATGCACATTTTTTGACTATTGTTTGCTTCACGTAACTTGCCCACATTTTACGGCTATATAAACAATGCAAACACAATATTTGTTTCGATAATATTAAAATACAGCAACATTTAAGAATGACCCTTCTTTTTATTTCGTTAATTTGGTCCAATATTGATTTTATTTAAACAAAATAATTTCCCCATGTTAAATTCCCATACACGAGTGAAGATGTCTATTGGAATTTAACATGGGGATTTATTTATAATTTCAGAAATACTGGACCGATTTTCAAAATTTAACTTTTGTTTTCATAGGTCATTTCGAAGCTATCGAGTCAGCTTTCGGAGTAAATTTCTAAACATTTCGTATTTTTGACTCCTCCCACAGCTCCTCTACCTCCTTTTTCCCCATGTTAAATGTTTGATAAAATTTATATATTATCGAAAATAAATAAAATTTATGTCGTTTGAACGTAATGAATTAGAAATAAATTATTTTTCTCTGGCGGTCGGCGGGACAACCTTGTACAATATTAAGAATATTGATTGATGGTAACGCGCTTGCGAATGTGCAGTTGTGCGCGTTTTCGCGCCAAACGTGGTCACTAGGTTTGACCACTGGCGGAATCTTGTCATTCAAGTGTTGACCGACACTAGAGCGACACGTATTTTTTTCCTGCTGGTTTGCGTCGTGGTGTGGCGGTTTCGAGTACAATTTGGTCGAGATTATTGGACAGCTAGCTAAACAACGGAAGGTATTCGGCAGGCAATTCAACAGCAAGTCGGACTGCAGATTGGGGTGTAGTTGTCGGGCATGAAAGGCGACATTGAGCGGGAGCGTTTGGCAGTTGAGGCCGAGGTGTAGAAGATCCGTGCAGCGGGTGAATACACGTGGATAACACAGGGTAAAACGATTCGATTGATTTTTAGTTCTGGCATTGCAGAGCAGATGTCAATTCAATTCAATTCAGAGTTATGACATAATAGTATTTCCAAATGTGCGTTTGAAGCGTTACTTTGTTTAATTTCTAATGTGTGAAGAGTGACCTAAGACTTTTGTTAATACACACTTTATTAGGTAAGTTTATGGTACTATGGTTGTGTCATATTGTAGTATTGTGTCTTAATAACAATATAGCGAAGCATGTCACATCACCATGCATATGTTTTCTATAGTTTAGTGTGCGAAGTGTAAATGCACATTTTTACTGTATAGCGTGGTGTCGCGATACAGTGAAACCTGTTGCCTATATAGCGGACAACGTGAAGCTAGGTTGGAGATTGTGAATGCAGTATTCATTAAACCCCATTGCCAACTTCTAAGGACAGAAGCGAGACCCTTTTGCAAAAGAAAAAAATAAACAGTCTACATTTGCTAATACGTAAAAACAGAAACGTATATGCCCCCTTCTCCGTCATACTGTTGCTGTTTTGTGTCCCCATACTGTTTCAGGATAAGGAAATATGCCAGTATTTCGCCGTTGGGCCCAGAGCAGTTCATGTTTGGGGGCATGGTGCCACATGAGGGGCCGATGTATCATTGGCGCAGCCGTATTCAGGGCCGTTGGCGCAGAATGGAGTCGGTGGAGACGTGTAACAAAACGAAGGCGGACAATTTAAAAGATGAGTATTGCCCGAATCATGATTTGTACAGGAATTTGGATTTTCCTGTGCTGGGTTGCAGTTATTTTTGAAATACTGGGACTGGTCTTGATCGTATCTCACATGGGCGTATGCACATGGGATAATACATATTTTATGAATGGCATTTGGTGGTAATTTGACTATATCTGATATTCTTCAGTCAGAGCCACAATTACGTTCTTCATGCTTCATCTATGTTGCGTGTTGGCTGGTGGAGTCATTATATTACGTACTGGGTATACTGAATATTTCATGATTGATATTCGGTATTATATTACCGGGAGAGGATGTTTTGCACTCGGCTAATTTGAAAATTTGCTAATGCGTATCAGCTAAATCCC
Organism: Conchocele bisecta; assembly: GCA_029237695.1. Lineage (NCBI taxonomy): Eukaryota > Metazoa > Mollusca > Bivalvia > Lucinida > Thyasiridae > Conchocele > Conchocele bisecta. The sequence goes on from CM055266.1 coordinate 121,901,380, forward strand.
CGATAAATTCCACAAAAAGGCCATTCATTCCTTATAATTCCAGCATTTGAAATAAATTCATCAAGAAAATGTGTTTATTTTCCGTTTTCTTAAGAATTATTTTAACTGCGCCTCACGGTTACGGAAAGTAGTTCGGCATGGGAGTTTACTGGGATATAAATTTTGGACAGAACTTGCTACGGACCAATCAAATGTTAGGGAATTGTGTAAATATTTTTGTGCTGGAATTATTGCTGTATATGTCATGCCCTGGTCAATTATTGATGATTGGTATGTGGTGGACACGATTTATATTATTGAGTATCCCTACCGATGTTTTGGGTGGGCTCATGGTGTCAAAATATTGCGTACTATTCAATTCACTGAATATTTGATGATTCTATTTTGCTGGCCATGATTTTTGTTCTTGAGTATTGTCACTTATGTTTTGGGTGGGCTGGTGGAGTCCTTGAGTATTGAGTATACTGAAGATTATATAATTGGTCTATGGTGGACATGATTTATGTTCTTGAGTATACCCACCCATGTTTGGGCGGGCTAGTTGTGATATGATAATATACTTACCCACGTTTGGGCGGGCTGGTGGAGCCATGATAATACGCATAAGATATACTGAAGATTTGTTGATTGGCCTGAGGCGGCAGGGCATGATTTAAGTTCTTCAGTATATTTACCCACGTTTGGGTGGGCTGGCGGAGCCATGATAATACGTATAAGCTATACTGAAGATTTGTTTAGTGGTATGAGGCGGCAGGACGTGACTTAAGTTCCTTAGAATACATACATACCCACGTGTGGGTAGGCTGGCGGAGCCAGATGTACACTGATAATCGTGGGGTACACTTTATATTTTTGAATATAGACATCCGTGCTATGCACATATTGACGTGATTTATTATACAAACGATTCTAATTGTATCATAAAAACATGAATCTGATGTTATAACATCGAATGAGAACAAGTATAACGGCTTCAGCAAAGGCCTACTATGTGGGTCTATGTATATATTGGTCAGAGACAATTTCATGTAGTTATGTTTTATCAGGTTTCTTGTAGCTGAGATAATATTCGCAAACCTGATGTGGTAGTTTATTTTAAATTAAATTAGAATCTGGAAATGTATATGAATGAATTGACACCTTGTGGCGAATTATTTTATGGATTGAATCAGTGTTATTGGAATTAATTTTCATTAATAATATTTAATGTGTCTTGGTGTCAGATTTAATGCGAGCTATTGTGTCATCGTGACGGTGTTCTTTTCGTACATATATATTAATTATGTTATATAAATGTTTTCACCCATATGTATTGTTTGGATAGTTCAACTATATATTCCAGATATATGGGGAGACATTGAGCAATACCGGATGTGATCGTTGGCAATGTCCGTCTGCTTCCTGAACTACTACTGGAGAGCCCAGCGGATTCTACAAGAATAACATATTTCCGAGGATTCAGAAAATGTGATGAGTGGGCTTCTGTTGGTAGTTTTGGAGGCGGTGTGATTTTGTTCGCGAAAACATTGCATGTGGTAGGTTATTTGGCGTCTATTATTCAGATGGTAAATATTAAATGGTCACTTACACAAACATGGGACTTGGGAAGATTATGTTCCACTACTAATGAGAATTTGATTAAAAACATTGAAAGAGCCTGATATAGACATGTACCTAACGTTTTTAAGAATAAAACAGTGGGAATTATTCAGAAAGTATACATGTCTATGTCCATTTGTATAATTATTTTACAAAGAAGAATGTGTGTATTTTCCGTACTACATGTATTAGTATTTGTTATATTTTGTTACAGTATTCATGATTTCTCAGAAAAAAAATTGCTGGTACATGTAGTTAGATGTGATATTGTGTTTCATCAATGTTATATGCCAATGTTTACTGCGAAAGCAAAACTGACATGCACATGTGCTTGGTGTGGTTTTTGCGAAGTTTGATAGTGTTATGTCCGTTAAAATGGTTTTGATAATTACCTGGTATCAAATTCAGAGATTTTTATCTGAAGGTTTCGCCATGACAAGACGTTATTTTGTTTTATAGTTTGTACATACATGTATGTATCTGTGTATCGATATATGCATGTAAGTGTGTATATACTTATATTTGTGCATATGTATATTCTAGACATAGCTACATGTGTAATTAATTTGCAAGGTATATTATCCAAATGATATATTTAATAAAAATGGACTGTTTTAGCAATATTGTTTTAAGTCTGATAATACCACGTATTAAACGGTGTTATATTCTACAGAACAATATGCATTTAAAGTAATGATCTATAAGATTAATGTGTCATAAAGCTTGGGTCTATAAATTATATCTTTACTGAGAATATCAACATTTCCCCGTTCTTTAGATTCGAATGTCGCGTCGCCTGCTTGTCTAAAATACTATACAATGATGTATTTTGCTTGATTAAATGCTAAATATAAGTGAGTGTTGCGTTTGTATAAGGTTGTTCCCGGGGGAATTGCCAGAGAAATAACATTTATGTCGTTTGAACGTAGTGAATTAGAAATAAATTATTTTTCTCTGGCGGTCGGCGGGACAACCTTGTACAATGTTAAGAATATTGATTGATGGCAACGCGCTTGCGCGTGTGCAGTCGTGCGCATTTTCGCGCCAAGCGTGGTCACTAGGTGTGACCACTGGCGGAATCTTGTCATTCACGTGTTGACCGACACTAGAGCGACACGTATTTTTGTCGCAATGGTAATATGGTAGGAATTGATTTAGTTATGTAGTTATTTAGGACAGGTTATAGGATTGGATGTGTTTATAGTAAGAAATGCGTGTTTCTAAAATGTCGCGTCGCCTGCTTGTCTAAAGTACTATAGAATGATGTATTTTGCTTGATTAAATGCTAAATATAAGTGAGTGTTGCGTTTGTATAAGGTTGTTCCCAGGGAAAATGCCAGAGAATAGTGTTTTTTTCATTGTTTATATAGCCGTAAAATTTGCACAGGTTTCGTGAAACAGCCAGTAGTTCAATCATGAAAATATGCATATTTAAAAAAACAACAAAACAAAGCAATACTGACAAATGCTGCATGTTGGCTTTATGGTCTATAGAAGAGTATTTTCCTATATGGAGAAAGGCGATGCAGCAATTTTATATTATTTTATTTCAAATTGGAAATTACATATACATTTCAATCTAACATGTCATGAAAGAGCAATGATATCATAAACTTGGAAAAGTCGCGGGAATACTGGACGAGGCCTTCCGGCCTTCGTCCAGTATTTCCGCGACTTTTCCAAGTTCATACCTCAAGGTCATGAAAGAGCAATGATGTCATACCTCTTCCATATAATATAAAGTAGAAATATTGTGGATCATGACCCTGCTTGACGATAATTCGTTTTGGCCCGAAACTGAAAATAATGAACATGCATACATGCATCAGCTGGTTAAATATAAATACTAGTATTATACATATAGTATAGCGACTAATTTCAAATGTGTTGGTAAGTTGCATTGTAATACATGCCATTGCAAGCACAATACAAACTATTTTCTACTATTATCGTAATTTCAACTACGGACTACTGTCTTAATTAAATTTAACTTTTGATAGGCTTGTCTAAAATGGTTTTATTGCGTATTTAACCTAAACCTTTAGCGTAAATAGCGCACTCGTGCCTATCGCCTACCTTTGAAACATGCCATGCGCTGCCAAATCTTTCTGCATCCTAAGTGGGTAGTCGGCGATGGAGTCGATACCCCGGAGAGCGATCATTGCCTGAGGTTACAATTTAGATATACATGTACGTACTTTCATTTTACTGGGGAAAACGCCATTACCTATACATAAACACATGTGTAGAGACATGTTATGTGTCGCATTTGAAGAATTAAGCATTAAAAATGTCGTAGCCCAAATATTATTTTAACTTGACGGTGATTAACAAACATTGTATTTGCAATTGCCACACGGTGCTAATTTATAAAAAAAAATAATAATACAATTACAGCGTCTAGTTCTCTCAGACACAGATTAAATACAGCACCAGATCCTGCTAAATCATCCATATGCAAAATTATGTCACACCGAATTACAAGGTTATACCTCACATCTTTTGTTGCCTAAATTCCGCCTCTGGGGTTGGCCTAAATTCCGTCTCACGCCAGATATTTTTTTCCCATTCACGGCACTAACCACCTATTCTATTTATCCCGTCAACACTTACAAATGGCTTTAAAATTCAAAGAAATAACCCCAGCCATCGCACATATTCATACGCAGTGATTAAATCGTATTGACAGGATATCAACAACGTTTCACGGCACCCTGTTTCACGGCACATACGCACTGTGTTGACGGGATAAATTGTTTTATCCCGTCAACAAAGTGACTATGTGCCATGAAACACAGTGCCGTGAAACATTTTTGATATCCTGTCAATACGAACTAATCACTGCGTATGAATATGTGCGGTGGCTGGGGTTATATATGTTTTTGTTTTGCATTTTAAAGCCATTTGTAGGTGTTGACGGGATAAATAGAATAGTAGGTTAGTGCCGTGACTGGGAAACATATCTGGCGCGGCACGGAAACGGGATGTGCTCGGCAGAGCCTCGCCCATCCCGTTTCCTAAGCCTTGCCAGATACTTTTTCCCATTCACGGCACTAACCTACTATTCTCTGTTTATGTGACATTGCCTATCGGTGCCCGTCAATACACCATACAGAATACATTACAGACACATACACGGACGCGTTCGTTCAACCATAGCCGCCATTGGGACAATTCCCTCTCTGGTATACATGTATTTACAACAGCTACATATGCAGTTGGCATATATTTCACTCTTCACATAACCTGTATAGTCATACGTACGTAATATATTTCTGCTTCCGTTCGTTTTGATGGCCGAACACTCATTATTCGCCTGGCTTCCTGTGACATCCGCATCTACAGATGGTACATGTATATATACGTATAGCAGGTAGCATATTGGTTTTGTATAAATATAATTAGATGTAATAGCTGTACCTGTATGTGCCGAAAATGTATGGTGCTGTAAATCTTATTAAAGTGCGTTATCTGATAGTATGCGGAAATAACTTTGGAATCGCATTTGATTTGTTATTTTATCAATGTGTTTCTGTATTTAAGTATAGGATAGACACTGAGTGGAGTTGGATACGAGATATATCACGAGACCGTTAGGTCGAGTGATATATCTCGTGTCCAACTCCACGAAGTGTCTATCTGACTTAGACCACGTGACTTTCAGGTGCGTATGTAACTATTTTATTTTGGGTATACAAAACGGAAATGTATTCCATTTCCCGACAATTGGAAGCGTCACAGATAATACATACATGTATGAACGTAATATTTTTCATTTGAAGCAAATGGAAGTAATGTAGTCGAATTGGTCAGCACACGTTCATTGAAATTGGACGTTTTAGTCATACACCGCATAGTGAAAATGACCCGGTCTCGACATGCCAAAATGCACCAGCTACGCACATGAGTACTCCATACGTCAGACTTCCCGTGCAACTCAATGCTACATGTACATTGTACACTCTCCACAATCATTCATTACACATGTGCGCCACAGTTTACTGTGTACTTCTATATAATGTGCTATGGATACGTTGGGCCAATATTCGGCGTCCGAGGACGTGACCATTTCGCAACTCGATATTATTCTGACACAGGAGTTACAGAATTTGAACGTTCTAACGAATGACCGATTTAAGACAGTGTCTGTGGTGACGGTAGAAGAGTTAGAAAAGCGAAAACTAGAGCGAGTACCGAAAAATACTCGACGGCAGAATTGTTGGGCCGTGAGCGCGAATGAACAGTGGGCAAGTTGGAGGAACACACAGGCAGATACCCTTATGGGTGACGCCGGATTAGTGCCGGTGGATCTGGCGAAAGAGTCAGTGTTAACGCTGGATTATTGGTTATCTAGATTCATACTTGAGTGTCGGAGGAAGGACGGCAAGCCGTATCCACCGGCTACATTATATAACATTAGCAGCGCCTTGCAGAGACACCTTAGAGAGGTTTGTGGACGCGTGGACGTCAACATGTTGGACCCAAAAGACCATTCGTTTGCTGAATTCCGGAAGCAACTGGACAGTAGAATGAAAGAACTCACGAATGAAGGTAATAATTATATACTTATACATCTAAATCCGAGAGGAAAACGGTATATTAGATTAAATTATATTGTACATTAGAATTTCAAAGCATACGTCAAACTCCGTGTAGCTCCTTACCATCTAGCATACTCGCGGAGCATGATACCGTCTTACCGTTTGATGAAAAACATTATGAATGATACAAAGACGAACAGCGGACAGTGTAGATCCTGATCAGACTGCGCGGATGCGCAGGCTGATCTGGGGCTCCGCTGGTTGCATCCCCAATTATGCATATTTTCTCATGATGCGCCACGACAAAATGTGCATAATGTTTCGCTAAATCAGGTATTGACCAGTGTAGCTCCTGATTATCCAGCACACTAGCGGAGCTTGTTCTGAGTACATAACTCTAATTACATTTCATTACATTGCACTACATAAGAGTTATGACGTAGTTGTATTTGTAAATGTGCGTTTTAAGGCAAGTCGAAATAATGGTGTTTTTTATACGTATGATGCTCAATTTACATATACATAGTGAAGTAAGTTATACTTTATAAACCATATATGCATGTGACACAAGTAATAATTCATAAAAATGGTTCTACACAGCAATTTCATGGATACATTGAGATGTTTACTCTGGATCGCCAGTTGTTCTTACATTGCCCGGTGTCAGTATAGTTTCCTTCCTGCTGATCTATATATAACTTCGAGGGCGTTTCGGACCGTAACAGATTCGTTATTTATGTTTGATTGTTTTTTCCCAAGTTTAAACTTAATGATATATTAACAGTGAGCATGCGAAAGGTTCATATATCATATGTGATAAAGAATTTTCGCGTATATGTTGATTACGCATAGTAAAAAATAGCAAGGTTGTCCCGAAATGGTTTTGGTCCGAGCTTGCTAGCGTCCGAATCGTTAAAATATTATAAATTACTGATTGACGCCTCGGTATGTCGTAATGAAATTGAAACACTTTATATTTTCAATGCATTTTAAATCTTACAGACCCTGAACGGCTCAGTATTACAATTTTCGGATTTTTTCAAACACAAAAACATGTTTGGCAACTGATTTAGTACACAAAACAAACATATACTGCCTAATAGATAGGCCTACATCTCAAGTCTTGAAATTTACATCTTAATCGCAATGTGAAGACAAGAACAACTTGTTTTGTGTACCACTCAGTGCAAAATGTCAATATTGACAAATTAATTTCCGTAACCCAACGGCTTCGGCTCGGAAGCGAGTCGATAAACTCCGGCTATCGGAATTCATCGGCCGCGAATCAGGGAGTTGAGCAGTTGACCCGAGCTTCTATCGGAAAATCGATCGGACTTTGACGGAACACGCACCTGCTGTTTGTTTATCAACAAATATTGATATTTTAATAGACTACAAACTCATTTTTGTACCAAAATTAATGCAAACAGTTTCAAAGTGTGTGTAAATAGAAGCCTGTTGGATTTATGTGTGAGAAAACCCAATAGGAGGCCAAATTCGACAACTTGAGCCGTATTGGGGCTTTAATTACATACTTGTACAAATCTAAATTCTGTAGTCTAAAAGTTGAGCAAGAAAGGGGTTTAATGGAGATATAAGAAGATTCTGTTTTCGCGATACGCTTATGTATTCATCATTTATATATGAAATAAAACAAATTTCAAATCCGACCAGAATATGCCGTTCTTAAAAACTTCTTTTACGGATGTCATATTCCGGACAGCCAGTTTTTGCAGCCGTCACTGCATGACAAACTTCCCCTTATTTTGCTTACCACTAGGACAGATAAACAAAATAGATTCAACCAATCAGCATAGAATAGGTGTGGCTTCGTTGAATTCAGAATACACCTGTCCCAAAGTCCACTTCCCTATTTGCCTCCAGTCAAACCATCTGATAAGTTGTTTGTTATGCCGAACTATCAATGACCTCCGGCGGCATCTGTTTGATCGTAGCTACACACGCGTGTCACTGATTATTTCAGCTCAAAATCCATTTTTTTCTGATTCTGGCTCAGCTGTCTGTTTAACCGTGAATCACAACAAAATTCCGCACAGATAGTCATCGCCGACGCAGGCGCCGATACAGAACTATTTGCAGGTCTACACGACTTCCGCGAGCACGAAGCTCGATGTCCATCGTAAAGTCTGGGGGTCCCAAGGACATTTTTAAATGCCAGATCGTCGCAGATGCGATTTCCTGACACCTAGACCACGAAAAAGTCATCCAACTATTCGAGTATTGTAGATTTTGTTCTCTCTTTTTTTTTTGCCGGGAGCAGGGGGGGGGTGGGGGGGGAGGGACGGGACGGGACGGGACGGACGGGACGGGACGGGACCCCCTGACCCCCTGTATCCGCGCCTGCGACGATTGCAATCATCGTAAGTCCCATTTATCATTTATCTAGTCACCGTCACATATCACCCACGACATGGACTTGTCACATGTGACTGTGTACCTTCGGACATCTGCGTAATTTCAGGAAATATATTTACAGAAAATGTAATATAATTATTTTCCGTAAATGACGAGCAGAAGTTGAATTTTTTTTTATTTTACTTCACTAAAGAAAACTATTGTAGATCTAGATCTAATTTTTGTACATGTATTTACTGAAATTACGCAGATGTCCGAAAGTACAAAATCCCATGGCGTTTCTCATTTGACGCACACCTGTCATTTGACGATGCGATATCTATACAAAAAGTCGGTATCACGTTACGCGCGTGCCGTCTCGGGCCTCAAAACTGTGACCCGATAACTATAAATAGATGTCACGTGCTAGTCATGTGTGATCCATCTCCCGCCATATTGAAGACGCTCTGTTTACTTTCTGCTTCGTGTGAGAGTGACCTTAGAATTTTGCTAATCAACACTTTATTAGGTGAGTTTGTGATAATATTTTCGTGTCATATTGGAATATAGTCTATCAATAACAATATAGCAAAGTATGAATGTCAATGCCCTGCAGGTTTTTTCTATATTTTAGTGCGCGAATTGTAAATGCTATTACGCACATTTTTACTGTGCAGCGTGGTGTAGCGAATAGGACAACCTGTTGCCTATAAAGCGGAATATGTGCAGTTATAGCGGAGCATGAACCCGTCATAGTGTACGTATTAGAAGCATTATCAGTGTTCCAATGACAAATCGCTAATAGTATAGTTCCTGATCAGACTGCGCGGATTCGCAGGCTGATCTGGGGCTACACTGCTCGCAACCTCATTTGGGCATATTCAAACATGTGTATATATCGAGTCGGAGGTATGCCACGCCAAGACTTGTGGTCATATTATGATAATTAGGAATAAAAGACATGCACACACAAATCCATACACATTTGTATTTATTTCCAAATCGTCTAAATTGAGTCAAGGTTGCCACTGTTTACTATTAACCATGTTGTCATCAACATGCTCCTGCAAACACGTATTCATTCGTCCATTCGTTCCTTTTTGAGATCCCGCATTCATTCGTCCGCGCGGTCATTCGTTCATTTAAGCATTATTGCATTCATTTGTGCATTCATTCATTCATCTAATAATTATATCCCCCGGACGATAGTCGGGGGATACTATGGATTTGATGTCGTCACGCCTCCGCGTCCGCCACCGCCGCGTCCGCTGCCGCAGACACTTTCGTGTTCGGAGCATAACTCCAAAACCGTATGCAATATTTTAAAAATACTTCACACATGCATAGATATCGACCCAATGGTGTATCGTATGCAAGAACCGCGACTTTCGAATCGCATTTTCTTTAGTTATTGCCCTTTGTTCTTCTTTTTTTTCTCGACATGGCTGCAGGGGGATACAACAGCATGTACACGCGTGCATCCTTTCCGTCACCCATTTATACACACATTCGTGCATGCATTCGTGTATTCATGCATTAATCAATTTAATGTGGCATTCATTCGTGCCGTGCATGCATTTATTACACAAATTCGCGCATGCATGTGCATGCATTCATACACACACGCATTCAATCATGTATTCATTCGTTCCTTCTTTGTCCGTTTGTTTATTTCGTTTTATATGTATATGATAAGTCATATGGCAAGCCGTATGGGTTTTTACTCATTTAATACAGATATCTGTATTAAAATTAGAGATATTTCTAATTAAATAGAGATATCTCTATTTAATTAGAGATATCTCTATTTAATTACAGATATCTCTACTTTTAATACAGATATCTCTAATTAAAATAGAGATATCTGTAATTGACGAATAAATAGAGATATCATATTATAAATAGAGATATCTGTATTTGAATTAGAGATATCTCTAATTTAATTAGAGATATCTATAATTCAAATAGAGATATCTGTATTAAAGGTAAAATAGAGATATCTGTATTTAAATAGAGATATCTCTATTTATTCGTCAAATAGAGATATCATGAGATGTAATTGCAATACAGATATCTATATTTTTCTTCAATTATAGATATCTATAATTCAAATACAGATATCTCTACTTAAAATAGAGATATCTCTAATTCAAATACAGATATCTCTATTTATAATATAGATATCTCTATTTATTCGTCAATTAGAGGAGCTCTATTTTAATTAGAGATATCTGTATTAAAATTAGAGATATCTCTTATTAAATAGAGATATCTCTAATTAAATAGAGATATCTCTAATTAAATATAGATATCTCTATTTAATTAGAGATATCTCTAATTTTAATACAGCTATCTGCATTGGATGAGTAAAAACCCATACGGCTTGCTGGCAAGTCGTTTGGGTTTTTACTCTTAAATAGAGATATCTTTATTAAAAATAGAGATATCTGTATTTTAGACCACTGCCAAGCAATATAGTCCAATCATATTGGAGTATTTCGTCCGTATATATCCCATATACAGACGAAATGATCCTATCTATTAAACGTGCAGGCACGTGAAGCACACCTCAAGCGACCGAACCCAATTTTGACGCTGAAATTTGAGAAAGTCATCTTTATCGCCATACGTAATGTGTGTAACATAATTTTTATTCATTTTCATAATTAGAGTAAATGAGCTCGAAAGTCGTCCATTTTTTTAATTTTCATTCCAGTGAAATTACCACCAACTTTCGAGCACATTTACTCCAAATATAAAAATGAATCACATTTATTTTACACAAATAACGTATGGCGATAAACATGGTTTTTCTCAAATGTCGGCGTCTGTTCTCTCGTACCGATATATGTGACGCGTCATGACAAATCGTGCCCAATTGGGGCTGCGATCAGCGTAGCCCCAGATCAGCCTGCTCATCCGCACAGTCTGATCATGGTCTACGCTGTTCGCTGTTCGTCATAGGAACATTCATAGTGCTTTTAATAATTGCGCACATGTTCTCATGACGCGCCACATATGTGAAGCGTCACGACAAAATATGCCTAGATAGGATGCGACCAGTGTAGCCTCATCAGCCCGACCATACGCATAGTCTGATCAGGGTCTACACTGTTCGTGGACATTTCACATAATATGTCAGTGACGCGCTTTTGCGACGTTAAAATGGGCGGGACAGAATAAGATGAAAATAGAAAAATAAGTCAATTAACAGTTTTATTGAAGTATGTCTTCCATGCCGCCAATTCAATTTTTACCTTCCAATTTGTATCAACGTATTTGGCCCAACGTATCCATAGCACACTCTATAGAAGTACACAGTAAACTGTGGCGCACATGTGTAATGAATGATTGTGGAGAGTGTACAATGTACATGTAGCATTGAGTTGCACGGGGAAGTCTGACGTATGGAGTACTCAGGTGCGTAGCTGGTGCATTTTGGCATGTCGAGACCGGGTCATTTTCACTATGCGGTGTATGACTAAAACGTCCAATTTCAATGAACGTGGGCTGACCAATTCGACTACATTACTTCCATTTGCTTCAAATGAAACATATTACGTTCATACATGTATGTATTATCTGTGACGCTTCCAATTGTCGTGAAATGGAATACATTTCCGTTTTGTATACCCAAAATAAAATAGTTAGATACGCACCTGAAAGTCACGTGGTCTAAGTCAGATAGACACTTCGTGGAGTTGGACACGAGATATATCACTCGACCTAACGGTACGGTCTCGTGATATATCTCGTATCCAACTCCACTCAGTGTCTATCCTATACATATGATTGGACTATATTGCTTGGCAGTGGTCTAAGAGATGTTACATTTAAAATAATTCACATGCACGTTTTATTGCCACGTGTACATGTACATTTATACACAGTGTAATGGTGGTATCTACAAAACAATCTACGGAGCCCCGCTGGGGACGTATAATTATTTTTAATATTAATACGTTCCCACGAAATAACAATTCGTTCCCTTAATGTAACAATTCGTTCTCTCAATTTAACAATTCGTTCCCAAGAATTAACAATTCGTTCGCACGAATTAACAATTTGTTCCCTGAATTTAACAATTCGTTCACACGAAATAGCAATTCGTTCCCACGGGAACGAATTGTTAATTCGTGGGAGCGAATTGTTATATCGTGGAAACGAATTGTTAATTCGAGGGAACGAATTGTTAAATTGAAGGAACGAATTGTCATTTCGTGGGAAAGAATTGTTAATTTGTGGGAAAGAATTGTTAATTTGTGTGGGAACGAATTGTTAATTCGTGGGAAAGAATTGTTAATTCGAGGCAGGACGAATTGTTAAATTGAGGGAACGAATTGTTATTTCGTGGGAACGAATTAATAAAAAAATATCCATGTCCTCTGCGGGGCTCCGTAACAATCTGCTTGTTCCAGACGTCTTATTATTTTAAAACTGCTAGAACATGAAAGTCATGCGTAGTTGGTTAATGTATTTGGGAAAGCAAATATGTTACAGACATGACAATCGGGTTAGCCGTCCTAACATGTCTGTTGGCTGTGAAATATACGAGAGGTTGAAGTGTTACAGGTCAGCAACCAGTCTCCGTCCTAACCGATGTGTTGGCATTGAAATATGCTGGAGTATTTGAAGTGTTACTTTCAGTAACTAGTCTCCGTGTTGCCAGAATGTTCTGTATGTAACGCAGGGTGACTTACTTGTAAGTCACCCTGCGTTACAAACAGAACATTCGGGATAGTCTCCGTGTTGACACGTTTGTTGGCTTTGAAATATACGAGAGTTTGAAGTGTTATATTTCAGCAACTGACGGCCGTTTCACTAAACTTCGTAAGACTAAAATGTTCGTAAGTGCAAAATTATGATAGTCTGTAAATTTCACATTAACAATGTTTTGGCGTAACCAATTATTGGATTTACATTTATTTAGCATAGGCTGCATATGCAGCCTATGCTCAATAAATGTAAATCCGTCAATTGAAATTTCCAGACGATCGTAAATTTGCACTTACGAACATTTTAGTCCTACGAAGTTTAGTGAAACGTTCCATCCTAACCTGTTTGCTGATCTTGCGTGGGAGTTGATGAATGTTAGCAATATTAGCGGATCGGGCAGTGTACATTCATTTCAGCAACAAGCCTCCGTCCTAACCTGTTTGTTAGCCTTGAAGTATGAAGCCTTGAAGTCGTGGAACACCCGGGAGTCATCGGAGTCGGCCTCCATGCCCCGTGGGTCCTGGATCATCTGATACTGCACGTAGTACGGGTGTGTCGACAACACACTGCAACGCAAGTAGGTACAGCGTAGCAGGGATGGTAAATTGCTTACATTTTCCTAATTATGATTTAAAGTTGTCCGAATCCTGTCTTGCGTGAGTTGTGGAAATCGAACTCGGTGATATGGTACCCTATGCTCTATACATGTCGAAGATTAAAGTTAAAGTTAAAGAAAACTCTGGCATGTTAACGTTAAAGAGATGGTTCTATACCAGTTACTACCATCATAGAGGAACCAAAGGATACGAATGTTAAAATATGACTTAAAAATTCTCCGAAAGAGTTTATTTTTATCGACGCAGCTAACTTTACAATACATGGTACTGCTGATAGTAGATACATACTACAGTTTGGACCAATGGACGGGGTTAGTTGAATAAGAAGGTTAACTCCGTCATGGAGTTAGTCCCCCTTTACCACAGACCCTTTCAACAGTGACTGGACATACATACTTTGATGGACAGTGGCGCTTCCACCATCTGTGCAGCAGTATATGGAAGCGGATGAAGAACCGGAACTTCGACAACAGTCTCTGCAAGTACGCGAATACAATTTCATTGAAACTAACTTATTCATTAGCCTATACAACTTCATCTGACCCTAAACTATTCTTTCGGCTACGAAACGTCGCATAGCCCTTTCACATGAAGTTTTCCAGCCAAATGAATAATGTAGTCTCGATCAAATGGACACTTTCTGGCTTTGGGTTAATACGGTAATAACGATAATACGGTAATAACGATAATACAGTAGAAACTCTCCAAATCCAAACTGGACACCATTGCAACCGCATTGTGTTTAATCTAAATGGGTTTCCCTTTAATGTATTTCATTTTCACGTATCTGCATGATAAGAAATGACACAAACTGTTAATGGAGTACTTAATAGCAGTGGAACATATCTAAACCAGACATAGTCCATTTGCCACTCTACCAGACCTATGAATTGTCTATAGTACAAGGTTTTTTGGTGGCTTTACATTCACACGGGTGTCTTGAAACAATTCAGCTTGGTTGTCCTCTTGACGACCTTGGGCAACTTTTTCAATATGCAAATTAGTTGCCGCCATTACCGGAAACCCTATTTCCTGTCATAGGTCAATAACTATGCACTATAAATTCACAAAAATGGTGTCTATACCTATAGTTTCATGGTCAATGATTACGATGTTGGCATTTATAAAGTTGTTACATCCATACGCTTTCTATTTATGGAAATTAGTTGTCGCCATTACCGAAAAACCTTGTTGTTTAGATAGCCGTGCTACTATGTGGGATAATTTCTCAGAAATAGTTTCAATACAATATGTTTTCATGGTCGATGATTACAATAAAAGCATTTATAAAGTGATGGCATGTATGCGTGTTGCCTTTATGTAAATGAGATGCTAATATTAGTATAGTATTAATAGTGTCGTGCATTCTTATGGACTATACACTGTTGGTCCAGGAGTGCACTCAAAGTAGTGCCTTATTCAAGACTCCGTAGCCACCGTTGTACACCTACCATAATTACAATGGTACTGAAGTTATAGTATTGCCCCCCCCCCCACACACACACACACTTTCTTTTTGGGGCATACTATAAGATATTCCTTTGTTCATTTACTCATCATCATCAATTTTTGGATTTTCTCAGAAGTCGTGCAGTTTCTACAAATCCATCCATTGTAGTAACCATAACTCCATAACTACCAATTCACTAACAATTTTAAACTTTTGATTCATTAATAATTAGATAATTTATAGATGCCGAAATTGCTTCGGTCTGATACCACGCGTTATTCCACCTCCTTCACATCCTCCACATCCTCATCCATAGCATCGGCATCTATCTGATGTGCACATCCCATCCCATCTTCTTTTATAGTGCACATATTGCAACACCCACGCAATAGACGGTAACGACATCTGATGTATGTTGCAACTACAACCCTCTGTTTATCAGCCGCCTTTCACAACATCATCATTCCTAACATATGGTGAAGCAGTGAAGCAGGTTATTGTCTGTCGGAGGCAATGCCATGATGCTCATTGACTTCACTTTCTTCTTGGCATATATTTGTGTAGCTTGCCGCACCCATTGAGATTCCTGTTTTATAACCATTCATAGCTGCGAAGAATCGCTTACCTGTTTCTAGGAGAGCAACATTAGTGGCGTTTGTTTTACCCAGTACATCAAACAATCCTGGAAATTCGCCAGCCTTCATAGCATTCAAGGCACTGACCATCGCCTTGCTGATTGGGTATGATACAGTGTCACAGCCGCTAAGCGCATGCATGCTCCGTAGCTGCAGACACTTATATCCCATATGTATACATGTCACATTGATGTCGATCACCACCCCATTCCAGCGTTCTATCTGGACACTACAGCTAGGAAGTAGTTGCAGCTTCCAGACCCAGTAGACCAGTAGCACAAATACATCTGTGTCATCGCTGAGGATCCGGACCACAGCCATGTCCATTTCGGAAGCTTGCCGTATTGTGTGCAAAGCTGCTGTCATCCCGATAATATATGGATAATGTGATCACCCAGATTGAGTATGGATATCACGCTGGTGAGTTCAAGCTTAGGTAAGGGCCTGTTGATGGTCATATTATAGTCAGTAGAACCATCAACTGCACGTCGCATCCGCTCGTGATGTTTGGCTGAGCTATCGTTGTACTTATCAAAGACCAATATCTTCGCGGTGGAAGTAGGGTAAATCGAGAGGCGGCGCTTAATGCTCAAAACAATGACGGATACCACTGATCCGTGTGGCCAGACGATGTGAAAGAAAAGTTGTTGTGCAATCACGATGACGATGTCCGGATCTGGACCTCCAAGTTGTGTTATACGGAGATGATTGGCGAGTGAAGATTTGTTTCCTTTCCTCAAGCAGCCATACTCGTCGATGTTAGAAGGTGGAACAGCATAGAATTCATACTGGAAAATGGGTTCCAGTTGCAACTGTCGTTGTTGCCCGACCAACAATAGACGGATGAAGATGGCCTCTAGGTCAAATTGTCACCAACCTTTACGCCTCGAGTTGCTCCATCGACTTGACGTCACTGTATATCTTGGCATGGAAGGGAAACGGCAGAGAGTTGCGGAAGGATGTGGCCATTTTCGCTCCAATGACTAGTGCATCTTCCACATTTACATCTTTGTGAGCTACCTGACCATTGACAATGCTGTAGAGGACGTCACTCTTGACTTCCAACAGATGGGAATGCCATGTTAGCTCTGTGGCAATCCGCTGCCGATCGTCACTGTTCAGCTTTCGTCTCTTATCACCTTCCTCTTTAAGATTGCTTGGTGATGATGAGCAGTGCACTTCATCGGAGTACGACTGTTCCATATCATCTGAGATACGCTCAGATCGGGAATGAATCAATCCATTCAGTGACCACCTCAGGTGACAGCGTCAGGCCCTTCAGAAAACCCTTTCCTGTCCCGATAGCAGTTTGTTCTCCAAACTAGTCACTGGATACTGAATTACAATACATGCGCTCCAGCGATGATATCTCGTTGCGCATCTGCTGGCAACAATTGCGCATCTCTAGGTGGCAACTGATATACCGAGCGTAGTGAACATGGCATACACTGAAGAAGTACGGCAATATCCGTTCCAAACAAAGCTGATGGAAGTGACAGTATTCACTCTCTCTGCGCGAACGAACTGGTGAACCAATGGCGTAGGTTTCACAAGGGTATCCATCCAGTGCCTACCTGTTGGATGAAGTCGTTCTCCTTCTACATACTCATTGAAGGGTTGTATACCGTTTTGGAGACAGTGTTACAACAGGGCAACCGTCACAATGCCGAATGCCCTATTGGCACGCACCCATACATTCCCATTTATAATCACCGACAGACCACCGAATGATGCACTAACTAGAACATCCAAACCAGACCCCTTCAACAGTGTCCCAATGCAACACAAAACATACATAATAATGTGCATTGCCCCTGGACGAAGATTCACATCATCAAACCTAGTCGACTCCCACCATTTGATATGTGGGGCAACCATGTACAATTGCATATCAATGGAAATATTTGCATACGTCATGCCTAGGACACATATGGTTTTCTTCATGTCTAGCAGTGATGTGATGACGGTATCAGGGTGAGCTGGTGGTGCATGTATGAGTAGGCCCATCAGGTACACATTCCCTGTCTTTGTTGCGGCTGTCATTTGGTCACTGGCCAATTGGTTGTTTATGCCGTACCAATCCATGCTATGGTCTGATGGAAGTGAATTCGGCCACTGGGCGTCCTGGAGCTCTGCAGCAACAACTCTCTCAACCATGGCACATGCATTCGTGTACGTGATTCCTGAAGAAATATAAATTGCAGAAGGGTTAACCTTCTTTGGGCCAGTATAGTGCTGAAGTGGCACATACTGACTGTATTGGTCCTAAGAGATTGTGCAATGGTCTTCCGCAGTCGTGGGATCACAAGATTCATATATCCAGGTCGATCGCTAGCACTACCCAGTTCTACGATGCCAGCGGGATGCTGTTGGAATTATTGAGACATGGCATGTGTCTCTCTACGTCCATTGGGAGTTTAAACTAGACGATCAATATTGTCAAAACCACCCGAAGATTGGCCACACACTTCTCATCAAACCCATTGCCTGATGTAGATCACCACAGCTGTTGCCCACGAATTTGGCAGCTGATTTGCGAAACTTTATCACCTCATCATATGATACTAGGATCTGTGATCCTGTAGAAGTTTGATCATCTCAGAAGTGCCATGTCTGTGATGAAGCTTCACTGCCATGTCCAGCGTTGTCTGGTTCCTAGTGCCGGTGATGTGACATTTTACAGCTTGGGCTAGGCTGAGAGACTTCTGTGCCACAGTGCCACAGGAAACTAATTCTGAGACTATGTACAGCAGTGTTGTGCTGGTCTGTTTCAGTTTGTTATTGTATGTGAATTCTCTCAGATCATAATTCGCATTACTGTACTGTACGGCTCGAGCCTCACAACATAGTCTATATTATCCTCATATATCTGTTCAACAGCGAGGTCATATACAGACGGGTCAACGGGGTTGAATCCCGTATTTCACCTGTAAGAAAGGGGGAACATCTCAAAATAAGAACTGAATATTTACATCAAGAAACACACATATTCGGGCCTGAAATTAGAATAACCAGATCTGGTGCCAGGTCTTCACCACACCAGAATCACTAAAAGTAATAGGATTAGCCATAATCCTACTACTCTTATAAGGGGTATAACAAACTCTCACATACATAATCAGGTAGCCTGAGATTCCGGAAAGGATGAACCCCTTCGTTAAATTACCCTTGGCATGCATCCAACTAACCACCCACTACAGAGCTGTGAAAGTTGGGTTTTATGTATTGGTGGCCACTAATAATCCTCACAGAAAAGATCAAAACTGCCAAAAATAAATATTTGAAATATTTGCATGTAGTCACTTTATATATAAATACATGTATTGAAATCTTAGACAGGGAAAACATGGGTCTGAAAACCATTTTCGTGAATTGATCATAAACGGTTGCAGAGCTATAAAAGAAAATATGATTTTCGGTAATGGCGGCAACCAATTTGCATAATGAGACAATATATACATGTAATCACTGTATAAGTGCCACCAGTGTCATCATTGATCATGAAAACATAGGTATAGACACCATTTGTGTGAAGTTGTAGTGCATAGTTGTAGAGCTATGATAGAAAATATGGCGGCAACTAATTTGCATATTAAAAAAATTGCCCAAGGTTGTCAAGAGGACAACCAAGCTGATTTGCTCCAAGGCACACATAGGAATGTAAATCCACCAAAACACTTAGTACTATAGACAATTCATAGGTCCGACATGTAATTCATAAGGACGGAAAATGGACTAACACTATGTGGCTGCTCCCCGGGTGTCCGGTTTATAGTGGTTCCGCTGAATAGTGCCAATACATATGAAATGGATGGACAAACGACAAGAAGCTTGTATATTTATTTAATACATGTTAAACATTTCATTAATTGCATAAAATTAATAAAACTGTGATATGTATGTGTTTACTATGGCAACGCTGGAATGCAGTTAGTTCACCGCATAACTTAAAATCAAGCATCTTGTTTGGCTGAGCTATTAAATTGTTTGACTGCGAGTTTGCATTGCCATCAGGGGCCCGTTTCACTAAACTTCGTAAGACTAAAATGTTCGTAAGTGCATATTTAGAATCGTCTGGAAATTTCAATTGATGGATTTACATTTATTGAGCATAGGCTGCATTTGCAGCCTGTGCTCAATAAAGGTAAATCCAATAATTGTTTCAAGAAAACAGTGTTATTGTGAAATTTACAGACTATCATTGCATTTACGAACATTTTAGTCGTACGAAGTTAAGTGAAACGGCCCCCAGATGTTCAGAGATGTTGATAAGCTAGGCAGGATAAACGCAGGCGAGTATGTACCTACCCTCTGCTGGATGTCATCCCGGATGGCCATGCTCAATAGATGTGACTCCGGCACCGCCGGCTTGCCGCCCGATCTCTCCTTGAATATGTGGCCCATCGACTTGGGACGCGGCTTCTGCTTCAATGAGGTCTGGCGCTGTACGTTCGGCACTGGAATATGGCGTCGGTCATTGTCTTATGTTCTTATTTTATATTTAAGGGTAGAAATTGGCTCGAGGACCTTCCAAACCCGGGCATTTAAGCCATGAACATATATGTCATATTCGTTGCAAAAATATGAATATCCTCTATATCTGCCATACAGTCGAAATATGTGCATTAAATGAATGAGGCAATGAGGCGGTTAATTTAACCTAGCTAGTTCATTACCATATCGCACGAGGCCGGTACGTATGACCGTGAAAAAGGCTGAGTGTGAGTGCATGTGATATATGGAGACTCAGCCGTAACAGTGTTATCATATATGATTGTGATATTTGACGGTTGGTCAGGGCAAAACATAGCAGGCAGGGAATGATCGATATTGGGTTATCCAAAGTATGATGCAACGTATGATGTAATATGTTTTCGGGCCCAGCTGCTGTCATTTCGCGGCTTATCGTCGGTCATTATTGTATACAATACAATATTGTTTTCAAAAGTATAAAAACGTACCTAATCGGAAAATCGCATCCACATAGCAGAGCATGTACAGTGGAACCTCTTTAAACCGGACACCCTGGTCCCCAGGGTGTCCGGTTTAGAGAGGCTCCACTGTAAATCAGGCATATGGGCACCGCAAAACAGGTATATGTGGTTTTCGATCACGAACAACTTATGCGAGATGACAATAAACACATACAAATACGCGGACATAGATTGTATGGGTGTCCGGTTCGTCTGTACGAACTAAATGTACGCATTGTTGATTCGTTGAAGTATCACATTATGTATGTACCTACATTTACAAGTATGCATTGACACTGATGTTCGGTTATTCAGCGATGGTCCACTATTTAGAAGACAAATATCGACTCGTGTTTGTCACAAATCGCTTTCAGGACGACATCGTATGATGTTTACCGAATGAATCAGAAAAACCGTAACATATTTAATACAGAAAAACCTCTCTAAAGCGGACACCCGGGCGACCATATTATATTTAATTTAAATGGGTTTCACTGCAATGTATATCACTGTCGTGTAGATAGATTAAATTGTTTATTAACGTCTCATCGACCGTACATCATACAACACATATAAATAATAAAACATACGTACATGTACAATTGCCATTCTAAAGGAATTACAAGAGACGGCGTGTATGTTCATTATTGTAAATGACAAGAACTGTTCATGGAGTGCTTAATTACAGTGAACCTTCCAGGGTGTCCGGTTCCACTGTACGTGTTGAACTTTACTATAACATGTTAGACAGTTGAACTTAAATATAATGAACGTGCCATACGCTTTGGTGTTGCCTGTAAATGGTACGCTTTTCGAAAAACTATGTACTCATTATGCAACATGTATTTATGTTGTAGTTATTACTACTACTGTCTGTTTCACGTTAACCTGCCCAACTTTTACACCTATTTAAACACACTAAAAATCTTATTTTTTGGCATAAAATCATTTTTCAGCAAAATTTAGCAATGAGCCATCTTTTTATTTTTTGAAATAAATCAAGAATTGAATGCAGGGTAGCAATGCTAAAATGTCACGTGCGATCAGATTTTCAACATTTTTCTAGCATCGAACTGATTGCTGGATTTCATCATTAAAACAAAGACCTTGTATTTATGAGAGCAAATCTTGCCAGGTTGAAAAATAAAGGAATCAAGCCTCCATTTCTCGGTGTTCGTACAAGAATTCCAGAAGAAAATACCGAGAATTTGGTCAAAATACAACATGATGTCATCATCATCTGCTACAGCTTTCGTATCTATTGACAACGCCAAGCTGAGGTTGGCACCCTGTTCCTACCACGCAAAATTAATTGCACATATCCTCGCACATCGACACGGGTGTAAATCTACATTCTCTAATGGTATGACTTGGGAACACCATATATACGTCATTTCCGGCGGAAGTATACAGTCACATCCTGTGAGCAGTTTCTTTGCTGGACGAATTTCCGGCGGACAGCTTGGTTTACTAAATGCTGATTGGTTGGTGAAGGTCACGAGTTTAATCGAATCAAGTTCGTTAGCATTCACAATTTACAATACATTAGGACGTATTAGCAATAGTATCAGATCGACTTGGAACCTTATGGATGAATGATATTCGCTAAATATATGAAGATTAAATGATTAATTGATATATTTTAATGCAAATAGTTTAAGTTATATGCCAGAAAATGATGTTAATAAACAAATGTATTAAGAATTTGTGTTCAGTTCGTAATAATAGTTGTTGTTGTTGTTTACCGGAAGTGATTATTGCAATAGTAGTTTCTTGTTTTATTGTCAACAACTAAAATTCGGTGAAATGAATTTATAAGGCAAAAGCCCATCCATGACTGTTTATTCGAAATAACTTTGTTATTAGACGGATTTTCTTGAAATAAAAAACAGGCTCATTTTTAAAAAATAGTTTTACATTGTTTTACATAAAAAAAGCATTTCGTGGAACAGACAATAGTATATATAACATACTGTGTTGAATGATCGACAAGGCAGACATGTAACAGTTACATATGCATACAATAGGGCTATAGAGAGAAACCTCTATAAACCTGACACCCTGGGAGGTCCCCAGAGTGAACGCTTTAGATATTTTCCACTGTAAATAAGGCATATGACCATTCTGAAATGTATTGTCGTGCTTTGCAATCAGTAACACACACTAACATATGGAGATAAATGATCAAGAAACCCATCAACAATAAGATCACATAGGTTGCATTGGTGTCCGTTTTAGAGAGAGGTTCCACTGGACATAAGAGGCTTGAACATCGCTTATACACATATGCATGGTGTACAGAGCTGCATATCAGGTGCGTAGTGGGAGTACAAAATACTCACAGCAATGTGAAAATACGCATTGATTTTCAAAGAAGTGAAAATTCTGTATTAAATTTGAAAATTTACTTAGTTGAGCTGCAAAAAGCAACCGCGTTGCTTTTTGCAGCTCAAATAAGTGAATTTTTAAACTTGTTGATTTTTTATCATTTGTTCCTTATTTAATAAGGAAAAGAAAATCAATAATACATTTGTAAAAGTAAAATACGCATTGAATTTGAAATCTGGGGGCATAATACTCATTAGATACAAGACATATCTGGAGCCCTGTTGTGTATTCATAGTATCATACCTGTACTTCGTCGCATGTCGGTAGGCTGTTTGACTTCTAAAGTTAGGTTCTTGGTGCTACTTCGAAATTGTACATTTTTATCCGGACTGTATGGCGAAGGCGTGCGCTCCCGCTGTTTGCTCCGTCCTTTAGTGCCGGCCTTCACTGCAGGGCCAGGCAACCGGATGACTCGGTTTTTGGACTCGTTATTGCCCACTGGGCAGCTGATTTGTCTGTTCGCTAAATTAGGAAACATAAATAAATAGTCTGTGAGTTGTAGAACCACATAATTGTTCATCAACGCCTATGGTTCGTCAATGCTTATAGCAGGGTATGGGATCACGTGGTCTATTGAATAATGGCGGCGTCCGTGATGTCTCGGGTAAATCTTATTTTTCATCAATATGACTGCGGTTTCTTCATTTTGATGATGGCCATGTTCCAGCCGTTAATATTCCACGGATACCAACTTTAGCAGCAGTACTTATGTAGTTAGTCTGAACATTCTGGAGATAAATTTTAATCGGGCCAAGTATAAACAACGTTCGATTCCGTCTGATTAAACGTTATATATGTGCAGAATGTTCAAACTAACTACATAAGTAATACTGATAAATTTAGTATTGGCGGACTCGTAGTGTCAACGGCTGGAACATGGTCATCATTAAAAGGAAGAAACCGCAGTCGTAATGATGAACAATAAGATTTACCTGAGACCTCATAGGCGCCGCCATTAATCCAGTGTAAACAATAGACCACGTGATCCCATACCCTGTATAATCCACGTGTGAACATATGCCGGTGATGCAGGCACACATTCATAGCAAACATTGAAGGTGTTTTAAATGGTGAACAATAGGCGTTGTTCGCCTAGTGTGCATCATTTAAATATGTTTTCAGAATTTTGAAAGTTTGTTGATGATCGAGTTTAGCATTACTGACATATTATGACACGTGGACAATACTATACAGTGGGATCAGCGTGTAAGTGTACACACGAACGAACACGACAACCTGTCGTGTTAGTTCGTGTGTGCACTTACACGCTGACTCCACCGTACATGTATATGTGTATTGCTGAACGTTTATGCGGTTCTAAGGTGCGTTAGTGTAACGATGCGCTATGTTCATGTCCTATCAGTGTAATCCATGTACCTTACACGTAATGTGTATGTATGCTTTCAAATGACAGAGTATCGTCATACAGTTTGCTGAAGAATACAATGTGGAACAGATATATGGCGGCTAGATGAAGACATTTCGCCTCGTCGCCGCGTAGAAACGAAGATTAAGATCCGCAATTCAGGGGGCCGTTTCACTAAACTTCGTACGACCAAAATGTTCGTAAGTGCAAATTTAGGATCGTCTGGAAATTCGAATTGATGAATTTACATTTATTGAACATATGCAGCATATGCTCAATAAATGTAAATCCAATACATGTACTTGTTTACAAGAAAACATTCGTAATGTGAAATTTACATATTTGTGCACTTACGAACAGTTTAGTCGTTCGAAATTTAGTGAAACGACCCCCTGGTTTCTCCGAGAGACAAACATTGACATTACAAATCGTTATTTCCTGTATGCGTGCATACAGACACAACTCAAGAAACTTACGTTCGTCTCTACTGGGTGCAGAAACGAAAGACAGAAATTTAACAGTCTGTGTTAATATTTCCCAGGTTAGCAAAGTTTCTGAGCACCTCTTGGCAATGCAACTAGTAATCAAGCAATTTTATTGTCTGAGTCTGAGCTGTAGCACATGTAGCACAGCTCAGACTCAGTCAATCAAGTTGCTTGATTTTCAAGTATTTTGAAAGAAAGAAATTAACAAATATCGACAAGATTAGCGTAGGCGGTAGTGTACTCCGCGACGGAGAAACGAATTGTCCCTAATTAGCCACCATATACGAGATCTGAATGAGTGTATATTGTCCTTCCGGAATGTTTGCGTTGTAATAACACTATGTAAATCCACAGTGACACATCGTAAACCGACATCTATTTATCTTATATTAAAGGGTGGGAATCAGCGAAAGGATCCTTCCATATCCGTACAACAACAACAACAACAACAACAACAACAACAACAAGAACAACAACACAAAAAACGACTCCTGTTTACGATAGGTATCAAACGAATTGTTTTATAGGCTACTGTCTGTTTCGCGTAAGCTTGTCGGCCGCATTTTACGGTTATGTTTTCACGAGTACTATTAGTTTTAAAACATACCCCCACCCCCATGTTAAATACCCATAGTTGGAGAATGTCAAACATAGTTGTATTTATTTCGGAAAATGTGGACCCATTTTCAAAATATATCATTTGTTTTCTGAGACCATTCCCAACATATATAGTGAGGTTTCGGAGTCAAAATTCTTTCGTTGTTCGACACTTGCAGCTACTTCAGTTCATTTTCACGCATGTTACATTCCCATACAGAAATATGTATTCGTAATAAAAACAATCGTTGACAAATGTTCGCAAACTAAAAAGAAGGCTCTTTCTTAAATGTTGCTACAGCTAATATTTTAATATTATCTTAAAAATATAGTTGTTGCATTTTGGATATAGTCGTACATTTTGGCAGATTTTGTGAAACCGACACTAGTCGTAAATGGGGATTTACAGTGCATACCCTGATGTAATGAGGAAGTGAACGCGCTCAGATTGGGGTTTACACCTGCCAAGTTAACCCTGGGATGGAATGGAATGCTCATTTTCAGACCAATCCAATTGTCACAAAATGATTTTCAGATTATTCCATTTATTAAAAGGGGGTGTTTTTGTTCTAAAAAATATGAAAATTACTTGCAAAAAGTGCAGATCCTGATGAGACAGCTCGTTACGAGCCGGCTCATCTGGATCTTCACTGTTTGCAAACCCCGCTATATAGCTGTATTTCAGACTCAAAGGGCTAATCAACACCGTTTGTATCATGGTGCGCTGCCATAAAGATCGAATGGTAAACACATACATAATCTAAATACACACGGGACGAGAATCTAATACGTCTGAAAGCCCGAATTGTTTAATTACACATCACGTTTAAATATCGTGACAAACTCCAGTTTAGTTTTGTTTGCTTAGTTTTGCGTTTGCCATAACAAAGAGCACAAATGTACGTGTTTGTATATTTCATATTGTTGTCGTGTGCGTTCGTGTATGATGCACGCGATGGTTAAATGATGCTTAGACAGCAGACCGTGGCCGAGGGGTAACACCGTCGGACTGCCATGCTAGCGACCCGGGTTCGATTCAGGGTTCAGTTCCAGGGCGTCAGTATTTCTGAGATACTTTGTATTTCTTGCTCTACTAGTCGTTTCGGATGGGGAATTTGAAAGGCGGTCCCGTGTATCAGATTTGAAGGAGAGTCTGGGCACGTTAAAGAACCAGAGGGGACTATTCTAATAAGAGCTGGGCCCCCTGATGCCGGTTTCCTCCGTATCCACCTCCTTTCTTAACCCTTGTTGGGAGACGACATGCAAGGTCATCGAGCCAGTGCCGTCGTTAAATCCAAACATTTTAGGTTATGGTTAAGTGCCATGACGATATCACACACTTTCCATATAATTTATGTATATGCATGATTTACAGTGAAACCTCTCTAAACCGGACACCCTGGGTACCTCACAGGGTGTCCGGTTTAGAGAGATTTCACTGTATATAATTATAGTAGCTAAGCAGCACTTTGTACATGATTCGTAATGGAGTCGTTGTGACCGGAGAAATGGGGCTTTATGCGATTTGTGGTCAATGTAACTTCTGATCCTGTTCACACTTGTGTAGCCTGGTAACGTTCTATATTTATGTTAGAAGCATACCAGGTGTTTCATTGATGGAATGGCGAACAGTGTAGATCCGGATCAGACTGTGCAGATGCACAGTCTGATTTGGATCTACACTGGTATCAAGCAAAACCCATAAGCCCCATTGCTCCAGTCACAGCCACATATTTGCACAATGAACAGTTAGTGTGGTCTCTGGAAACCTACCATATTTGTTGATCTTCTTTTCTGATGTGGAAGAATCACTTAAACTGGTCTGCGCCCTGCTTGTCCCAGTATTATGTCGTTGTAGGTATGCCATTTATCCCGTCAACACAGTGCGTATGTGCCGTGAAACATTTTTGATATCCTGTCAATACGACCTAATCACTGTATAAATATGTGCGGTTGTCATAATAGTCGATTCTCCGATTTTGAGGATGCGGCTGGGGTTATTTTTTTGCATTTTAAAGCTATTTGTAGTGTTGACGGGATAAATAGAATAGTAGGTTAGTGCCGTGAATGGGAAAACATATATGGCGCGGCACGGAAACGGGATGTGCTCGGCAGAGCCTCGCTCATCCCGTTTCCTGAGCCTTGCCAGATAGTTTTCCCCATTCACGGCACTAACCTACTATTCTCTATACCCCGGCTACAGTTATGTAGTTTGTGCTGCCTAGTAATTGTACATGTACATATTACCTCGTGTCCAGTGTCTCCATTATTAGTAGTTTTGGCCTATAATACGTTCTGACATGTGACCTGACTTGAGAAATGGGGTTTATGACATTTCTGGTCAGTGTAGACCCTGATCTTCTAGCATATTCGTGAAGTCTGATATTGATATATCGATGGTCTAGTAACATAAGGTCGTAACTGCTATGCTTCAGCATAGCAGTTACGACCTTATGTTACTAGACCATCGATATACTGTTTGTTAGAAACAGGACATGTGATTTACGCACTAAATGGCAAACAGTGTAGGGCCTGATGATCGGAATGCACGGATGAGCATGCTGATCTGGGGCTACACTGGTCGCATAACATATAAGCCCCATTTCTCTAGTAACAGCGACAAATGGCGCATCTAAAGCCATGTTCGTGTATCATAATGTGGCCTTACTCATTGAAGTGATTAATTTCATTATCAAAGTGTATGATCACGTGGTACTAACAACAACAACAAGTACTGAAACTTACAGAATCCATCCGGTTGAAAGTACGTATTATTTTATATTGTCCTTATTACGTAACGGATTTTAATGAAATATGGCGCATCAAACGCGTCTTGTTAAGCCGCATTTGGTGGTCTCTGTACTTTGGCCCAAACTTCTGTCGTTTTTGTGAAGAATCGATGTCCGTGTCGGTAGACACGGAAATCAATTCGTCGCAAAAACGACATAAGTCTGTGCCGAACCTCCTAGACGACTAAATGCAGCGCATGAAGAAGCGTTTGCTGCGCCATATTTCATCAAAATCCGTTTCATATTAAGGAAAAAATCAAATACTACTCTAGTATGTGTGTTGATTTCTTTGAACCCGAAAGCCCGCTATAGCGGGTTATGCAAACAATGCAGCTCCAGATGAGCCGGCTCGAAACGAGCCGTCTCATCAGGATCTGCACTTTTTGAAAGTAATTTTCACATTTTTGAGAACATAACGTACAGTCTGAAAACCATTTTGTGACGGTTGGATTGGTTACAAAATTAACATATCAAAATCCATTCCAGTTAAATTCTTCGGACTTGATTCGTAAAAAAAATCGACTGAACCTAGTTTTTTTATGAAATCCGTAAACTTGTTCAATACATATATTAGATCACCGGTTATGTAAGATATTTTATGTAATAAATGTTTATCAGATTAAAGCACCACTCCTGTAAAATCAACTGGGGCCGTTTCACTAAACTTCGTACGACTAAAATGTTCGTATGTGCACAATTATAAAAAATTCAAATTAACAATGTGTTCTTGTAAACAATTATTGGATTTACATTTATTGAGCATAGGCTGCATATGCAGCCTATGCTTAATAAATGTAAATCCATCAATTGAAATTTACAGACAATTCTAAATCTGCACTTACGAACATTTTAGTCGTACGACGTTTAGTGAAACGGCCCCCTGTATGCTCTATTGTACATGTAGCGTGTACGCCCAGAACACAGTATCGACAACATCGTAAATCCTGATTAAATTCCTAAATAAATCTCAAATGTAGTGAGTGTATGCATTAATGTTTAAATACTCCAGTATGTATGTACACTTATGCTTAATACATTCTACTTCATATTTAATTGTTTCGGAACAATTTGGAAATAAAAATATAAATAGTCCACTCACCGACTTCAACTTCTCGTGTTACACATACTTATAGAAAGTACTCATGCAATAACTTCAGTCTAAAGAAACACGGCGGATTTAAATGTATTACTTGCGTTAAAAACAATAGCCCATTATTTCCCCTGACATATTTGACCCATTTCATGATGACGATATGTCATTTTGTGTGTGTGGAAAACTTTAAATATTTTCTTTATATGTGCTTAGAAGTATATGTCGTGACCACCATTTGAACCGTCTCATCGAGACGGTTCAAATGAGTGGTCACAACATATACTTTGATCGAGAAATAAGAAAAATAAAAATGAAATATTTAAAATATTTCATACCGGTAAAGGTGTATTTCGAATGTAATGGAGGTAAAGGAGTAAACAGTAAATATAGTATGTCGTAGGCCGGTGGGTCGACACAGCCTATGCTTTTCACAGAAGCGAATCAACCAGACGTGTGCTGTTTTGGTATGTGAACATAAATACACTAATCTTTCGTCTTGTAACCGGCACAAGATATATTGGTTACGAGACGAAATACATGTACAGTGAAACCTCTCTAAACCGGACACCCTGGGAGGTCCCCAGGGTGTCCGGCTTAGAGAGGTTTCACTGTAAATCAGGCATTTTATCATTCTGAGCCCCAGTTATGTGTTATGCGATCACGAACATACATTATCACCTGAGATACATGACAAAGAAACTCATCGAAAATAAGATCACAGGTGTTTTATTGGTGTCCGTTTTAGAGAGGTTCCACCGAATACGAGATTTCATTCATTAGCGCTCGGTGATTTCATCCACATGTCGATTAGATAAATTACGGCTTAGTTAAATTATAAATCTCGTTGGAAATGCAAAATCATTTTAAATGCTATATATCGTTTAAATTAATAACATGTAATACTTTAATGTTTGAAATATGTTTATGACACGTATCATGCAGTACACATTCTGACGTGTTTAAGTCGTACATGTAATTGGAGCATACTTGAGCTAACCCTCTATGTCTGCAAACACTATACATCCAGTAGCCGATTTCACCAAAAATGCTAAGTATATTTTGAGTACATTTTGAGTGAGAAATTTTCAATCTAAGGATGCATTTATTATGTTTTATCATCCTGAATTTATTACATTATCACAGCCATTATGGCTGTGATAATGTAATACATTCAGTATAGTAAGTCTGCATACTTTTAATCATAAACTATATGCAGTCGTTAGTTCTATATGAAATAATGCATTTTATCGGGAAAAAGTAAATGATTACTCACTCAAAGTAAACTTAGCTAAATAAGTACGCTTAGCCATTTTTGGTGAAATCGGCTACAGATGTGCCGGCTCGTAACGAGCCGTTTCATCAGGATCTGTACTGCTTATTTACATTTTCTTTTATCTTTTCTTTCTTCTTTTTTTTTCTGCAGAGCAATGACTTTATTTCTGTACCTTGGTAATCGTATTTAGCTTCCGGCTGACAAAACGGACCTTCCGAAGATACTGCAAAATAGGTTCCTCAATGTGATGGGATATAATATAGGAATGAATGGCCTTTTTGTTGAATTTATCGGGGATATAAACTTCGAAAAGTCGCGGGAATACTGGACGAGGCCTTCCGGCCTTCGTCCAGTATTCCCGCGACTTTTCCAAGTTTATACCCCGATAAATTCAACAAAAAGGCCATTCATTCCTATATTATATCCCATCACATTGAGGAACCCAACCAGCGTATATCCAGCAAAGACTAATGTGTGCATAGTCTGTTCACCAATCGCTAGTGTTGTTGTCAAAAAAAACACAAATGTATTCTAATAATAATATGAGACGCGCTATGTGATTTTGGTGTCTTCCTCATTCCTCCAAGTTTATGAAAAATGGTCATTTTGTACTTGGGGTAGTCAGGAATTTGTCCAGTTAGGGGATTAGTATTAACATAGCCTTAGGGTGTGAAAACATTATACATTGTATTCTGTTTCAACTTATAAATTGCAAACATTATTGGAAACTGTTGTAAACTTGTGAAACTTAATTTTTTTAAAGATGAGAGGAAATAAATACAATAGAAAGTCAATGATAGTGTATCATGTTTTATAGTTACTTATTTTAAATGTACATAGATAAATTACAGCACATTGATACGTGACATTTTTGGTGAAGACATAATCTTTTTTTTTTTTTTTTTTTTTTTTTTTTTTTCTTACTTCTTCATAAAAACTGTCAAGTTGTGAGTGCTTTAAAATCGTCTCATTCAGACGATTCTAATTGGTCTCTCAACTTGCATTTTTCGGTGAAGATTCCAATATGTCTTATTCCAAAACTTGCCATTATTTAGTTAAGAAAAGAGATAACAACATGTAACCCAAAATTGATCAAATTACGCACCTTAATCGAAGTATGAACATTTCATATTTTCAACAAAAAACCTATTGTGACAGCACATTGAAACATTGACACATTTGTCAGCACATTATAATTGTCTCCTACAGTGATTGTCTATATGTGCAGTAGCTTCGATGCTTCGTCCGCATAGTCCATTCTGGAGATTAAATTTGGGGGAATGAGGAATAAACCGTGATTTTGTACCTTCGGACATTTGCGTAATTTTGTTCAGTAAGTTTACACAATTTACCATATTTTTCATATATAAAGTCAAACGTTTACACAACTTTCATAGTACATGCGGAATATATCTGAAAATTCAACGGAAAATATTGTAAGGACCCATTCTATACCTGATTATCTTTTGATTCAAAGATAATTGCTTCGTAAATGTGAAAACAATTATGTATACCATATAATTATGTAAACTCTGCCTCGTTACTGCATCCTATGCGGCACATGGAGTGGCCAAGTCGGCAAATTTGTGTGTTCCAGCCATCAGCCAGTTTCACCTATTCTGCCGCTTGAAGAACGCAAAATGTGAAGGACAACATATGATATAATGTAGCTAATCACATGTAAACATCCAGGATAACGGACTCATATGAATTATATTACACCAAACTGTAAACAATGTCAGAAAATCGCACAGTGTGTCACCTTTACATGACAAACCACACAACACATACCATATACATGTATACCCACCCATGTACTCTGTCATTATCTATCAAATATGGGAGAAATATAGAGAATAGTAGGTTAGTGCCGTGAATGGGAAAAAATATCTGGCAAGGCTCAGGAAACGGGATGGGCGAGGCTATGCCGAGCACATCCCGTTTCCGTGCCGCGCCAGATATTTTTTCCCATTCATGGCACTGACCTACTATTCTATTTATCCCGTCAACACCTACAAATGGCTGTAAAATGCAAAAATAGTATTGACTGGATATCAAAAATGTTTCACGGCACCGTGTTTCACGGCACGTACGCACTGTGTTGACGGGATAAACTCAGATATCTCGTCTTCTGTATAGTTTGCTGGCATAATATTTATAGCACGCCGTTGTCATATCTGTCTATGATGTATGACGCCAAATTTTATTTGATTTACTGTCATATTATTTACAGTATGTTTAAAACGCGCTAAGTGGTGAAACTGTACGATGGCTTGTACACACAAAATGGCGCAGATGGCAACTTAATGTACCATATAGTATACAGTAACAAGACAATATTCCCATATATCGATGGTCTAGTAACATATGGTCGTAAGTGCTATGCTTTAGCATAGCACTTACGACCTTATGTTACTAGACCATCGATATGTTATATTCATATACATGTATCACATCACTCTTATGAAGCGAAGTGTATTTATCTATGACCTAATACCGTAAATGTTATAACCGTATTTCATGAAAATACGCAGATGTCCGAAGATAAAAAATCCCATGGCGTGTCTCATATGTATGTGTGAATGTGCGATACTATCAAACTGTACAATGGTTGCAACTACTGCATTGTTTCATTTTGTTTTTAACTGGCGACCCATTTTGTGATTCCTGGACTAGATGACAATACGGTTCACCCGGTTTAGGCTGCGCGGACATAAGGCTAATATGAGACACGCCATGTGATCTGCGTAATTTCATTAAATACGTTTACAAAATTTACAATATTTTTCATAAATAAAGTAAAAAAGTTGATACAATTTTCAGAGTGCATGCGGAATATAATTCCGCATGTACTCTGAAAAATTGGTCAACTTTTGACGCCATTTACGGAACTTATTGTAAATCTTGCAAACGTATTTCATGAAATTACGCAGATGTGCGAAGGTACAAAATCACATGGAGTGTGTCATATGTGGACAGTGCCGACAAATGCCATTAGACTTGTGTAATGGCATATCATTTATGATTGTGGGACGACAAAAGTAATATGGCTAATTGCTAAGTGTATTTGCGAACAGTGTAGATCAGCGTAGTCTGCTCAGGATATACACTGTTTGTCATTCGGTAAGTTATTAATATTGGTCATACTTGTAGCAAACAATATACAGTGGGACCTCTCTAAACCGGACACAAGGAAAACACCTGTTTTCTTATTTTTTATGAGTTTCTTGGTCATTTATTTCAGGTAATACTGTATGTTCGTGATCGCATACCACGTAACTATAGCTCAGAATGATCATATGCCTGATTTACAGTGAAACCTCTCTAAGCCGGACACCCTGAGGACCTCCCAGGGTGTCCGGTTTAGAGAGGTTTTACTGTAAGCGTTGCCAGCCTGCAAGAGTGTGACAGAAAATGGTGTGCTAGCCAAAAAAATGCCATAATTCACCTTTATCCAATATCACCGCCTGTTCATGAGGTTTGACACCGCGTCCTTAGGTCAACTAGCAATGACACTGGTAAGTGTGGGATAAATAACGTATAGCCCGGTTATTCATCTGTACTCTCTCGTACTGGCGGACGAACGTTGCTCCAAATATTCGTTTTCTAATCACATTGACATCTCGCTCAACCCAGGGACCATACATACCCTCAACCTTACCATTGTTCATCTCGCCCGGAGACACCATTAAATGTAAGTAAGTAAGTAACCGCTACAATAATAAACTGAAGCGTGTAGCAATTCACAAACCCACACAAAGGAATGAAGTTTAATAATTGTAATTTATAATTCGATTTTATATGAACAACAGGGGCATGCCGAAACGAAGAAATCCGTGTTTGTTTTCCTTATCCTTATTGCGTTGTTCACTAATGCTAAGCAAACAATGCTAACACCTGATTTACGGAGTGTGCCAGGACTAAATAATTGGGCAACATATTGACAAAACGGACCTTTCGATATTTGCCACTTGCATATGTATCTGTGACTGGGGAAATGCGAAAAGTGTAGCCCCAGATCAGACTGCGCATCCGCGCAGTCTGATCAGGGCCTGCACTATTCGCTATTCCATTATTGAAACACCCGTCATGCTTCAACATGTAACAAGCAATATAGATCGTTATCAGGCGTTGACAATGCCTAGACTCCACAGATCCATGGATCGCTATCGTTCCACGACAAGCATATGCAAATGAGACACGCCATGTGATTTCTACCTTCGGACATCTGCGTAATTTCATGAAATACGTTTACAAAATGTACAGTATTTTCCGTAAATGGCGTTAAAAGTTGACAAATTTTTCAGAGTACACTCCGCATGTACATTCCACTCATCTGGATCTACACGTTTTCACAATACTACTATACAGGCCTGTGGTGTTGAAAAGGTTAATTCAGAAACGGGGAGATAATACGAACCTGTGGGTCGAACAATACAGACTATATCATCACGTCTCCTGATATGTTTAGCAATATTACTACTTTCGACGTATGTGAACCAAATATTGTATCCGATCATTGCGCAATACAGTTCTCTTTGAGATTTGAAAACATAATGACACGTGAACAAGATATAGGTAACGATAACTGCTTACCTATTCAATCGAAGTATATATGGAGTACCGAACACGTAGGTGTATATCAGGCAAGGTTGGGTTCGGAAGATATATGTAACAAATTTCAGGAACTGTCGAATATTATACAGCAATGTCATGACAATGAGGATATTAATAGCTGTCTTCTAAGTTTCGGAAGTATTTTTGAAGATATTTGCTCCGATATTAAACGTAATGTTAAGGCTAAATCAAATCCACCACCGATGACAAATCATACAGACAATCAGTGGTTCACTACAGAATGTGATGATAAGAAACATACGTTTTACAGAAAACTAAATAATTATAGGCATGCTCCATCGGATACTAATAGACAAGAAATGGTTACAGCTAGGTCAGAATATAAATCACTAATTAGAAAATGCAAATATCAACATGACTTGCAGAAAACTATTAAATTAGAACAAGCTCGCTCCAAAAACGCAAAAATATATTGGAACATGCTAAAAGAAACCTCGGGTATACCGACATCGAATATTTCTCTGGATAATTTTGCTGCTTATTTTAAAGCTGTCAATAACCCAAGTGATCCATTTTTTTCACCAGATGAAGATGTTATACATTTCAACGAAAGATATTTAAATAATGAATTGCATGTAATGTTTTCTGAACTTGATTCTCCCATTACTTGCGATGAAGTCAGTATAGCTATCAAGCAATTGAAAGCTGGTCGGTGTGGTGGACCAGACATGTTACTGAATGAATTCTTTATACATGGGCACCAGTCGTTGTTACCAATACTTACACAATTGTTTGATAAAACGTTTAATATAGGATATTATCCCAATACATGGTCGGAAGGTTATATTATACCACTACATAAAAAGGGGAATATAAACGAGGTGGATAATTACAGAGGTATTACCCTATTGAGCACACTTGGGAAATTATTCTCACGCGTTTTAAATAATAGACTATCTAGCTGGGCTGAAAAATATCATGTGTATGTTGAAGCACAAGCAGGGTTCAGGAAGGGAATGGGTACACGGGATAACATATTTATTTTGCATGGCCTCATTACACATATGTTAAATAAGGGTAAGAAATTATATTGTGCTTTTGTGGATTTTTCAAAGGCTTTTGATTATGTGGTGCGTGATAATCTATGGTTAAAATTAATAAAACTGGGAGTGCGAGGGAAAATGTTAAATATAATCAAATCCATGTATACTAATGTGACATCGCGCGTAAAGCACAACACCATGCTAAGCGGTGAATTTTCTTGCTTATTAGGCGTACGTCAGGGTGACTGCCTATCTCCATTCCTGTTTAGCATGTTTGTAAATGACCTTGAGGCTGAATTTGAAACTAAGGGTATTGAAGGAATTGATATCGGATTGATAAAATTATTTATTTTACTATATGCCGATGACATTGTTATTTTCTCAGAATCGGAACACGGGATGCAAACAAGGACTTAATCTACTTTCAGAATATTGTGAGAAATGGAAATTAACTGTCAATACGGGAAAAACAAAAATACTTGTATTTCGAAAAGGAGGTAGATTGCCAAGAAACATAGAATTCTATTATGGCAATTATATTATCGAAATAGTAAGTAAATTCACGTATCTAGGCATAGTCTTTACAACGGGTGGTTCTTTCATGGAAACACAATCTTTATTATCGGGTCAAGCACAAAAAGCTATTTTCAAGCTTAACAAATACCTGTATAAATTTACAGACATAACACCCACACATAGATTACAATTATTTGATAAACTAGTACAACCGATTCTCAACTACGGTGCTGAAATATGGGGATTTGTGCAGGGAAATCAAATAGAAAAAGTTCATTTGCAGTTTTGCAAAAGTTTACTAGGTGTTAAGAGAAATACGCAAAATGATTTTATCTATGGAGAACTTGGTCGTACCCCACTTGTTCATCGACGCTATCTAAATATAATTAAATTCTGGTTCAAAATATCTGCGTCAGATGATCACAAATACATGAAACATATATACAACATGATGTTAGCAGACTTGCAAAGCACACCAAGTAAAACAAATTGGGCGTCACTAGTCCAAAAAGTGTTATCGACCCACGGATTTCTTGATGTTTGGTTGAATCAAGGGGTCGGAAATATTGAAGAGTTTCTGATAGTTTTCAAACAAAGATTGACCGATAACTTTATGCAGGATTGGCAGTTGGCCAGAATTAACGGATCTAGCAGAGCATTATTTTATAGAAATGTGTGCGACTTCAAAACAAAATGCAATATTACTTAAAGGACATCACACTCACGAAATTTAGGTACGCATTTGCTAGACTAAAAGTTTCGTCCCATCGCCTAGAAGTAGAATCAGGCAGATGGAACAGAACTCCAATTGAAAACCGGAAATGTACATTGTGTGGACATTTGGAAGACGAATACCATTTTATTTTAGAATGCACAATGTATATGGATCTCAGGAAAACATATATAAACCGTTATTATTGGAACAGGCCAAGTATGGTTAAATTCATAGAGTTGATTAAATCGGAACATTCACAAACTGTAAGAAAGTTGGGCCAATACATATACCAAGCGTTTCAGATCAGAAATGAACATTTATATATACATCAATGAGGACACCTTCTCCCAATACATACATAAAGAAATACAGCATGCATATATATTTGCAAATATTAACTTGACATTATTGCATGATATCTTACGTGTTCAGTTTTTTAGTACATGTGTAATGCACTACCCTATAGACTAATGCTGCAACGCCATAACTTAATGTATGTTTATAGATTAACCAAAACATTTTGTATGTGCTTATTGGGCATGCTATTCCACCGCAGCATATTCTCCATGTCATATGGCCAATGGTCGACGGTGGCATAGCTGCACCAAATACAATACATAGTAGCTGCATTCTTAAAGTTACGGTTTATGCACCGGCTGTTGTCTTTGTCACCCATAAGTGTATGTTGTTACATGTGTATTGCTTCAGGGGACATATGGCTTAAAGCGTTAATCTTTATCTGAATAAACATACGTATGTCCTATAAAAGTTCATGTACACATTTCACTAAACTTCGTACAACTAAAATGTTCGTAAGTGCAAAATTATGGTAGACTGTAAATTTCACATTAACAACGTTTTCTTGTAAACAATTATTGGATTTTAATCCATTATTAAACTTCCACTTACGAACATTTTAGTCGTACGAAGTTTCGTGAAACGGCCCCCAGTACACCATATGGAAGCCACATACTAAATATCAAGCATCGATCTGTTGTTTTACTTCTAACAAGAAACGTGACGGACAGACACATGGGAGTCCGGCAGTACGGACGGATGAACAGCCGTGACGAAAACATAATACCCATTTGTTGTTCAAGAAGTGGGTATACATATACACGGGGCGCATGGAAACCCATATTCCGACTATAATAAAACGCCAGATGTTGGATAGGTCATATGTATTTCAAAATAAATCAAATACAGCGAGATATGATATTAAATAAAGACTTACGTGCGTAATACTGATCCTCAGTATAAACAAAACGAAGGCAGAGGCAACCGAATTTATATACGCACTATACACATATCGGAAATCACGAACATTCAGTATATGCAACATCCATACGTCACTGAATGACACCCGTCACTATATTGAATGTTTAATCAGGGAATTCACTCATATTTGAAAACGAAAGCGAAATTAGCATACGTTGTAACGCTACCTTTGTCCGACTATATTTAATGTTTGCATTGTGTATTGGCTAATGGACACCGGCTCGAAGTAACGCTGTTAATGAACTCCGGCAATTGTGTTTACTGTTAACTGACCAGTGACCTCATAGCTGAGACTTTGTGTACTCTTTATGATTTTGCTTTCATAAACAGTACACGAAGTCTCAGCGTAAAGAGTACACGAAGCCTTAGCGTATAAGTAACCAGTTGAACGTTACGGACCTTAAATACAATACATGTACATGCAAACTTTGTAGATCCAGAAGAGACGGCTCATTAGAATCGGCAGTGTTTGTCAGTATTGTACAAAACTGTGTAAACGCATCCTTTCCTGCGTAATGGAATAGTCAAAACATACAGTGAAACCTCTCTAAGCCGGACACCCTGGGAGGTCCCCAGGGTGTCCGGCTTAGAGAGGTTTCACTGTATATCAGACATTTGATCAGTTGGAGCCATAGTTGTGTGCTATGCGATCACGAACAGATAGTGTCACCTGAGATAAATGACCAAGAAACTCATTGAATATAATATCAAAGGTGTTTTGTTGGTGTCCGGTTTAGAGAGGTCTGTGTCAGATGTTCAGAGGTGAAACGGTTAACATACATGTTATGTAACTCGTCAAACAGAAATGTAAATGAAAAGTCATGCAGAGCTTGATATTAGCCGATCAAATCAGGGTAAAGCGCATCGAACATATGTAGGTGTGTGGTAACATTGTCAATGGTAAACTATTTTCGACCACAGTTCAGTACCCAGCGTTGACATTTTTCTCGATTTTGTGCAGGTTTTGGAAACCCGTTCCCAAATCCATCCAATAGCAGCAATGCCATAGCAGCAATGTTTTGTTCTCACCATTATGTTGCGAAATATTCCAGCGTAACACCTGTACTGTATGCTCTATTTATCTACAAATTACACTCCGCAATACACAAAGTTGTAGTCATTGTGTGTTTGTCCGAATTCTGTGGCAGCACTCGAGTGGGCGGAGCTACCAGGGCTATATATATCTAGCGGTTACAGTGTCATCTAAAAATAGACGCAAGCTCCTGCGTATTCAGGCACATGCCCAGATTGGCCTAATGTGCCCCATCCGTGATTTTTTGCGCGATGTCGGGCGCAAGACGATCAATAATTTGCGGCATTGACAATAATTAAGGGGGATTGCCGCAATCGCGCGTGCTGGATGCATCCCTGCCATCCCTGCATGATACGTAAACAAATCAAAGTTGGCTATGAAGGGCAATTCTTCGTTTTGATTGGTGGAAAATTTTGTGAATATTAACTAGCGTCAAATGACGCGCATACGCGATCCAATGGGATAAACCCGAGATGCTGGGATAAACCCGAAAATGCTGGGGTTGCTAGTAAGGAGATTTTGAGCAGAGGTCGATTATACATTAGCCGAATAAACACATTTTACGCGATAATACGTGGCTGAAACTTGTTCTGTTTAATAAATAAAAGCTTTAAATTAGCCCAATAATCGGCGTATGTTGGCGTATATGGCCATTAGAGCCAACTATGGACTTCAACAACAATAACTTCCGGGTTAAATCTCTTCCGGCGTTCAGCTCATTACGTATTCAAAATTGTGTTATTTGGCTATAAGTAAAGTTTTAAACGGAGATAATTGCCAAAAATGCAAACTTTATCGGTTGATGCAATTTGGAAGTGATACAGAAAAACTGATTCGCGTTCGTAGATTACCGAATAGCGGAGAAAAAGGTTGCTACAAACTTTTTCAGAATTCGATGGATAACCAATATATTAGCCGATCTATAAATAGATCGGCTAATAATGATATAATAGCTGTCATCGAAGGAAATTAAAGTTCATTGATATGTATTTGTAATTGAGATCGGCTCCGTATGATTCCATTTACTTGTCCATCCACGCCGTTCACGGAAAATATGTGTGAAATGAATATGGGCGAGAAACGGCAATGCGATAAAGGAAGTAGTTCTAATACCAGAGTAGGCACAATAATAATAATATTCATATTAATAATAATGCAAATAATAATAATGATAATAATAAAATTAATAATAATAATAATAGTAATAATATTATATTATTTACCACTGATTGCTATAACGCATGATGTCTGAACAAACCGGACCGTCACTCGATTGGTACGGGTTCTCTCCCCTATCCGGGCGCTGGAGTTAGTGAAATATATAGCGGATATCAAATTGGGACCGTCAAATTGGAAACGTTTTCATAGCATCGTTCCAATGAAATGAGTAAACTCGTTTATAAACAAAATGTTAAATCATCACCCATGCAAGATCATCTATAATTACATTGCCAACGACATTTGGACAACCAAACTAATGCCGTTAAGGCGTTTTATTACTTTCTAGCTGATGGCCGCCATTTTGAAATTAAAAAGATCGATTTAATGGTACCAATTGAGCTGGCTCTCAGACGTTGAATGCCCGCGGAACAAACCGGTTGGGCACCCATGATTACGTTTGTTGAGATAGAAATCCATGATATTATATCCGGTGATGTGTATCCAATCGTCGTATTGCATAATTGATGACTGCATGTGAAACTGTCTGATTGTGCATAATACCATGTCACCGTTCATTCTCCCATGGAACATCCGGGCCGTTTCACTAAACTTCGTACGACTAAAATGTTCGTAAATGGAAATGTAGGATCGTCTGGAAATTTATATTGATGGATTTACATTTATTGAGCATAGGCTGCATATGCAGCCTATGCTCAATACATGTACATCCAATAATTGTTTACAAGGAAACATTGTTTATGCGAAATTGACAGACTTTCATAATTTTGCACTTACGAACATATTAGTCGTACGAAGTTTAGTGAATCAGGCCTCTGGCTCTATACATGTACATCATACGTATCACATAATATGTACATTTTCAAGTCTGCATTGACACCACGTATGAGGACGTTATGGACATGACGATGTGATAATGCACTTAAATAATGTTCGTCAGTCGGTATGAACGATAATCCACTCGCTAAAGCTCACGGATGATCTCCTGGTACGTACGGACGTACCGTGATCTAACTATGGTTTAAAACGCAAGATAACAGGATACATGACAGTACGCTTGCGCTAACCAAATATGTGTCACTTTCTTTATTTCAAAATACTTGAATATTGCCCTTGGGATCAAGCGGTTTAATTGGTTGAGCCTGATCTGTGATACAGCTGTGGTACAGCTCAGGCTCAGTAAATCAAACTCTTTGATTGTCAATAAATGTTCAGAAATGTTGATATCTGGTCAAGTTTAACGCAGACGGTTTTCTTGAGAAGAGAATTGGTACCCACGTTGGGACACGGGTTGAAGTAATTGACAAAGACCTGTACAAATTTCATGAACTAATTTAATTTTTTCATTTACTAATACTTTTAGGTATATTTAATGCACGTATCGACCTTGGTCAGTTACTTCAACCTGTGTCTTTGGAGCGCGAATATCATGTTCATTATGCAATGTTTTCCTTTGGTGAGATATGTCTCTCACAGAACGGCCGTTGGTTGTGAAAGCATCCCTTGTATACATGAAATGAAATTGAAGGCTTTCAGATGTGAGGTTGTGACTAGAGAAGTGGGTTTTGTGACCAGTGTAGATCCAGATCAGCCTGTGCATCCGCACAGTCTGATCAGGACCTGCACTGTTCGCAATTCCATCAATGAAACATCCGTCATGCTTCTAACAAGCAATATCGATCGCTATCAGGCTACAGGAGTGTGCAATTTGATAAATACCTACACTGGTTACACATTTCATAAGTCCCATTTTCCAGTCACAGCCACATATACGGACGACGTTATGAAACAAATAATTAACTATGATTTCAATATTGGTCTGGGGACCGTTTCACTAAACTTCGAGACTAAAATGTTCGGTATTGCAAAATCTGTAAAATTCGTATTAACAGTGTATTCTTTTAAACAATTGATGGATTTACATTTATTGAGCATAGGATGACATCACTTTTCTCAGGTCCGTAAATCTCATGTACACCGACTCAAAAGGCTGTAATTGTTTTATTATATGACCCTTACTACGATTTCCCTCCCACACACAAATATGTTTACAAACTTCTCCAGAAATAAATCGTGTGTTCCAAAACAATAGTTGAATAAACGTTATATTCAGCTATAGAACGGTCTCGCGGTCCGACAGTGCTTATTCGTGTAAACAAACAGTTCAGTGTCCCATCCACGGCGCCCAGGGTGTTCGGAATCCTGCCCACACTGTAACAGGCTTTTTTACAGTTGGCCAGGTTTTGTACCTCGGTTGGAAAACTGATGTTGTCCATTCGATTATTGATGACCGAGACAACATCATTAGTACACCGAGAAACCGAACTCCTAGAGACACCGTGGATGTCGCCAGCCTCGGAGTAGAACTCACCCTTCGCCAGGTAGCGCAGGGTAACCAATGTCTGCAAAGTTTCAAGTGCTTGAGTCTTTGATGATGATCTCAAATGTGATTTTTATTTGCTTTAGCATGTACTGTATACTATACGGGGCATGGAGTTGCTATATTGGCCATCTTAGTATATGCAATCCATGAGTAACGTTTACCTCTTGTGGCGTTTGACACATACCACAAATAATTTGACATGCCCATAAATACAAGTTTGTGCAACCTCCTATTGGTTGTTTTCATCACACTTATATACAAAGTCTGATTTCCTTTTACATTTAGGGGAAGGGGCCAAATGGCTTTGGTGTGGTATGGACCTGGAAGCAGGTCGGGTTATTCTAATTTCAGGGCTGAATATATATGTTTTCGATGTAAATATTCTGTTCTGAGTTTGGGACCCCCCCCCACCCCAAATGCAGCAGGTTGAATACGTGATCGAACCAGTTGGCCAGACCTTACATGACCTTAACCTGTTATATAGCTTTCTGGCATAATATTTATAGCAGGATGTTGTCATATATATCTATAATGTATTGCACCACATTGTAATACTTTTTCTGTCATATTATTTGCTGTATGTGCCAAACGGTCGAAGTGATGAAACTGTAAGATGGCTGTACATACAAAGATGGCGGAGATCGCAACTCGATGTACCATATAGTATACAGTAACCAAAACAAATGTTGTTTTCTGAAAATGTTCTGGAAATGGCTGCGAACATAAGACGAAAATGGGTAATTTTCCTAATATGACAACAAATTACATATATATTATTTTTGAAAGTTATTTGATTTGTGTTTTCGTCCATTTCACCCCTACACCACTATAGTGAATCACTCCTCCTTAAACCACATTATATCAGGCTGCATTTGCTGGCTAACTGATCAGAAGGTAAACTTATA
This sequence comes from Conchocele bisecta, assembly GCA_029237695.1. Lineage (NCBI taxonomy): Eukaryota > Metazoa > Mollusca > Bivalvia > Lucinida > Thyasiridae > Conchocele > Conchocele bisecta. The sequence goes on from CM055266.1 coordinate 121,945,887, forward strand.
GTGAGTAACTACTCCATAAGCCACGTTATATATCAGGCTGAATTTGTTGGGCTAACTGATTAATAACTATAAGTATAGTGAGTCACTGCTCTATAAGCCACGTTATATCAGGCTGCATTTGTTGGGCTAACTGATAAGCATCTACAATTATAAGCCACGTTATATCATGCTGCATTTGTTGGGCTGACTGATCAACGGCTACAATTATAGTGAGTAAGCCACGTTATATATCAGGTTGCATTTGTTGGGCTAACTGATAAGCATCTACAATTATAAGCCACGTTATATCAGGCTGCATTTGTTGGGCTAGCTGATTAATAACTATAAGTATAGTGAGTCAATGCTCTATAAGCCACGTTATATCAGGCTGCATATGCTGGCTAACTGATCAGCAGGTACAAGTACAGTGAGTCAATATTATATAAGCCACGTTATATCAGGCTGCATTTGCTGCACTAACTGATCAACAGCTACAAGTATAGTGAGTCACTACTCTATAAACCACGTTATATCTGGGTTGCATTTGCTGGCTAACTGATAAGCAGATAAAGCTAGATAATCCCGTCTGTCTACGCACTTTGGGCCCCTATAAGTGATTTGAGAAACTTCCAAAAACTTCCAAAAAATAAACACACGAACAGACAGAGAGACAGACAGATCAAAACTTAAAAAAAATAAACAGACGAACGGACGTACGATCAGTAGTGAGGGTAATATATTACTAAGTAATGCCAAAATTAACGGACAGACAGACAGATGGAAGGATAGGGCGAAACCGGTAGGGCCAAATATGCACCGCCGATTTGATGGCGATGTTATTCATGGAATACATGTATGGCGGCCGTGACACTTGCGCTAAAAAATATTCGTACGACAGCCCAATACCTATCGTAGACTTACGAGGAAGGTTACGAACTTCGCAAGAAAGTTCGCACGAAATTGACGTTAGTGAAACGGTTATATGCACCTAAGAAGTCCGTACGATAATTTCTTAACGTAAGAAGTTTAGTGAAACGGGCCCAAGCTGGTGCCTGCGCTAATCTAGCTGATATTTATCGATTGTTTCATTACAAAATACATGTACTTGGATATTGTGTTGAAATCAATCAACTTGAGTGGCTGAGCCTGAGCTGTGCCACAGCTCAGGCTCAGACATTTAAATTCCTTTATTGCGAGTATGCATTGCCAATAGATCTTCCGAAACGTTCAACCTGAAGGTTAACGCAGGCGGTCGTGCATCAGTCTCGGCGATATTAGACGATAAACTACTGTCTGTTTCACGAAACCTTCCCAAAGTTTACGGCTATACAAACAATGCAAAAACAATATTTTTTTCGATAATATTAAATTTAGTAAAGCTTAAGAATGTGCCTTCTTTTTATTTCGTAAAATTTGGTCCAACATTGATTTTATTGCAAAACATAATTTTCCCCAAAGTTTTTCTGATTTCAGAAATAGTGGACCGAATTTCAAAATTTACTTTAATTTTCTTAGATCATTTCCTAGCCAGTTTCAGAGTCAATTTTTAAAAAAAAAATAGTTTTTCGACTCCTCCAGGTTCTCCACCTCTTTTTCTCCTATTAAAGTGCCATAGAGAACTCATTTTTCGTAATATAATAAATATTTGACGAAATTTTACGAAATAAAAAGAAGGCTCATTCTTAAATTTTTATAAAATGTAATATTATCGAAAACAATATTCTTTTTGCATTGTTTCTATTGCCGTAACATTTGGGCAGGTTTCGTGAAACAGACAGTAGACGAAACAGAAATAAACCGTAATTTATAATTTATCCTGCAATTTGTTCCACATGCACATAATAAATGCATAAACACACGTCCCATGAATATTATAGCAGTGCAGCAAGAACTCGCCATTCATGATTTTCGATGCAATGTTAATGGGATTACAGTTAAACATGTACCTAATACGTATATATACGGTTACTCGTAAACATGCAAACCATACATAAATAAAGCAATTGGCATATGATGCCCTCTTATTTTCTGTGTGAGGAAGTACGACATAGAGAATAGTAGGTTAGTGCCGTGAATGGGAAAAATATCTGGCAAGGCTTAGGAAACGGGATGGGCGAGGCTCTGCCGAGCACATCCCGTTTCCGTGCCGCGCCAGATATTTTTTCCCATTCACGGCACTAACCTACTATTCTATTTATCCCGTCAACACCTACAAATGGCTGTAAAATGCAAAAATAGTATTGACTGGATATCAAAAATGTTTCACGGCACCGTGTTTCACGGCACATACGCACTGTGTTGACGGGATAAATTACATTTCACGCATATATATGTGACACGGAATGCGATTTTGTACCTTCGGACATCTGCGTGATTTCATTGAATACGTTTACAAAATTTAAAATATTGTTCATAACTAAGGTCAAAAGTTGTCCACTGCAAATCAGTTTGTACTCTGAAAATGTTGTCAACTTTTGACTTTATTTAATAAAAATAGTGTACATTTTGTAAACGGATTTAATGAAATTACGCAGATGTCCGAAGGTACAAAATCGCATGGTGTGTCTCATATGTGAGTGTAGCAAATTTTAAACTGAAACGTTGATTAGTTGAACGAGGAATATAAGTATAACCACGATGGCTTGGCGCTGTAGTTTACTCATAAACATCTGTATAATAGTACATGTATACAGTCAATGTGTGAAATTCGACCTGAGTTCTGTACTCCAGAACAACAAACGCCTCGAGCACGGGTACTGGAACCTGAGCATGCCCAGCTATGCAATGTGCCTAGTTCACTGTCAATTCTTCGCGGCGTGTATGTCAGTGAACTTCTATAGGGACGTCGGGATTTGTGAGATGAATGAGGCGACTGCCCTGGACAATCCAGCCGCGTTTTTGGACGCGACAAATGTAGTCTATGCCGTGAAACAAGCCAACGGTCTCGCCGAACAGGTACAGTATATGGTTGCATCTCTTCTGTCATCCACATAACGTGTTAACGTGATAGCTATGTCGTTTTAAATGTTGTAAACAGTAACTCTTGAAATCATAAGCCGTACAGCGGACGGTACGGGAGTAGATTGCAAGAGTTACAGTTCGCAACTACCAGTCGTTTTTTTTTTTTTTTTTTTTTTTCCCGTAGTAGGTTTGTGGTGGGTCTGGGCCATCCCCCACAAACCGTACATAATATACATGCAATAATCAGGTACAACTACAAAATGTACAATTACAGATATTCACCCTCTTTTACTCTTGCAGTACTAGGTAGAAATCACTGTTCTAGTATATTTTACGACTTCATGGTTGAGTGGTACATTAGAATCGTCACTAATGAGAGACCTGAATTTTCAATAAAAACTTGCCCATGTTATTAAAATAAAACAGTACTACTTATAATATACCCGCAGATGACAATTTCACTCTCCAGCAATGCAAGAGCCAAAGTTTGATTTAGCATATGTAATACATGTAATTGATTATAATATTTTTTTGTTATTCATATTACCCATGATCCGACTGAACCAGCCCCATTCTGCAAAAAGTGAAGTTCAATCCTACTGCGCATCTACATGCTTAAATCATGTGTTAACCCTTTCAACACTACAGCCATTTAGGTGTTTTTAAACAGTGTAGACTAAGACAATCCGGCTCATGATGAACTGTATCATCAGGATCTGCACTGTTTGCAAGTAATTTTCATATTTGTTAAAAAAAAACAAAAAAACATTTTTTAAATCGATTATTTGAAAAGTATTTTATGATGAATGGAATTGACCGAAAATTAACATACATGTATTATAATCCATTCCAGTTATTTACGGCTGAAAGGGTTCACTGTTAAAGTTGTTGTTAACATTATATATTGACAAGCCAATAAACAATCTGTTTCGATCACCACACTGATTATAAAAACAAAACACGACTGGTTCCGTCGGTCATGGTCTTTGCTTGAACCTGTATTACTCTGTGTACATTATATTCTTCTACTAGATTTATATTATAATTGCTTTATTTCCCAAACGTATAATATGATATGGAATGGGGGGTGGCGTGGGGGTGGGGAAGGCGTTAAAACAAAGAAAGAAAAATAAGCACAAAAGCAGAGATTTATTATAGCACCCGCAACTAGCTCAACTGAAGATGAAATCTTATTGTGGTATTTTTGTTATATAAATTAAACTTGTGAAATGATAAATTCTTCCCAAATTGTTGTAAAGTTTTCAAATTTGTTGTCCATTATTGCAGCCTTCCTGGATGTTTGTTTCATACAGTTGAATTCGATGCTTCAGTACGCTGAGACTTGGAACCAGTCGTTTTAGCTAAATTATAAAGACGACTTAACTCGATGATAGGAAATCTCATCAAAATATGTCAATGTCCACTAGATACATCGACTTTTAATTTCATTACTACACATAAATTTAAGGACAAACACTACTTTTGTGACAAACATTCTTCAATATATAATCGGGTTTGACAGTGTACCAGTTTTACCCGTTGCGTCACGGCCTTGTTATTTGTTCAGGTTCTGCCGTCCGCCTGCCAGAAAAATCCATGTAAGGGGAGGGAGATGTGTTACGGTGTGGGCGAGGGACACAAGTGTGTTATTAAAGGTACGCAGTGGGCGGGGGACACACTACTGTTATTGAAGGTACGCTGTGGGCGGGGTCACAGGTGTGTTATTGAAGATACGCTGTGGGCGGGGTCACAGGTGTGTTATTGAAGATACGCTGTGGGCGGGGACACAGGTGTGTTATTGAAGGTACGCTATGGGCGGGGACACAGGTGTGTTATTGAAGATACGCTGTGGGCGGGGACACAGGTGTGTTGTTGAAGGTACGCTGTGGGCGGGGACACAGGTATGTTATTGAAGGTACGCTGTGGGCGGGGCCACAGGTGTGTTATTGAAGGTACGCTGTGGGCGGGGTCACAGGTGTGTTATTGAAAATACGCTGTGGGCGGGGACACAGGTATGTTGTTGAAGGTACGCTGTGGGCGGGGACACAGGTATGTTATTGAAAGTACGCTGTGGGCGGGGTCACAGGTGTGTTATTGAAGGTACGCTGTGGGCGGGGACACAGGTGTGTTATTGAAGGTACGCTGTGGGCGGGGACACAGGTGTGTTATTGAAGGTACGCTGTGGGCGGGGACACATGTGTGTTATTGAAGGTACGCTTTGGGCGGGGTCACAGGTGTGTTATTGAAGGTACGCTGTTGCCGGGGAAATAGGTGCGGCATTGAAGGTACGCTGTAGTGGGCGGGGACACAGGTGTGTTATTGGAGGTATGCAATGGGCGGGACACAAGGATGTTCGTAAACAACACACAAATACTACGAGCCCGGGTCCAGATCAGCACGCAGATGTGCACAGTCTCATCAGTGCATTCAGTTCTGTTCCCAACCCGAAGTTTCTGACTTGCAAGTCGCTCTGCGTTACAGACAGAACATTCGGGTTATTCAACACCTTTTTTCCGCTTTCCTTTTTTTCCAGCGAAAACTGTTCTACACTTGCTCATTAGTAGCATAAACGTTGCCTGATAAATAGAATAACGTGTTTACATTGATATCGAGTTTAGTTCATCAGTCCCTGTCTTATATGAACCAAATTCACTATTTTGGTATTCCAGTAGCCTATTGCACTAACATTGCAAAGCATACTTATCTAGCAAATATACTTTGAGGGAGACATTTTCAATTTAAGGATAAATTTAATAATTTGTATTATACTGAATTTATTACATTATCACAGCCATGTAATACATTCAGTATAATAATTCTGCATACTTTTATTCATCAAATATATACAGTCGCTAGTTCTATATGACATAATGCATTTCAGGGAAAATAAATGATTACTCCCTCAAAGTATACTTTGCTAGATAAGCATACTTTGCAATTTTGATGAAATCGGCTACAGGACGTGGGAGCACGTGGTTTCCGAACGGCGTTACGTCATGTTTTTATATTTGTTTACATTGAGAAAAACTATATTCAGACCTGAAATTAGAATAACCTGACCTGGTGCCATGTTCATACCACACCAAAGTCACTTGGCCATTTCCCCTAAAAGTAATAGGATTAGGAATAATCGTATTACTCAAACAAGGGGTATAACCAGATTTAACCCTCACATACAAGAATGCCAAAGACGTACCTGAGGGTCAAACCAGGTCTCCGTACGGGATTCCGGTAAGGATGAATCCCGATCGTTAAATTGTCCATCGCATGCTCCCACCTGCCACCCAGGAGCAAATGTGATAAAAGTTACCTTTTATTATACACGTTATTACGTCGAATATGTTACCGGCAATGCAAATCCAAGTCTAAAGCACGTGAATGTAAGAAATAAACGGTATCCTATTCTTCCTTAAAGTTATAAGTTATTGTAAAGAAGTTGTAGAGCACTCATAAGTCATCGTCTTTGGTGTGCGATATACATGTATCATCAAAATTCATCCGTTTATTAGAAAGATGTTAAAGAAAATATATTGTGAAAATTACATCACGTCGGAAAATGTCCACGTGATCACATAGCCTGTATTCTCTGTTTCTTCGTCTACAGACTGCCCAGAACCAGTGGTCCGGACAAACATTCGCCACTTGCCCACTGCCCGGCCGTACCGCGTGGGCAGTAATATTTCCTACACGTGCGATGCCCCGTACGTCGCATTGACGGGTTCCGTCGTGGACACGTGCTCCTCAGCCGGCGTCTGGGAACCGAATAATTATACGTGTATATGTAGGTACACACACGGGCGGCTGTATTTGTTTATTTGGGTTTAACGGCCGATCAACAGCTAAGGTCATTTAATGGGTTTGGTACTAAATCCCATATATTACCTGTAAAAGTACATGTACAAATTGGGGGGAAATCCCAAAATCGGAACTGAATATTTACAATAATAAAATTATATATTCAGCCCTGAAATCAGAATAATCCTGATCTGATGCCAGGTTCTCGCACGGCTGTAACCCGAATGTTCTGTCTGTAGCGCAGGGCGAATGCGCTGCAGACAGACTATTCGGGTGCATGCAGTTGTAAACCGAGATAAGGGGGATTATGGAAAACTGTGATCGGTCGGGATTCTGGGGCCCGTTTCACTAAACTTCGTAAGACTAAAATGTTCGCAAGTACAAATTTAGGATCGTCTGTAAATTTCAATTGATGGATTTACATTTATTGTGCATAGGCTGCATATGCCATAAATTCAATAATTGTTTACAAGAAGACATTGTTAATGTACAATTTACAGACTATCATAATTTTATACTTAAGAATATTTTAGTCGTACGAAGGTTAGTGAAACGGTCCCCTGGCCTGCTATTGAATTAGTGCAGCCTGTCATGTATACATTATGCTTGCTGTAATTTATCCCGCCTACAAATGAATAAGGGCATAATAAATTTGTGTAGCTCCTGATCAAATAGTACACTCGTGTAGATCGGACAACGATCTACATTGCTTTTTAGATACGTGACGGGTGTTTCATTGATGGAATATCGAACAGCGCAGATTCTGAGCAGACTGGGGATGCACTGGCTGATCTGGATCTACATTGCTCGCAAAGCAACACATGTCCTTTTTCTCCATACACAGCCACAAACGAACTCCGTGTCTTATATGAATGCAGTGTCAACTTACCAACACATTGATAAGTATGTATTAAGATATCACAGATCCTCGAAATGCATGTCCGAAGTTTCGCATACGTATGAAAGCCCTGGAGGGACTTTTGTCTTCAATACTTCTATCTTCATTACTTCTAACTTCCTTATTTGTAACTTCCTACTTCCTTACTTCTAACTTTCAACTTCATTACATCTAACTTCTTTCTTCTAACTTCATTACTACTACTTTTAACTTCATTAATTCTAACTTCAAACTTCATCACTTCTTGCTTCTAACGGCCTTGCTTCTAACTTCCTTGCTTCTAACTTCATTACTTCTTACTTCCTTACTTCTAAGTAGAAGTAATGAAGTTAGAAGCAAGGAAGTTAGAAGTAAGGGAGTTAGACGAAAGAAGTGACGAAGTTAGAAGTATGAAGTAGTGAAATTGGAATTTAGAAGTAAGGAAGTAAGGAAGCTAGAAGTATAGAAGTCCCCCAGGGCGTCCATACATACTAGAGAAAGCTCAATTTACGGTCACATATTCCGAATACTCAGTATGCCCCGAGACGGTATGGTGGTCGCCAGCTCGGACTATTGTGTTTCTTCCAGGTAGTCTGGTTTTCATCCCATGCAAGGAACACCGGTATGTGGGCATACCCCAGGAACTCCCATACTAGGAACCACCGGATGTGGGTATTCCCGGGAACTCCCATACTAGGAACCACCGGATGTGGGCATTCCCCGGGAAGTCCCATACTAGGCACCACCGTTATGTGGGTATCCCCCGGGAACTCCCATACTAGGAACCACCGTTATGTGGGTATACCGCGGGAACTCCCATACTAGGAACCACCGGATGTGGGCATTCCCCGGGAACTCCCATACTAGGAACCACCGTTATGTGGGTATCCCCCGGGAACTCCCGTACTAGGAACCACCGTTATGTGGGTATACCCCGGGAACTCCCATACTAAGAACCACTGTTATGTAGGTATCCCCCGGGAACTCCGTCCCCCCCCCCACCCCAACATTAATAGCCAATAAAAGCATGTGTATAAAGGCTCTCGCACCTGTTTTTAATCGTAGAATACAGTTTACAATGTTTTTCTTGAAAACTTGACAGTGTGCGACGCACCGCCATCTGTGGACCACGCTGAATACAGCTTGGAACTGACGCCCGCGGGCACAGTCGCCCATTACACGTGTAAATGCCCGATACCGCCGTACGCCGGATCGCCGTTCGTGAACGATTTAGACCCACATGCACGATGTACGCCAGAGGCTGACTGGTTCTCCGCCGGCTTCACATGTACCAGTAAGTACAGTTTCACTGGTGCTTCACGTAGAATTAGGCGCCGAATTCCTGACGATTTCCCATTCAAAAGATACGACATAAACGCATTTCTTTCCCCAAGTAACCGGCGCAAGATGTTTCACGTCGAAATATTCACCGGTTTCCTAACTAGATGCCACGTAGCTCTACTTAGTTATATCGCAAATAAAAGCAGCTTCCATCTAGTAGCTGGCTGAAATGCCGAAAATATGTTAATATGCAATATATTTTACATGCAACTGAATGGGAATGCGTACGGAGCGCTGCAGGGGACGTAGAAATTATTATTAGCCGATTTATAGATCGGCTATATGTTGGTTATCCATCGGTTTGTGAACAAGTTTGTAACCACCCTTTTCTCCTATATTCGGTAATCTACAAACGCGAAATTTGTTGTATCACTTCCAAACTACATCAAACGGATAATTTTTCATTTTTAGCCAGGTTTTTTGAGAAAAAAAATCCAGGCTATTGGATTGGCGAAAGCCGGGCGGGCGGGCGGACGGGCGTGCGGGCGGCGGGCGGGCGGGAGGGCGGGCGGGCGGCGGGCGGCGTCCACAATCAATGCTAAGTTTTCGTGTTTGAGTCCATTTCTTTATTACTGTACCACCTAGGACCACCAAACTTTCACAGCTTCATAATCAAGGGGTGCCCACCACATATCACTATCCAACATGTTACTTTTTTTTTAACTTGACCCATTGTTTCAGCGCAGTCGACTTAGCCATTTTCAATGTTAAGTTTTCGCGTTTACAATGTTAAGTTTTCGTGTTTATGTCCATTTCTTTGGTACTGTACCACCTATGACCACTAAACTTTCACAGCTTCATAATCAAGGGGTGCCCACCACATATCACTATCCAACATGTCACTTTTTTTTGAACTTGACCAATTTTTTCCGCGCAGTCGACTTAGCCATTTTCAATGTTAAGTTTTCGCGTTTACAATGTTAAGTTTTCGTGTTTAAGTCCATTTCTTTGGTCACTGTACCCACATGAGGACCACCAAAACTTTCACAGGCGTTCATAACCAAGGGGTGCCTACCATAACAACTTATCCCAACATGTGACCATTTTTGTTATTTTTTTACCTTCACCTATTATTTCTACGTAATTGACTTAGCCATTTTCAACGTTAACTTTTTAACGTATGTCTGGTTAAAGTTTTTTGGTTAAAACTTTTTCGTTATACTATATCTCTGCAACTGCTTCGCCCATTACCTTGAAACTTCACATGGGTGTTTATCATCATCCATATTTTCATTCTAACCCCCAACCGTGCGGCCCCTGTGCCCAATGTCAAGGTCAAATTACTTTGAATTTTTTTGTTAAAGTTTTTTCGTGTACTATATCTCTGCAACTGCTTCACCCATTACCTTGATACTTCACATGGGTGTTTATCATCATTGTCGCACCTGCTTGCGGAAAGCGCGATATCGTCGGCATTTTGACATACGTCCGTCCTTCCGTCCGTACGTCCGTGTGTCCGGTTAAAGTTTTTTCGTTAAGGTTTTTCCATCTACTATATCTATTTTGTTAGTGTCCATGCCTCGCCCCAAGGCGCGACATGCAGGCCACGGCCATCTAGTCTACAAAAGTGGGTATAATTATGTTATCCAAGTGTCTATGCTTGGAAAAAACCTGGCCTTTGTGGCTTTGCCTCGTTTCTTGTTGGCCATTATCTCTGTTTAAAACTTTAAATAAGCGAAATAACACAATTTGGGAATAAATTAACGTAAATAACTAGAAGAGTTCGGCGGTTTGCAAATTGGCTATGAATAAAATGTTGACATCATAAACCGGAAGTTCCGCCATGTTCCAATATCTCGATACACAAATCAAAACACGTCGAAGTTTGACCTAAATTCAGTTAGTTATTTGTTGTGAAGTGTTCTATATACGGATATAGTCATCGTAAAGATCGTGAAAGGACACTGGAATAGTATAGATTGCCTGCAGTAATCACAAATCAAGGTGTGGAATGTGAGAAACTGAGCGGATCGGACACGTGAATTTCTCGCTAGAAATTATTGGACAAGCATTTGGGCACAGGAATATCCAAAATGTTCAGGTGTCAATGGTAAGTCCTTGATATTATAAATAATCCGATAGTTCTACTTGTCAGCTGGTGAGACAATGTAAGCTGGTGTAATCATTATATTCTGTGTGAACCCCACCCAGAGCTCCAGATAAGCTGCGTATTTGCGTACATACCCAAATAAAATTGCCAAAAACCCAATTGAAATCAGAAGTAGTGACTGTGAGTATCAAAAAGCAATGAGAACACTTGTGGTACCTTTATCTTTTTATCATGCCTCAGAAAACAATAAATAGGCCATCAATATAGCATATTTTTCTTATTTTTCCATGAAAACACATCTTGGTATTTCATTAGAATTGTCTCCAAGGAGACAATTCTAATTAAATTCCAAGATATGTTTTCATTTCGAAGCAAATAATTCAATAATTGCTGTCTGTTAATGTGTAAACAGTAGTGTTTTTTAAGTTTACCCCATTAACATTTTGAAATACCCAATTGCTTCAGAAATGATGGAGTAACAATGCTCAATTACTAATTCCTTATCTGGAGCCCTGACAATACAATTACTAATTAACTTACCTGGAGCCCTGTTTAGGATACAAATTGTGTTGGCAAGCCCCTATTATGTCCCAAGAGTTCGGGTTAATACATTAATCTGGCCATCTCAATGTGATGTTTCAAATGAGCAGAGCATTTCCTGTTCATCGTTTCGTCTCTGGAACCCCGATTTATCACAATTTAATACCAATAGTGTTTTATTTGTTTATTTTATTGCAGCCTATCCACAGCTAATGTCATGTACGGCCGGCCAAACCGATTCGATCCCATTTTAACCTGCTGCAATGGGGGAAAATACCAAAATCAGAACGTAATTGCGCGTATTTGTACATAAGCTCATATTTGCGTAAATACCCATAAAAATTGCCAAAAACCCAATTGAAATCAGAAGTAGTGAGTATCAAAAAGCAATGAGCACAAGTATGGTACCTTTATCATGCTGCAGAAAACAATAAAACAGACCACAATATAGCATATGTTTCTTATGTTTCCATGAAAACACATCCAAGGAGACAATTCTAATGAAATGCCAAGATATGTTTTCATTTCGAAACAAACTATTCAATAATTGCTGTCTGTTGATGTGCAAACAGTAGAGTGATTTAATTTTACCCAATTAAAATTTTGAAATACCCAATTGCTTCAGAACTGAGTAACAATACTCAATTTCTAATTCCTTATCTGGAGCCCTGCGGCCTCCCACTGAATTATAATGTTTGACACCCGTGCTGTCACTGTACTTAACATGCTTAAGACGTGCGAGATGGTGTATTTTGATGGACCTCAGACAATAAAAAATTGCAGTTTGTGTGGAATTTCATGAAAAATGTTTACAGATTTTGCGATATTTACTGTAAATCATGCCAAACGTTGATGAAATTCTCAGAGCAAATGCAGAATGTCACCATGTTGTCACCATTCAATGTTATTTATGAAAGATATTGTAACTTTTGTAAATATTTTTCATCAAAGTGCGCACATGTTTGTACATGCAAAATCACATGGCGCATGTCAAATGTATGAAATTTGTCATAACTTGTCAATATTTCAGTGATATTTCATATGACTTAGAGTACACCTTTTCTTTTTTATTCCTCCTCAAAAGTGCATGTAAATGCTGTGACCACTCATCTGAACCGTTTCCGTAAGAATGTTCAGATGGTGTATGCAACATATACTTCCGAGAAGAAATATAACAAGAGCTGTAGGAGAACAGCATAGCTCGACTACGAGGGTTGTCTATGTACACATAGCTTGAAAAAGAAGGTGGCTGCGGCCTGCATAAAAACCTCAACCAAGGTTGACTAAAAACCTTAACTAAGGGAAATTAAGTAATTAATTCAAGGTTAAATGTAGGTCAATGTCAGATATAGGTCAGGGGTTATTGATGTACATCACTTGGAGATGAAGTTTTCCAAGTATGGTTGCTGTATGCCCAGGAGTATTCCATATACAAGCTTTACTAAAAACCTTAACCAAGGGGAAATACCTAAGTAATCCAAGGGTAAAAGTAGGTCAATGTCAAATATAGGTCAGGGAGTATTGATGTACATCACTAGGAGATGAAGTTTTCCAAGTATGGTTGATGTAGGCCCAGGAGTATTCCATATACAAGCTTGACTATAAACATTAACCAAGTAATTCAAGGTTAAATGCAGGTGAAGGTAAAATGTAGGTCAGGTGTTATTGATGTACATCCCTATGAGAACAAGTTATCCAAGTATGGTGTCTGTATGCACAATAGTATTCCATGTACAAGCTTGACTAAAAACCTGAACCAAGGTTGAATAAAAACCTTAACCAAGGGGAATTAACTAAGTAATTCAAGGTTAAATGTAGGTCAATGTCAAATATAGGTCAAGGGTTGTTGATGTACATCACTAGGAGACAAAGTTGTCCAAGTATGGTTGGTGTAGGGCCAGGAGTATTCCATCTACAAGCTTGACTAAAAACCTTAACCAAAGAGAATTAACTAAGTAATTCAAGAGGAAATGTAGGTCAAGGTCAAATATAGATCAGATGTTATTGATGTACATCACTAGGATATGAAACTGTCCAAGTATGGTGGGTATAGGGCCAGTAGTATTCCATATACAAGTTTGAATACAAACCTTAGCCAAGGCGTGACGGTGACGCCGACGCCGACGCCGACGCCGACGCCGGGGTGACAACATAAGCTCTAACTATTCTTCGAATAGCTAAAATTAAGTTATTATATTGTAACTAAATGTGCAAAGTAACAATATCCGACAAGTACACATGTATTTATCTGTTTTTAATATATATCATGAAAGAAGGCAGAGTTGTATGACCACTATTGTTGGACCTGATCACACTGAGACGGGTATGGATATGGGTGACAGCGTTGATGAAGACGGCGTTCAGTCACAGACTGATGTTGATGGTCCACTCATGGAGGCTATGTCGCTGGAGCTGCAGGAACTGCGTACAGAGAATGGGGAGCTTAAGGAACAAGTGGCCCATTTGGAAACTAAATTCACTGCAAGTTAGTTTAAGGGTAGTGACGAGAAGGTGAAACATTTAACAGGATTACCATCATTCACAGTTCTATGTATATTGTTTAATTTTCTGGAGCCTCACCTGCCATCCAGTCTGGTCATGCCCAAAGTCAAGGTAATGATATTGACATTAGTGAAATTGCGACTAAATTTGTCAAATCTCTTTCTTACGTATGAATTTGACACTACTCAATCAACAATATCTATACTTTTTTTACACGGACAATTGACTGTATGTACAAGCGGCTAAAGAAACTCGTAAGATGGCCAGAGCGCGAGACATTGAGAAAAACCATGCCAATGGAATTTAGGAAGTACTTCGGCCACAGGTGTGCAGTGATAATTGATTGTTTCGAGGTTTGAAAGCCAGAGCAGAAACCTGGTCTTCATACAAACACCACCACACTGTGAAATTTCTAATTAGAATTACTCCTCAGGGCAGTGTGTCCTTCATATCGAAAGCATGGGGTGGTCGTGTCAGTGACAAGTTTGTGACAGAGAACAGTGACTTCCTTTCCAAGTTATTACCTGGGGATTTAATGTTGGCGGACAGAGGATTTGATGTCAAGGAGAGTGTTGGCTCGGTAGCTGCAGAAGTGAAGATTCCAGCATTTACGAAAGGTCGTGATCAGCTATCCCCTCTGGACGTGGAATCAATGCGTAAACTTGCCCACTCAAGAATACATGTGGAACGGGTTATTGGTTCAGTTCGACAGCAATATACTATATTGAACGGTTGTCTTCCCATTAATTGTCTCATGAACAAGGATAAGTTTGGTAAGACGGTCACTGACAAAATTGTTACCGTTTCGTGTGGACTAGTAAATTTGTGTGACTCAATTGATGATTTCAACTGAACCAATTTGATCTGCACTGGTCCTTGCACTTCTTCGTGTCCTTTTGTAAATACAGAAATTTTCTTTTTCTGATTCACTTATTTCGCCATCAAACATTTACTTTTCTATTGATTGCAAGGAAATAGCGATTCTGCGATTTCGGTCGGCTAACAGCATGGTACCGGTAAACAGGTTGTCTGTCGGTCGGTATAGTCGACTATACCGACCGACAGCCGACCTGTTTATCTGTACCATGCCAGCAGCAGACCGAAATCGCTGAATTGGTATTTCTGGGCCAGGGGTGTGGAATTTCTTCATCAGATTTGCTGGCACCTTTTGAAATTAAAATCATATACATATCTCAATTCAAAACCATTTTAATAGAAGCTAAACATGTATACTTTATCATTTATTCTATTTATTCCATTATCATGATTATCACATAAAGCATGTAATAATAAAGTGTAAACACTCATAGTAAGCATGATATTACTTACTTTCAATGGTAATATGACCAGTGTAGGCACAGCACAGATCAGCCTGCACATTCACATACATGAGTTTGCTAGCAGATTAATATCCAGATTGATCAAACCCCATAAGGCCTTTTTCTCAAGCCACGGTCACATATACTTTTCTATATTTGTGATGCACAAATAGAGAAACAGTCCACTTACTTCACTGGTGCTGCACTCCGTGCCGATTTTTAACACTCATGTAGAAACATTTTATAATGGTGCATATTGTATTTTTCAAGTGGATTGTCTTACATTTTCCACCGGCGCGGAGTGAAGCACCAGTGTAATAATGATATTTAAGATGTGCCATGTGTTTTGTACCTACAAAAAATGGCTTAATTTCATAAAAAAATTACAAAATTTACGATATTTTCCTGGAATGACACCGAAGGTTGTCGAAACTTTCAGAGCAAATGCGGAATTCTATTCCGCATTTGCTTTGAGTATTTCATCAACTTTCAGCATACTTATGAAATTGCCCACCAGTTTGTAGGTACAAAATCACATCGTGCGTCTCGATTATACAGACAGTGTATCTGCATTGGCAATATATACATTGAAGTTCACATACATTACTTGCACACCAAATTAATCACCTTTTTACACTCTTGTTTTTCTTAAATTCTGGCATCTTTCTACAGTCTGGGCAATAGGTATATAATATGAGCCGCGCCGTGCGAAAACCGGGCTTAATGACAACATTTTCAGTTTTTACTTTTTCGCGTATTCTGAATTGTACATCTTTTAAAAGCCATATGCCGAAACAATTATCAATTTTTATCAACGACGTATACGAGGGGTGTTGGTCAAATACCTGGACAAGTCCTATAGATTTGTCATCTTTTATCGCACGTCAACCAAATTTGGATATCTCGTAGCCTGGCCAAATGTCTCCCATTAGGCCAAGACAAAGTATGAAAATAATGTGTATGGCTCGTGTTGCAGTTGCTAATGTAACGTCATGTTTTGGATTGCGGCCCAAGTAACGTAATTTCGTATGAATAATTTTCAAATAAGGCAGAGTTAGAAGTGTTGGCGTTTCCCTGTTGTTTGCTGCTGTCTGAAATACTTTTGGGGAATAATAACGACATTATTTAACATTTCGTATGCGACGACATAATTTAAAAATCTGACATCATGACCGGAAATGACGTAGATTAACGACTGCCAGCTCTATCTAAGAGAATATGCCGGAAAAACCAAGAAATTATATTAAAGTTTGTTTTTTAACACAAAACACGAGATATTGATGATGAGAGAAATTCCATCATCGGGATGACAATATGCGAACGATAAGTCGTATCGGATAGACAATGGACATGAAGGCGCGAAAGGCTAGGCCAGACATGGACGTCCAAAAGTGATGTATACTCCCAAGGGGCGCTTGTCCCCGAATCCCCAATCCCCACCCTTCGTCGCCGGATCATATGATTGTGCCCACACGTAATTTTCACGATATTTGTTTTCTATTCCAATATTATATCATAAGGATGTGTACGGAATTGCTGGAAATTGAGGGTTTTTTTTGTAGACATTGCACGTGTACATCTGCAGTAGACCGCTTATAACATTAACTTTGTGACAAAAGACGACGTCGGGCAGATTTTGTAACGTGATACCTTATAATTGTTGCCGTATATCTTTCTTGAGGATTGCATTACATCGCCTGATTCAGACATACATTATTATGTAGTCAGGTAATAATCTGATGATTTGATACTACAAATCGTGCGAAAAGCAAGTTTATGACCATCAAATTCCAATTAATTTCAAGACTTTTCGAAAACTCAACTGTGTGTTTTGTGCATTATGTATTGCTTATGCACAAACAATCAAGAAGCTGCATTGAAATCACTGATTCTGAATCTAATAGAGAGATTTTGATGCATTTATTTGGCCAAATTCAGTACAAACCCCGGATATATATATGTTATTATACAGCTGCATGTCTACCTCCGTTTATGATAAAATGAGTGGCATTAAAGGTACATACCCATGCAGTAGGTACAAAATGTTCTTTATATCAGACACATCAGCTGATATATTTTCTGGCAAATAAACATTCATTCACCATTACCCCACCTATGGATTGTCACTATTATACATTTTATATCAGAAGTAAATTTCCACACTGATATCAGCGGCGATAACCATGTTTCCTTAAAATGTTAACGGACATGACTAAGATTATTTAGGAATCAAAGTGCAGTGTAAGCGAATACTTCGCTGATATGTAGCCAGTTAAATTATGCGTTCATCATTTTAAATTCATAAGGACAACCGACGAAAAACAGAGACAAAGTCAAAGAACGACAGATAGGCGATAATGTACAGCGCCTCAAGCATTTCTAAGTCATTGATACTGCGAGGAACTCGTGCAAGTATCGTTGCTATAATAGTGTGTCACGACACCATGGCCATAACGTTAAACAAGGATTCACGTTCAGTGACCAGATCACCAAATGGAAAGAGTTACGTGGATATTTAGATTTGGACTCGAACAGAGATTTTTCTTCTCAACTTCCGATACTTCACTGCGCATATCAAAGATGTGATATGATTGACCGTGTCAGTGACGCGTATTGGTAAAAATAACACGAGGTCGGAAAATACCCTTTCTGGTCGCGGCATATAAAATGCGATTTAACACCAATTAACACGCGCCGTAATTAAAAATAACTCGTTAGTAGGTAGACAAATGGCTCATATAAGGCATGACAGAAAATGAAAAGTAGTAGTACAGTGTAACCTGTTGTGTGGGCATGTACCTTTAAGTGTGAACAGAAAACGTAAAATGATAGCTTACTGAAACTTTCACTAATATGAGATGCCTTGTACCTCAGTACACATATCACGACGTCATGACGTGACGTCACGTACTTGTGACGTCACTGAACGTGAATCCTTGTTTAACGTTATGGCCATGGTGTCGTGACACACTATTATAGCAACGATACTTGCACGAGTTCCTCGCAGTATCAATGACTTAGAAATGCTTGAGGAGCTGTACATTATCGCCTATCTGTCGTTCTTTGACTTTGTCTCTGTTTTTCGTCGGTTGTCCTTATGAATTTAAAATGATGAACGCATAATTTAACTGGCTACATATCAGCGAAGTCTTCGCTTACACTGCACTTTGATTCCTAAATAATCTTAGTCATGTCCGTTAACATTTTAAGGAAACATGGTTATCGCCGCTGATATCAGTGTGGAAATTTACTTCTGATATAAAATGTATAATAGTGACAATCCATAGGTGGGGTAATGGTGAATGAATGTTTATTTGCCAGAAAATTTATCAGCTGATGTGTCTGATATAAAGAACATTTTGTACCTACTGCATGGGTATGTACCTTTAATGCCACTCATTTTATCATAAACGGAGGTAGACATGCAGCTATATAATAACATATATATATCCGGGGTTTGTACTGAATATGCAAAATAAATGCATCAAAATCTCTCTTTTAGATTCAGAATCAGTGATTTCAATGCAGCTTCTTGATTGTTTGTGTATAAGCAATACATAATACACAAAACACACAGTTGAGTTTTCGAAAAGTCTTGAAATTAATTGGAAATTTGATGGTCATAAACTTGCTTTTCGCACGATTTGTAGTATCAAATCATCAGATTATCACCTGACTACATAATAATGTATGTCTGAATCAGGCGATGTAATGCAATCCTCAAGAAAGACATACGGCAACAATTATAAGGTATCACGTTACAAAATCTGCCCGACGTCGTCTTTTGTCACAAAGTTAATGTTATAAGCGGTCTACTGCAGATGTACACGTGCAATGTCTACAAAAAAAACCCTCAATTTCCAGCAATTCCGTACACATCCTTATGATATAATATTGGAATAGAAAACAAATATCGTGAAAATTACGTGTGGGCACAATCATATGATCCGGCGACGAAGGGTGGGGATTGGGGATTCGGGGACAAGCGCCCCTTGGGAATATACATCACTTTTGGACGTTCATGTCTGGCCTAGCCTTTCGCGCCTTCATGTCCATTGTCTATCCGATACGACTTATCGTTCGCATATTGTCATCCCGATGATGGAATTTCTCTCATCATCAATATCTCGTGTTTTGTGTTAAAAAACAAACTTTAATATAATTTCTTGGTTTTTCCGGCATATTCTCTTAGACAGAGCTGGCAGTCGTTAATCTACGTCATTTCCGGTCATGATGTCAGATTTTTAAATTATGTCGTCGCATACGAAATGTTAAATAATGTCGTTATTATTCCCCAAAAGTATTTCAGACAGCAGCAGAAACGCCAACACTTCTAACTCTGCCTTATTTGAAAATTATTCATACGAAATTACGTTACTTGGGCCGCAATCCAAAACATGACGTTACATTAGCAACTGCAACACGAGCCATACACATTATTTTCATACTTTGTCTTGGCCTAATGGGAGACATTTGGCCAGGCTACGAGATATCCAAATTTGGTTGACGTGCGATAAAAGATGACAAATCTATAGGACTTGTCCAGGTATTTGATCAACACCCCTCGTATACGTCGTTGATAAAAACGTCGTAATTTCGACGTCATTGATCTAAAACGTCACATAAGTTTTTACCACGCGTCATAAAAATACTTCTAAACTGAAAAATAATTGGGATACATTGATAATTGTTTCGGCATATGGCTTTTAAAAGATGTACAATTCAGAATACTCGAAAAAGTAAAAACTGAAAATGTTGTCATTAAGCCCGGTTTTCGCACGGCGCGGCTCATATATACCTATTGCCCAGACTGTAGAAAGATGCCAGAATTTAAGAAAAACAAGAGTGTAAAAAGGTGATTAATTTCACATCTTTGATATGCGCAGTGAAGTATCGGAAGTTGAGAAGAAAAATCTCTGTTCGAGTCCAAATCTAAATCTCCACGTAACTCTTTCCATTTGGTGATCTGGTCGCCAATATTAACCACTCTCTCTCTGTACTGCCTGTCCCTCAGACATTTCGTCTTTTTGTTTTGGCCGACGCCGTTTCATACAATTTCCGTCCTGGACGTTTCGACATGTTGATATTTGTGTTTACATATTGGGAAGCCTACTGGCGCGCGTAGTATACTGCGTATGCGCACCGCAAGCCGTGATGTGAAAGTCGTCGTCCCCGCACATTATCAAAATAGACTGTTACCGCCGCGCGTCGCTAACAGTAAATTGATAATTAATAAATGATTATATTTGTATAGCGGGCACTCGTAATTTTTAGAACTGGTGGAATAGTGACATAATTATACACTTATTTAATTCCAATAAAGAACAGTTTGTGCCTACTGCGTGGGCATGTACCTTTAATGTTAACTGACACCAGTAAACGTAAATGGGAGGGCAAAATGTGAAATTTTACGGCGACGTTAGATAATTTGAATCGTCGTTTTTCCGATGTCGGTTACCGCTTTTCATGACGTT
The DNA here is from genome assembly GCA_029237695.1 of Conchocele bisecta. NCBI lineage: Eukaryota > Metazoa > Mollusca > Bivalvia > Lucinida > Thyasiridae > Conchocele > Conchocele bisecta. The sequence goes on from CM055266.1 coordinate 121,966,725, forward strand.
GTCATTAAGCCCGGTTTTCGTATGGCGCGGCCCATATATAAGATTCCGGCACCTCGTGTTAATTTATGCACCCGGTGTTTTTATAAACTTGAATGTAATGATAAGGTTTCCAAAAATTCCGGGTGCCATTTTTTTAAACCAAGTTCAAGGTCATTTCAAGGTCATTGAACTTTATGCTTAACGGAAGTCGAAAATTGCCAATATATGAGCCAATAGGTAGGTCATGGTCCTTAACTTAGAAATTGGTGTAAGTTGTTCAAAAACATTTCAGATGGATATATTAAAGAATTTACGTAAACTACACTAATATTCAGTATATTATTATCATATTTTCAAGATGCCCGCCAAAAATCGGGTACATGTATTTATGAGATTTCGGTTGACTTGCTACATATTTGTGTAATGCAAAGCGCCTTCACCTATATTCAAAGGTTAATTCTTACAACTGGAATAATATTGCAGTTAATATACTCCATTGTCAGAAAACTCAAAATGGCCGCCTAGTAAATGGCAAATCCATAGTAATTTACTAAATATAACTGGGAGAATTTGGTTGCGGAGGAAATCAACACTTTTCCCTGAGATTCTGTAACTACTAAAATGTGGACATATATTGAACCCTGATTTGATCGGCTAATAACATCATGCTCTGCATGACTTTTCATTGTTTTATTATTCGTTCCCACGAAATAACAAATCGTTCCCTCAGTTTAACAATTCGTTCCCACGAATTAACAATTCGTTTCCTCAATTTAACAATTCGTTCCCACGGGAACGAATTGTTAATTCGTGGGAACGAATTGTTTTATCGTGGGAACGAATTGTTAATTCGAGGGAACGAATTGCTAAATTGAGGGGAACGAATTGTTAAATTGAGGGAACGAATTATTAATTTGAGGGAACTAATTGTTATATCGTAGGAACGAATTGTTAATTCGAAGGAACGACTTGTTAAAATGAGGGAACGAACTGTTCTTTCGTGGGAACGAATTAATAAAAAAATCCAGCGGGGCTCCGTAAATTCGTCAGTAATCCGGCGTGAAACATTTTACGGCAGCGCGGATTGCAGCACCATCGTATACAATAACTCGCCAATCCGACATACCGTGGAACCTCTCTAACCCGGACACCAAGACAACACCTGTGATCTTATTTTTGATGAGTTTCTGAGTCTTTTATCTCGGGTGATAATGTCTGTTCGTGATCACATAGCACACAACTATGGCTAACAATAATCACATGTCTGATTCACAGTGAAACCTCTCTAAGCCGGACACCCTGTGGACCTCCCAGGGTGTCCGGTTTAGAGAGGTTTCACTGTATGTACACGCATTCCGTCTCATGTTATAGTCGACTGCTACACGACACCAGTCCGGGAAACATACAAAGGAGTGTACAACCAGACACAGACCGGGATACCCTGCCAGAGGTGGAACGTAAATACCCCCCACGAAAACAAGGTGAACACGGCGAATAGCGCATATAGTGATGGCAGTATCCAGGCGGCGCAGAACTACTGCAGGGACCCGGTGTATACATCGAAGGGCGGCCCGCCCTGGTGTTACCGAGCCGTACCTGGGAATCCAACGTGGGAGAATTGCGGGGTACCACGCTGCTCTGATTGTTGATATACCGGTGTTGTAGTAGAGAATGTCACAGGTTGAAGTAACTGACCGAGGTCTATATATACATTAAATATACCTAAAAGCATCAATAAGTGAAGAAAAAAAATAAACTAAACATTTGTACTCCCTCCTATTCACATAGGAGGGAGTACAAAAACCCAGCTTATTTTGTTTCACTTATTGATGCTTTTATGTATATTTAACGTATTTATAGACCTCGGTCCGTTACTTCAACCTGTGGAGAATGCCTGGCTGATATCAAGTTTTATCAGGCAAGGCTAGGAAACGTGTAGGAATTTCGAGGCTTGCCAGAAATGTCTACCGTTTGTGAGCCGAGTATGCCACACTGCTCTGGTAGTTGACAGACCGGCCTTATACTGTCGTAAGGATTGCCTGGCTGGTGTGTTTTGATATCAAAGTTTCAAGGTGTATGATCACGTGGTTACAACAACAACAACAAGTACTGAAACTTCCAGAAGCCCTCCGATTCAAAGTACGTATTCTTTTATTTTATCCTAATTATGTAACAGATTTTTATGAAATAAGGCGCATCAAACGCGTCTTGTTAATCTGCATTTGGTGGTCTCGGTACTTTGGCCCAAACTTCTGCCGTTTTTGCGAAGAATCAAACGATTCTTCGCAAACACCACGTAAGTATGTGCCGAACTCCCGGGCACCACCAAATGCAGCTCATGAAGACGCGTTTACTGCACCATATTTCATCAAAATCCGTTGCCTATTAAGGAAAATATCAAATAATACTTATGTTGTTGTTGTCGTAACCACGTGATCATGCACCTTGAGATATATCGGCATACCTATACATGAACGTTGTATATGATGAATTCATTCTGAAGTAAATAACAAACGTAATTACAATTTCATTATATGTTAACACGTTTTGTACATGTATATGTTATTTTTTTGGCAAACGACATGAAAAGACCAGTAAATGTACTGATTCAGTGCACAGCTCACTCCAAAGTTCAATATTCATAAGTGTGTACATATTGGGAAAAACATACGTTAATTGCAGTAACAGTATTTAAATAATGTGACATGAAAATGAATGAAAACCTGCTTAACCCTCAAAATGCGGCAATCGAATATTGTCGTTTGATTATTTATTTAATTTTTAACTTATTTTATGTTTGACAGCGCATGAAAATTGTCACCAATAGAGACGATTCACAAGAACTATCAAACATGTTTTAATCGAGAAATACATAAAAAAAAAACACTAGATGACAAATTATAATTCTGCATTAAAAGGGTTATGTGACAACCTTGTGCGAGCAACGTGTTCAACGTTTGTGACAACACCAGCACCAGACCATCCGTCTAATGATTTCACCAGTAGCTTATTTCACCAACATTGCAAAGTATACTTAATTTTTATTATACTGAATGTATTACATTATCACAGCCATTTTGGCTGTGATAATGTAATAAATTCAGTATAATAATTATGCATACTTTTAATCATCAAATATATGCAACGGTTAGTTCTAGATGAAATAATGCATTTCGGGAAAAAATAAATGATTACTCCCTCAAAGTATACTTTGCTAGAAAAGTATACTTTGCAATATTGGTGAAATCGGCTACTGAAAACAGATGTACATGTATTTACTTATTTATTTTATGGTGTTTAACGGCCTGTCAACAGCTAAGGTCATTTTAGGCTGCGTTACTGGAGTCAAATCCAATATTTCACTTGTTGTGATGGGAGCAAAATCCAAAAATCAGAACTGATTAACAGAAAAAAATATATTCAGCCCTGAAATTAAAATAACCCGACCTGTAGCCTATTTCACCAACATTGCAAAGTATACTTAGCAAAGTATACTTTGAGGGAGTAATCATTTATTTTTCCCGAAATGCATTATGTTATATAGAACTAACGACTGCTTATATTTGATGATTAAAACTATGCAGACTTATTATACTGAATTTATTACATTATCACTCAGTATAATACAAATTAATAAGTGTATCCGCTAAAATTGAAATCTTCTTCCACAAAGTATACTTTGCTAGAAAAGTATACTTTGCAATGTTGGTGAAATAGGCTACTGGTTCCAGGTCCATACCACACCAGGGGCATATTTCACTAAACGTTGCACGACGAAGTTCGTAAATGCAACACTAATATCTACAGCGAAGTTGGCATTAGTAGCCGAGTTTGGTAAAATGTTGGTGGATTTATTCAGACTCTATGTTTGTTTATTGGTGTTTAATGGCCTATCAACAGCTAAGGTCATGTAAGGCCGGGAAAACGGGTTCAATCCCATTTTAACCTGCTGCATTGGGGGGAAAATTCAACAACATGGCACGACGTCACAGGGGTCTAATTTATTGTACTGGGATATAAACGTAATACGTTGAATGGGCGTTTCCATTATGAATGTATGGACAGTGTAAATATATAGTGTTACCTGTTGTCACAAACATACACAACAGCGATCAGCATGAATTACAACCATGCATTACAAACAGCAATATACCAGCAAAATATACAATTGTAGAAAGCGTGTGAATATATTCTTATTTACATTGCATGTACATGTACTCTGTTTCCTCGCAGAAGTAATTATTGTATTTATCACAACAATTACCTGTGTGAAGAAATAAAATATAATTAATTATTCCTGTATGTAACCCTTTCAACTCTAGATACTGCAAAGCCAACAATGTAGATCCAAATGAGACGGTTCATAATGAGCCGACTCATCTAGATCTACAGTATTTTCCACTACCTTTCAAATTGTTTCGAAAACATGCCACATATGACTACTGTCTGTTCCACGTTTTGCTGCCGACAAACGTTTGGCTATTTAACATATTAAATCTAAAAACTATTTAAATGTAAGTACTTTTCATCAATAACAAAATAGTCACCCTCCCCAAAAAATTTTATTAGATGAAATTCCATAAAATATTGATTTTATTGCCAAACAAAAGTAGGAGGCTGACCAGGAGGGTCGCTAGATAGCTGGGAAATGATGTAAATAAGAAAACAAAAGTTCTCTTTTGAAAATCGGTCCACAAATAAAACAAGAGCTGTAGGAGAACAGCATAGCTCGACTACGAGGGTTGTCGATGTACACATAGCTTGACAAAGAAGGTGGCTGCGGCCTGCATACAAACCTTAACCAAGGTTGACTAAAAACCTTAACCAAGGGGAATTAAGTAAGTAATTCAAGGTTAAATGTAGGTCAATGTCAGATATAGGTCAGGGGTTATTGATGTACATCACTAGGAGATGAAGTTTTCCAAGTATGCTTTCTGTAGGCCCAGGAGTATTCCATATACAAGCTTGACTAAAAACCGTAACCAAGGGGAAATAACTAAGTAATCCAAGGATAAAAGTAGGTCAAGGTCAAATATAGGTCAGGGATTATTGATGTACATCACTAGGAGATGAAGTTGTAAAAGTATGGTTGATGTAGGCCCAGGAGTATTCCATATACAAGCTTGACTATAAACATTAACCAAGTAATTCAAGGTTAAATGTAGGTGAAGGTAAAATAAAGGTCAGGGGTTATTGATGTACATCCCTATGAGAAAAAGTTATCCAAGTATGGTGTCTGGATGCACAATAGTATTCCATGTACAAGCTTGAGTAAAAACCTTAACCAAGGTTGACTAAAAACCTTAACCAAGGGGAATTAAGTAAGTAATTCAAGAGGAAATGTAGGTGAAGGTCAACTATAGGTCAGGGGTTATTGATGCACATCACTAGGAGATGAAGTTGTTCAAGTATGGTGGGTGTAGGGCCAGTAGTATTCCATATACAAGCTTGACTAAAAAGCATAACCAAGGGGAAATTAACTATTAAAGTAATTGAAGAGGAAATGTAGGTCAAGGTCAAATATAGATCAGGGGTTATTGATGTACATCCCTATGAGAAAAGGTTGTCCAAGTATGGTGTCTGTATGCACAATAGTATTCCATGTACCATGTACTAAAAACCTTAACCAAGCTTGACTAAAAACGTTAACCAAGGGGAATTAAGTAAGTAATTCAAGAGGAAATGTAGGTGAAGGTCAAATATAGATCAGGGGTTACTGATGTACATCACTAGGAGATGAAGTTGTCCAAGTATGGTGGGTGTAGGGCCAGTAGTATTCCATATACAAGCTTGACTAAAAACCTTAACCAAGGGGAATTAAGTAAGCAATTCAAGAGGAAACATAGGTCAAGGTCAAATATAGATCAGGGGTTATTGATGTCCATCCCTATGAGAAAAGGTTGTCCAAGTATGGTGTCTGTATGCACAATAGTGTTCCATGTACAAGCATAACCAAGGGGAAATTAACCATTAAAGTAATTGAAGAGGAAATGTAGGTCAATGTCAAATATAGATCAGGGGTTATTGATGTACATCCCTATGAGAAAAGGTTGTCCAAGTATGGTGTCTGTATGCACAATAGTATTCCATGTACCGTGTACTAAAAACCTTAACCAAGCTTGACTAAAAACTTTAACCAAGGGGAATTAAGTAAGTAATTCAAGAGGAAATGTAGGTGAAGGTCAAATATAGATCAGGGGTTATTGATGTACATCACTAGGAGATGAAGTTGTCCAAGTATGGTGGGTGTAGGGCCAGTAGTATTCCATATACAAGCTTGACTAAAAACCTTAACCAAGGGGAATTAAGTAAGCAATTCAAGAGGAAACGTAGGTCAAGGTCAAATATAGATCAGGGGTTATTGATGTCCATCCCTATGAGAAAAGGTTGTCCAAGTATGGTGTCTGTATGCACAATAGTGTTCCATGTACAAGCTTGACTAAAAACCTTAACCAAGGTTGACTAAAAACCGTAACCAAGGGAAATTAACTAAGTAATTCAAGAGGAAATGTAGGTGAAGGTCAAATATAGATCAGGGTTTATTGATGTGCATCACTAGGAGATGAAGTTGTCCAATTATGGTGGGTGTAGGGCCAGTAGTATTGCATATACAAGCTTGACTAAAAACCTTAACCAAGGTTGATTAAAAACCTTAACCAAGGGGAATTAACTAAGTAATTCAAGAGGAAATGTAGGTCAAGGTCAAATATTGATCAGGGGTTATTGATGTACATCACTAGGAGATGAAGTTGTCCAAGTATGGTTGGTGTAGGGCCAGTAGTATTCCATATACAAGTTTGACTAAATACCTTAACCAAGGCGTGACGGTGACGCCGACGCCGAAGCCGGGGTGACAACATAAGCTCTACTTATTCTTCGAATAGTCGAGCTAAAAATTATTAAATGAAATTCGCAATAACATCAATATTTGATATAATTTCATCAAACAATTTTTTTGGGGGAGGGTGACTTTTTTTATTGATGAAAAAGTATTTACATTTAAATATTTTTTAGATTTAATGTGCTTAATAGCCAAACGTTCGTCGGCAGAAAAACGTGGGACAGACATTAATGAGACAAAAGTTAGCATGCCAGTTATATAGGGGTGTAAGGGTAAATGATTAATATAAATAAACACATTTCTCACACATAAGTTAGTATTAGTATGTACTCTGAAAAATACCCGGATCAGACGATCCCGACTTCCATGGAAGTTTGTAGGGCCATCTTCATAATGCTGCGATACACAACAGCTGGGTAAGTTTCAGGGTACCAGCACATATCCAAGGGTGTTAATAAATGTGGCTGTGACTGGAGAAATTGTGCTTATCGGTTGTGCGACCAGTGTAGATCCAGATCAGCCTGTGCATCCGCTGGCTGGGGAAATATGGCATATGACGTGTGTTTGGTAGCTCCTGATCAGCTAGAAAACTCCTCTAGCCCGATATTAAAAGATCTCTACTGTTTTTGCTTTTTCGGAATACGGCGTGTTTTTTCTGAGTGAATGGTGAACGAGTGCAGACCCTGGTCAAACTGATCAGTGTCGACACTGGTCTACAAGTCCATAAGCCCCATTTCTCCAGTCAAGGTCACGGATGGATGGCCAGTGGACCATAGCTGCCTTATGACAGCAGTGATAAAATGAAATAAAAATGTCTAACAGTAATCAGTTTTCTGACAGCAGCAATACTCAAATAATGCCATACCAAACCTCGTTAAATAGAGACCAATAATGAGCATGACATGTTTAAATCTCTTATTACTACAGTAATACATGTTTTAACATGTGCTTAACCCTTTCATCCGTAAGTAACAGGAATGGATTTTGATATGTTAATCTTTCAACCAATCCAACCATCACAAAATGGTTTTCAGACTAGTCCATTTATGAAAAGGTTGTTTTTGGTTCTCAAAAATTACTTTCAAAAAGTGCAGATCCTGATGAGACGGGGCTCATCTGGATCTGCACTGTTTGCATGAATCGCTATAGCGGGATTTCGGGTTCAAAGGGTTAAACCTCATTCTCAAAAGTAAGCAATTTGGTTAAGCCTCAGTACAACCGAAAAGTACCAGTGAAAGGGATATAAAACCCAAAGAATGAACCCCAGCAGGAGTTGATCTTATCATACAATCGATGTATTGAGTTTGCTGGTAGTAGTAGTACCCCAATGATGAAAGTCAAATGTCGTGAAATAGAATATGATACCCTGTATGTTCAGGTCCACTGGAGGCTCAGATTTACAAGAGAGAATCAGCATAAAATATACTATAATGTATTGTACAGTGACATTAAATACATGTACATGACTACAACAGCGAACTAACAGATTTTATACATCATGGTGTTAGTGGCATATTCACTCATTTGTCGCTGCGACTGGAGAAATGTGACCTATGGGTTTTGTGTCCAGTGTAGATCCAGATCAGCCTGTGCATCCACACAGTCTGGTCAGGATCTACATTGTTTGCAATTCCATCCAACACAGTGATGCTTCTAACAAACAATATAAGTATCAGGCTATAGGACTGTGCTATTTGATCAGGGGCTCATAAATCTTGCAACTTGTCGTAATCATGATCAACCAACGTCTCTTAGCATGGGTAACTTTTCTGATTCACTTGCTCACTGAGCAAGTGAATCAGAAAAGTTACCCATGCTAGCTATACATTATATCTGCAATGGTTTACGACAACATCTACACAATTTATACATATTCAGGGATTCCGCTGGCGATCGCCACTTTCGCAAATGGCGATACAAATAAACAATTGGCGATAACAAATTACAATTTTCGAAAAAAAATAAAAATGATCGCCAATTGTTTTATTTTTTTTGAAGTGGCGATTTTTTTATTTTCCCCAGCGGAATCCCTGTATATTGACTCACAAAAGAAACATGTTTTAGATGTGGACATGCAATATCCAATGCACACAAGACCCCGCAAATTACATATACAGTTTCAATGACAATCCCATTTAGGTATTGTTTGAAGTTTTTTAAAAATATTGTAACATTTCTTTTGCAATTCAATACATATGAAAATTGGCTTTAATATCATACACATATACGTCTTCTAACACATGCCAGCACATCTTGAAAAATTTATATTACATATTCATAATAATATATACATATATATATCTTCTAACACGTGCCAGCAAATCTTAAAAAACATATATTGCATATACATTATATTATATACATAGTTATATATCTTCTAACACATGTCAGTATGTCTTGGAAAACATATGCTATACCAATATTTCTGAGAGGATACATCATAAACTTTACAACAGTTGCACTCATGTAAATATTCAAGACAATCACAATAATGAATGAACATGTATTTACAGACAAGTAAACATACACACAAACTTAAGATAATGTCTGAATTGCAAATGGTTGTTCATTATAATTTATTGTTACATTACTGTCGTTTTTGGACACCATTCACAGCCGTGTTCAAACGTACAGCAAGTGATGTTTGACCATAGCTGTAGACAATGCTCATTCCTGGGTCAAGCCAAAACCTACGTAATACATGTGTCACATGACATTACCAGAATGCGCCATTACGTCACCAGACGAGTTCTCAAAAGGTGGCACATACATTTTGAAATTGATGCATAGGATGGGGCACCTGCATCACGCGACTTGTACTGCGGCACTGGAATATGTGTAAAGCAGCTGTTTGAATATGAAAGTACCAAAAGCTCTGCATATATGCTGAAATTGCATGATATTTCCGACGGAAATGTAACAATAACGTTTTCCATCTCCAGCTGTGGGCAGACGTTTACCCATGGCTGGACCTGGACGAACAATTTTCTAACTCTAAATGAAAGAAGAGAGATTTGAATGATTAACTCATGGAACATACAACTATACAGAGAAACCTCTCTAAACCAGACACCCTGGGGACCTCCCAGGGTGTCTGGTTTAGAGGGGTTTCTCTGTGATTCGGGTACTAGATCATAAGCATGTTTGTGTTACAATACTGACCAGACATTTCATTAGAGATAGATGAAAGTAAACACACTGAAGTTTACAAGGTGCCAGGTTTAGACAGCTTCCGCGGTATTTTCATGGAAAAGCATTGCATAGGTACCACATGCATTCAGCGTGTATCGGCTTTCGTCGGTACTGCTAGAATTGAATGGCGCTGGTAATACTGAATACATTACAATGATTACTTCCCTTGAGGCTAAATAACGTTATTTTCTTTGTTATTTATTAAATTAAAGGTTTGCAGCTTCTGGTCGGACACAAGCTCGTATTGTAACAAAATAACATGTTTAAAATTGTAATTTTCTATGTATTCTATTTATTTCTACACGATAATTCTTAAATGAACTTGCCACTACAATATTGACGTTAGAGCCTTAAACACATTATTTCGTTTGTTATGATACAAGGCCCTGTACGACCTAGGAAAACCAGCTGTAATTCAATATTCTTTGCATAATTATGTTCTAACTATGCTATTTCAGCAAGACAACAATCATTCTCGAATGAACATTTGCACTTTCAGCCAAAATATTTACATTAGCGTTTTACCAATGAAAGCCGAAACACGCGGAATGTCTGTGATATGTACATGTATTCGAGATATGTTCCAGAAATGAATTATGACATGACCGAACGAAAAATAAATGGACATAATTTCATAACATACAATACGAGTTTCGACATTCCTGTGTGTGAAACTTTGGTATAGACCTACCCATGTATGAAGGCTCACGAAAATATTTGAGACATGTTCCTCACACATTTCTGTCATTACACATATTCTGAATCAATCATTCTACATTATAATAATCAGACATGAAAGCATGTAGATGAAATCATTGTATACATGGGTAATATTGCACGCTTGTTGCACCCCGGGATATGTGCTATCTGTGAGGTTGACCCAGTGACCTTGACCATGCTGCCAGTTACGGCAGCAGGAAGGAGAGTGGGTCTCTACCGCCCTCGTCCACCGCCCGCCATTGGTGGGGCACTCGACCCGCCTCCTGCAGGAACAACAATAGACCCATGTTATACATCTGTTAGCAAAATAGCTACTCTATGAGGGAGTGTGGCTAGTTATTTCCCTTTGCAAAATTATTTATAGAGATCAGGTCCTATACCGTATTTCGACGTTTATTTCTTTAATACTGAAAAGCACAAAAAATGAGTTTTGCAAACAAAGTAGACCCAGATCAGACTGCACATATGTGCAGTCTGATCTGAGCCTACACTGATTGCCATAACATTAATAAGTGTGAAAATATAAATGTGGCAAATAATGCAGTCCCGGACCAGATTGCACGGATATATAGGATGATCCGGATCAACACTAGTCGAAATCACTATAATTGCTCCTTTTCAAAACAACTCATGCTGCATTCACCCTTTTTACAAGCAAGACAGCCCTAATCTACACAGTTTTATGAAGAGTCTACTAAATGTATTTAGCAAACCACCGGGACAGTCAGTGGGGAAGCTACGCCCAGATTTCATAGAACAGGAGCAAGATCCCCTACAAGCGGACATACATGTAAGAGGAGAAACATCTCCTGCCCAACAAGGAACAAGATCCCAAACATGGACGAAGAAGAATAAAGACTGGTTTCATTTAGGTTATATTTAAGGGTCTGGTTTCATGTAGGTTATATTTAAGGGTGGTAACTGGCTCAAAGCCAATTCCCACTATTAAATATACATTTGTAACCTAAATGAAACCAGATCGCTGTGGCCCACATGTCGAGCCTGCGAGGCATTTGATGGTATTTTTAAAAACTTTAACGCAGATTTCGGACGGACGGCCCACCAATAGTGAAGAAGGGGCCATTTCCATTGTTCTAGATCAAAGAGATGGCCCCTTGTAATGAATAGAATAAGGGGCCACAAGGAATAAATCAAAGGATTCTTTTGTATTAGGCTCCGCCCCATGACCCCTTGTACACCCTTGGTTGCTCGGACACCCGGACGTCATTGTGATCACTATGACTCGCTTTCCGCAAGCGGGCTCGACAAAAATGAAAACCGATAGAAAAGACCAGCACACTCGGTAAAAGACACGCTCGTCTTTACTGAGTAACCCCCACAGGTTTACCATACATAATGTTACTGCCACCCGTACTGCCATAGCAGTCTTCAAATACTAGCAGTGGTATCAATATGTTAATGAAATTGGAAAATCAAGAGTAACGTCCCTTAGATTTACTTACAGGGATCATCGGTGTCAGAATTAGTAGTGTTTGCCTGATTGATGTCACATTGCTAAACTTAACCATTTGAATGCAGGAAACGATGTGGCAGTGTCTGGAGAAATGTGGCTTATGGCATTTGTGACCAGTGTAGCTCCTGATCAATTAGCACACTCAAGCAGCCGGTAACAATCTACATTCCTTATTAGTAGCATGATGGGTGTTTCATTGATGGAATGATGAACAGTGAAGCTCCTGATCAAACTGTGCGGATGCACAGGCTGATCTGGATCAACACTGGTTTCAAAACCCATATTAGCCCCATTTCTCCAGTCACAGCCACAATTATGTTATACGTACCACCGCCCCTAAATCCACCCATCCTTCGCCGAGGACCTCCACCCCTGGAAAAGACATCAAATATTTCCAAATATATCTGGTTGTATGCAACAAAACTAACAAGGGCATCGTTATCACTAAGCTGATCGCCTCACTAGGAGTCTTGATAATATTAATAACAAATTTTGTTTTAAAAGTTTTTGTCTTACAAACTTTGGTGAACATAAGTTCTCGGTCACCTTGGGCAGTCGGACGTGTGTCATGTGCAAAACATAGCACCATCCCTAGACACACATTGTGGCCAAATTTCATGAACATCGGTGAAGTGAAGTTATTGAAATATGAAAGGTGTTACTAACGTGTGCATGTACGTACATGGACTAACGCTGTATCCCCTCATGCCTATCGACAAGGAGATAACACAAGAATTCTGCCTCGGAAGCGGTATCGCGCCTGCCGAGGCATTTGACCGTGAACATTACAAGTCAATAAATGACCTTGACATTGAGAATTTGGATGTGGGGGTTTGCGTAATGAAGCATCATCCCTAGACAAACATTGATGTGAAATATTATCAAAGTGTGGCAAGGGGTTAAAGAGATATTGTGAAAAAACAATAACTTTTAATGCATTTCTGTTACAAAACCGGTGAACATTACAAGTCAATAAATGACCTTCACCTTGAAAATTTGGATGTTCATTACGCATCATCCCTAGACAAACATTGATGTGAAATATTATCAAAGTGTGACAAGGGGTTAAAGAGATATTGTGAAAAAACAATAACTTTTAATCGATTTCTGTTACAAAACCGGTGAAAATTACAAGTAAACAAATGACGTTGACCTTGAGAATTTGGATGTTGGGGTGTGCGTAATGAAGCATCATCCCTAGATAAACATTGATGTGAAATATTATCAAAGTCTGGTAAAGGGTTAAAGAGATATTGTGAAAATACAATAACTTTAGCGCATTTCTGTTACCAAAACTGGTGAACATTACAAGTAAATAAATGACCTTGACCTTGAGAATTTGGATGTGGGGGTGTGCGTAATGAAGCATCATCCCTAGACAAACATTGATGTGAAATATTATCAAAGTCTGGCAAGGGGTTAATGAGATATTGTGAACAAAGAATAACTGACGCATTTCTGTTACAAAACCGGTGAACATTACAAGTAAATAAATGACCTTGACATTGAGAATTTGGATGTGGGAGTGTGCGTAATGAAGCACCATCCCTAGACAAACATTGACGTGAAATATTATCAAAGTCTGGCAAGGGGTTAAAGAGATATTGTGAAAAAATAATAACTTTAACGCATTTCTGTTACAAAACCGGTGAACATTACAAGTAAATAAATGACCTTGACCTTGAGAATTTGGATGTTGGGGTGTGCGTAGTGAAGCATCATCCATAGACAAACATTGATGTGAAATATTATCAAAGTGTGGCAAGGGGTTAAAGAGATATTGTGAAAAAAGAATAACGTTAACGCATTTCTGTTACAAAACCGGTGAACATTACAAGTCAATAAATGACCTTCACCTTGAGAATTTGATGGATTGGGGGGGGGGTGTGCGTAATGAAGCATCATCCCTAGACAAACATTGATGTGAAATATTATCAAAGTCTGGTAAAGGGTTAAAGAGATATTGTGAAAAAACAATAACTTTAGCGCATTTCTGTTACAAAACTGGTGAACATTACAAGTAAATAAATGACCTTGACCTTGAGTATTTGGATTGTGAAATGTGTGCGTAAATGTAGACATCATTCTAGACCACCTTACTAAGACAAACATTGATGTGAAACTTTAACGAATTTGCCTTACAAAAAACCGGACGACGCAGACGACGACGACGACGACGACGACGACGACGCGGATGATGACGACGACGGAAAAAGCACTAACTATAGTCGCGCCTCTGCAAAAGCAGGCGCGACAAAAACTATATTTATTGAAGAACGTTGATTTCTGCAGTGTAATAACACAGTGTATTATAAAATCACAATACATAAGAGTAATTAATATTTAAATGAAAATACTACAGCTCCATTGAATGATACTATCAAACTGAATGCTTATGCGTGTACTTGAATAAAACGCATGTTTTTTGGAAATGTGTGCGATTCATCAATTTCTGTCATTTAATTTGCATGTAGCGAAAAAGTACATATTGAATATCCGAGACATCATCTGAGATACAGTGCCTTTAACCCTTTCACCCCTAAGGAACTGAATGGGCTGCGATATGTTAATTTTGCAACCAATCCAACCATCGCAAAATGATTTTCAGACTTCCATTTATAACAAGAGTTGTCAGAGGACAACGAAGCGCGCCCGGTGGCAGCAAAGGAACCGAGGGCACATTTGAAAACACAACGTGCTGGATAAGGGAAACAAAATTTATGAGCCATTTACCAGAGCGTGTTACGGTTTCGAGCGTACAAAGTATTTGACCTTGACCCTGGGCTTAGCAGAGGTAGAGGACCCTTGGAGCAATGCGTGTGTGAAATATGAAGCAAATCCAAGCAAGGAAACAGAAAATATAGGTCATTTACCCGAGTGTCAAGGTTTCGGGATGCACAAAGTATGTGACCTTGACCCTGGGCTTAGAAGGGGTGGGACGGACGTGCATTTGCCACAGCGCAGTAGAGGACCCTTGGAGCAATGTGTGTGTGAAATATGAAGCAAATCCAAGCAAGGAAACAGAAAATATATGCCATTATAAT
Organism: Conchocele bisecta; assembly: GCA_029237695.1. Classification (NCBI taxonomy): domain Eukaryota; kingdom Metazoa; phylum Mollusca; class Bivalvia; order Lucinida; family Thyasiridae; genus Conchocele; species Conchocele bisecta. The sequence goes on from CM055266.1 coordinate 121,981,975, forward strand.
TGTTGAAGACAGACGGACAGACGGACGCCTACGACGCCGTGGGTATGCCATAAGCACTTCTTCCTTCGGAAGGCGCGCTAAAAAGGGGGTATTTGTTGTTCTCAAAAATATGAAAATTACTTTCATACAGTGCAGATCCTGATGAGACGGCCCGTTACGAGCCGGCTCATCTGGATCTGCACTGTTTGCATAAATCAATATAGCGGGCTTTCGGGTTCAAAGGGTTAACCCTTACACCGCTATCTTAATGTTGTTGCCTGCTGTTTATTTTCTATTTTCTATTTTTATCATCAAAAACAAGCTTTGGCAGCACTTTAGAATAATTTAAAACATGCTTTGACAGCACTTCAGAATCATTTCCATGGAAATGATTCTGAAGTGCTGTCAAACCATGTTTTTATTGAGAAATAAGGCAAGATATAAACACAACAGCAGACAACAATTGTTGTGAATAGTGGTCTAAGGGTTCATGTGGCTGGGTCTCAGATGATACAATCTACGTCCGAAAATGCTTTTCACAAAAGCAGTTGGAGATATATTCATGGATATTGTAAGAATCCAGTCGTAACTTGTTCTTGGTTATAAACATGTTTTTGTCAGCTAATTATCGCATTTTGCATGTCTGCGTCAAAGACATTCCATGTTAAATTAAATTTGGCAGTATTACGTCATCAATCTAAAAACTTTTGAGCAGTGACATCACTGATTTCAGTGATTCACATTTACCAATGGCTACCACTGTGTTGCAGATAAGACAACTGAAACTCGGGTGTAGAATGGGTATCGCAATAAGGTTGGATATAGCGACCGTTGCTGTACATACCGTCCGTCCGATCTGTAGTCTGTTGACTGGTTATTCCCCTTTTTTGTCAAACCTGGCTGAAAACATAGTATGCGACAATGATACTATACAGAGCTCCAGATAAGGTGCGTATTGGCACATTTTACGCATTTATTTTAGCAGAATACACATTGCTTATCAAACGTGGGAGTACAAAATACTCACAGCAATATGCAAATATGCATTCATTTTCAAATTCAGTAGTGAAAATACTGTAATAAAGTTGAAAATTTACTTAGTTGAGCTGCAAAAGGCAAACAATGTTTGCTGTTTGCAGCTAAAATAAGTGAATTTTTAAATTTATTTTATTTTTTATCATTTGTTGCCTATTTAATAAGGAAGACAATCAATAATACATTTGTGTAGGTATAATATGCATTGAATTTGACGTATGTGGATATACATGTTAGATTCTTTATATACATGTACTTATCTGGAGCTCTGCTATACATGCTATTATTGCTGTTGTGTTTTTTTCTCAAACATTCACCAATGTTCTGTTCATGCCTTTGATTTTGTTATTGTGACATAGAATTTAAAGTTCATACATACATGTGTAACTTGTTTAATGCTATACTGTCGCATATATATTCACACAGTCTAATCAGGATCTGCATTGTTTGCAATTCCATTAATGAAACACCCGTCACGCTTCTAACACAAATATAGATCATAATAAGCTATAGGAGTAGATCTGATTAGAATTTAAACTGGTCCAAATACCATATGTACATTGTACCATTTCTCCAGTGATAGCAGCATATATGAAAATAAATGGTCAATGATCCATTACAAAACCATTTGCATTTGAGCATGGCTCTAGGATTAATCAACCGACTGATTCACAGTTCTTCACATCATTTTCTGTAACCGACGTTGAAATATGACACAAGCTTTGATATTTTTGTCAAATTTCGATATACATAATAGATGGGAAATATTGCATTTTCTTTCGAAATCAAAATCGGCAATAAGGGAGGTAATGCATGTACCAGAATGGGCTCATTTGTAATCAGTGTAGACCAAGACTAGTACAGTGAAACCTCTTTAAACCGGACACAGACAAATGTTAGTTGTGCTTCATTTTGATAGGTTTCATTGCCCTTTATATCCGATGATAATGTCTGTCCATGATTACAAAACCAACTTGCGTGTCTTGAAGCAGTCATCTGCCTGTTTTACAGTGTAACATCTCTAAACCGGACACCCTGGGTACCTCCCACCCAGGGTGTCCGGTTTAGAGATGTTACACTGTATGGGCAATTATAGAGCACATTGATCAGTCACTACATTGGCCACTAGTAAGTTAGTTAACCCTTTGAACCCGAAAGCCCGATATAGCGGTTTATGAAAACAGTGCAGGTCCATATGAGCCGGCTCGTAACGAGCCGTTTCATCAGGATCAGCACTTTTTGAAAGTAATTTTCATATTTTTGAAAGCAAAATACACACTTTTTAAAAATGGACTAGTCTGAAAATCATTTTGTGACAAATAAATTTGCAAAATTAACATATCAAAAAAGTCCAGTCACTTAAGGGTGAAAGGGTTAAACAGTGTGTTGTGGAGTAGTATCAGCCTGTTTGGTGTGTTGGCTGATCAGGATCTAGACGTCAGACATGATATTGTCAGGACATCTGGTTTTGTCAGTTCAAGGCCCAAATTTATTTGTGACTTACCTGAACCATCGTCTTAAAGCTGAAATTACAAGAAGACAATTGTTACTGTTGCTGAGCTCCGCACTGGCGTAAAATGTTTCTCTTTGAAATAAGTGCCGGATGCCTGATGAATTCCCATTTAGCTACATACAGAATATACTGCATAAATACGTTTTCATCAAGTAACTGGCGCACAAAATATGTGCAAGTTACTGGATAAAAAAGACGTTTATGCGAAAGAAGAACTGAGTGGCATCTCCTCAGGAAACCGGTGCATGTTTCAACAGAAACACCAGGGTTCCTAATATTTTGTGAAGACCAAATTCCATGACTTTCAAGGACCTGTTTTTTTTGTAATTCAAGGACCCATATTTGCATGGATGATGCCCATATTTGCATGGATGATGCTGATGAAACGGTCAACTCATAACTTAAGTTCTGAGTTGGTGTCAGGTGCCCCTTTATACCACACAAGAAATTGCACTGAACTTTCCTCAACAACACCAATAATTGGACTGGAATCCAAATTCCATGACTTTCAATGAGTTTTCAGAAGAAAAAGAGGCAAATTCCATGACTTTCCAGGTTGGAATCCATTTTACCAAATTCAATGACTTTCCAGGAATTTAAAGACCAGTGGGTGCAGTACCAGTGATACTACATATAGCAGAATAATTGAGTATGTCCCTGGAGCATGTAAAGGTCAGATATGTGATTCGATTGGGCTGAGAATTTAGGGTGGGAATTAGCTCGAAGACCTTCCATACCCGCTCAAAGGTACATATACATGCCCACTCAGTAGGCACAACATATTCTTTATAGGATTTAACCCTTTCAACACCAAGCAACTTAATAGGATGTTCCATGCCAATGTTTCACGCTTTTTCATTAATCTGTACGACATTTAAAATTATTAACAAACAGTGGAGATCCTGATGAGACGGCTCGTTACGAGCCGGCTCATCTGGATCTGCACTGTTTGCAAACATTGTCTCTATAGAGGTCTGTGGTGTTGAAAGGGTTAACCCTTTCAATACCAAGTAACTTAATAGGATGTTCCATGCCAATGTTTCACTCTATTTCATTAATTTTGTTCATTAAAATTATCCCATTCTTCTAAAAGGGTAATCTGTACGACGTTTAAAATTATTAACAAACAGTGGAGATCCTGATGAGACGGCTCGTTACGAGCCGGCTCATCTGGATCTGCACTGTTTGCAAACATTGTCTCTATAGAGGTCTGTGGTGTTGAAAGGGTTAACCCTTTCAACACCAAGTAACTTAATAGGATGTTCCATGCCAATGTTTCACTCTATTTCATTAATTTTGTTCATTCAAATTATCCCATTCTTCTAAAAGGGTAATCTGTACGACGTTTAAAATTATTAACAAACAGTGGAGATCCTGATGAGACGGCTCGTTACGAGCCGGCTCATCTGGATCTGCACTGTTTGCAAACATTGTCTCTATAGAGGTATGTGGTGTTGAAAGGGTTAAAGTGCATAATTGTGTCACTATTCCACCAATTCTAAAAATTACGAGTGCCCGCTATATAGATATAATCATTTAGTAATATTTATTTTATTCATAGTGACTCACGGTGGTATCAGGCTATTTTCATGTGCAAACGAGGTATGGTATTTTTAATTATTTATACTAATTAAAGGCATCACCTGAAAAAGTAATATTTTCGATAGATTATAAAGTAAGATCATTGCACATCAAAATATAAATACAGAAACAAAATAGTAATGTCCGTTAACATTTTAAAGAAACACGGTTATCGCCCCTGATATCAGTATGGAAATTCACTTCTGAATTAAAATGTATAATAATGCCAATCATGTGTGGGGTAATGGTGAATGAATGGTTATTTTCCCAGAAAATGTCTCAGATGATGTCTCTGATATAAAGAACATTTTGTGCCAACTGAGTGGGCATGTACCTTTAAGAAATGGGATCAAGAGCAGTTTAGACCAGTGCAGACCCAGAGCAGGCTGCATATCCACGCAATATCACTGTTTGATCCAGGTCTGCCAGTCCATAATGAACCATCGCATCAAGATCTACTGTATTTGTCATCATTATTAATTTTTTTTTAAATGTATCACTCGTATGGATAAGGAACTGATCCAAAATTAGCATGCACCATTCTATGCCAATTATGTAGGGGTGAAAAAGTTTATTATTAACACGTAATATAGAGAGCAAACATGTACTTACAACAACACAATGAAGTTGATCAACGCCCAGAACATATCCGGCACACCTGACACGCTGAGGGAGTAATCATTTATTTTTCCTGAAATGCATTATTTCATACAGAACTAACAAATGCATATATTTCATGATTAAAAGTATGCAGAATTATTATACTGAATTTATTACATTATCACAGCCAAATTGGCTGTGATAATGTAATAAATTCAGTATAATAAAAATCAATAAATTTATCATAAAATTCAAAATTTCTCCCTCAAAGTATACTTTGCAATGTTGATGAAATAGGCTACTGTACTTGACCTAGGGTGTAAATAAATACAGTAGAACCTCTCTAAACCAGACACCAAGACATATTTGTATTCTTAATTATGGTTTAGTTTAGAGGTATCTATTATGTTAATGCGTGTTCCTGTTCTCAAAGAACACAATCATTTCTTGGAGTGCTTATTTGCCTGTTTTACAGTGGAACATCTCTAAAACGGACACCGGTTTAGAGAGTTCCACTGTATGTATATCACAGTTGTGCAAGACATGATAATACTAGAAATAAAGTTTTGTAAAACAGGGATGTGCTCCCTGGCATACTGGACCATAAAAGAAAACAGAAAAAAACGTGTTACAAACATCAGGGCTTCCGTTACTGAACGTCCAGTATAATATTGCTTCAAGAAATGACAGGCGTATGCCCAAACTTGGCAATGCTGAAACACTTTACATATTTTATGTAAGTCTTTCAGGAATTACATGTATGTGAGGGTCAAAAAGGTTTTTCTTTTTTATTGTTGTTAATTGTATCCACCATGTACAACACAACTAATGAAATTCCTCCAGATCAAGTGTTTAGACTACATGCAAATATAGGTAATGTTTGCCATTTATGCCATTTTGTTCGCGAGCCTACAATGCACCAGGGCTCCAGATAAGGAATTAGTAATTGAGTATTTTCACTCCATCATATCTGAAGCAATTGGGTATTTCAAAATTTTAATTGGGTAAAATAAAATCACACTACTGTTTACACATCAACAGACAGCAATTATTGAATAGTTTGCTTCGAAATTAAAACATGTCTTGGTATTTCATTAGAATTGTCTCCTTGGAGACAATTCTAATGAAATACCAAGATGTGTTTTCATGGAAAATAATAAAAATATGCTATACTTGTGGTCTGTTTTTTATTGTTTTCTGTAGCATGATAAAGGTACCACAAATTTGTTATTGCTTTTTGATACTCGCTACTTCTGATTTCAATTGTGTTTTTGGCAATTTTAATTGGGTATTTACGAATATACGCGGCTTATCTGGAGCTCTGATGCACCATTATTGTCTTCATCCGTCATTAATCTCCATGTTAAGATAGTTGTACCCTTCTTGTGGCCCCATGTGATGTCTATGTAAATCTGATAAGGAAAATACTATTAAAACAAGAAAATGTGGCCTGTCAGCACACGAATGCCCCCGGTAGCAGACTGGAGAAACTGTGGCAAAGTTAATTAACCGAAAGTGATAAATATTCAATAGCACAGTTGTGAAGGCCAAATGTCAAGGTCATATTAAGGGCAGCATGGACGTGCAACATTTATGCACAAGTCTTATGTAAACTCTGGTAAAAACATGTGTGAAAAGTTCAAAGTTGTGAAGATCAACAGGTCATGGTCATATTAATGACAGCATGGATGTGTGGCATTTGTCCACAGGTGTGATGTATCAAAATTGTAAAGTAATCCATCAAGGATCACAGAAGTTATGACAACTCTGGCAAACTTCTTAATGTGTGAAAAAGTTGTGAAGGTCAAGGTCATATTAAGGGCAACATTGATGTGTGGCATTTGTCCACAAGTATGATGTATTGAAATATTATGTGTGACATCTGCAAATAATAGACCAATGTTGATGTAGCATGTGTACATGTATTTGTCCCGTCAACACAGTGCGTATGTGCCGTGAAACACGGTGCCGTGAAACATTTTTGATATCCAGTCAATATTATTTTTGCATTTTACAGCCAATTGTATGTGTTGACGGGATAAATAGAATAGTACGTTAGTGCCGTGAATGGGAAAAAATATCTGGCGCGGCACGGAAACGGGATGTGCTCGGCATAGCCTCGCCCATCCCGTTTCCTGAGCCTTGCCAGATATTTTTTCCCATTCAGGGCACTAACCTACTATTCTCTATATTTACATATCTGCACAGGTGTGTAGAAGCAAAGTTTTCCATGTAAGCCATCAAAATGTGCTCGTTATTTTCTACATACATAATAAGGTGCCTTGTTTACTGGCAGTGAGTTATAGGACACATACATGTGGCGTATTGGTGTAAGTAGCTATCTTTTTATATTTCCATAGCAGTCTCTGCGAAACTGAAAAAAGTTTACAGGACATTTGGTCTGGTAAATTTTTAATTTACCTGACCGAAAACAAATAAGTTTTTAAAAATAAAATTGATTTTGTGTGATATTTAACAGCTTTTTTTTAAGTAGATGTATATCAGGTCATAGAAGAAGGTGATTTTATTGAAGCTTAGAATCGAAAAAAATAAAATAATTATAGTCGGACATTCCGTCCAGCGACTTCTGGTTTACCGTCGGACCGGTGGAAATTTTAACGGACATGTCCAACGGACCGACGGACCGACGGACCGACGACTTTCGTGGAGACTGCCATAGACTTTACATGGGCCACAAGAAGGGTACAATAACCGTAATAATGTTAATACCCGGTAGTGTTAAAATCATAATCAACGTAACTTTTTTTTCAAGTTTTCCTTCACTATGCCTCAATCATCGGTAATATGACCAACAGCAAATTTTATTTTGAAAACTCGGAAAGGAACTAGAAATGGACGCTTGTCGACAAGCGCATGTGTATCCCCCTCCCCAGATACACAAGTAATTTGAAAAAAAGTGTGTTCGAGTTATGCTCAGGAGACAAAATCAGTGCGCGGAAAAACAAAGGGAGATAACTAAAAATTGAGTTATGCAAAAGTTGTCATTCTTGCGTGACACACCTTTAGGGTCGTGGTCTATGCATGTGTGAAGTTTCATTAAAATATTCCAAAGGGTGTTCTAGTTATGCTCCGGACACGAAATCAGTGCACGAAACAACAAAGGGAGATAACTAAGAAATTAACGACGCAAGAGTTGTCATTCTTACGTGCGACACACCTTTGGGTCGTCTTCTATGCATGTGTGAAGCTTAATAAAAAATATTCCGAATGGTGTTCGAGTTATGCTCCGGACACGAAATCAGTGCATGAAAGAACAAAGGGAGATAAGTAAAAAAAAAATAACGATGCAAGAGTTGTCATTCTTGCGCGTGACACACCTTTGGGTCGTGGTCTACGCATGTGTGAAGTTTAATGGAAATATTCCAAAGGGTGTTCGAGTTATGCTCCGGACACGAAATCAGTGCATGAAACAACAAAGGGAGATAAGTAAACAAGAATTCCGCGGAATCAAATGCCTCGCCTTGTCCCGCCTTGACCTCGAGTCTGGGCCCGAAAGCAATTTTCACTGGCCCGAACATATTATACAATTATTGACAATGAGCCATAGTATATCAGATTATATTCTATGGCTCACTAGTCAATAATTGTTTCATTATATGATAATAGTCTGTATATAGCACTTACGACCTTATGCTACTAAACAAAAATTGAAAAAGAATTTGAAGAAAAAAAAAGGAAAAAAAAAAAGGAGAATTTTTATTTTAAAAATTAAAAATAACAATGCTCACTACTGGAGCCCAGAATTTTTTTTTAATAGTCCTATATTTATCTACATATATCTGCACAAGTCCATATATTGCCACAATATTGTCAACACAGTTTACGGAAATGTAATAAAATAATTTACCTGTATAAATTATCTGTAATAAGTTAGTGGTCAGTTAGTGGTCAGTCTGGACATTTGCACATGCCAGCACATGCACAGGTGAATGGTTCTCCCAGTCACTATTGTTCAACCGGATAAGGCTATTGTTCTCTCTACATATAAGGTGTACAGAGCACACAAGAAAACGGGTCTTCATGCATTATTGTCCAGTTTGTAGAGTGTGCGAAAAACAAATGGGAGATAACTAAAAAATTAGCTACACAAGAGTTGTCATTCTTGTGCGCGACACACCTTCGGGTCGTGGTCTATGCATGTGTGAAGTTTCATGAAAATATTCCAAAGGGTGGTCGAGTTATGCTCCGGACACGAAATCAGTGCACGAAACAAAAAAGGGATATAACTAAAAAATTAGCTATGCAAGAGTTGTCATTCTTGTGCGCGATACACATTCGGGTCGTGGTCTATGCATGGGATCAAGAGCAGTTTTGACCAGTGCAGATCCAGTATTGGTGTTGTTGGTGTTGTTGAGGAAAGTTCAGTGCAATTTATTGTGTGGTATAAAGGGGCACCTGACACCAACTCAGAACTTAAGTTATGAGTTGACCGTTTCATCAGCATCATCCATGCAAATATGGGTCCTTGAATTTAAAAAAAACAGGTCCTTGAAAGTCATGGAATTTGGTCTTCACAAAATAGTAGGAACCCTGGTGTTTCTGTTGTAACATGCACCGGTTCCCTGAGGAGATGCCACTCAGTTCTTCTTTCGCATCAACGCATTTTGTATCCAGTAACTTGCGCATATTTTGTGCGCCAGTTACTAGATGAAAACGTATTTATGCAGTATATTCTGCATGTAGCTAAATGGGAATTCATCAGGCATCCGGCACTTATTTCAAAGAGAAAAATTTTACGCCAGTGCGGAGCTCAGCAACAGTAATAATTGTCTGCTTGTAATTTCAGCTTTAAGAGGATGGTTCAGGTAAGTCACAAATAAGTTTGGGCCTTGAACTGACAAAACCAGATGTCCTGACAATATCATGTCTGACGTCTAGATCCTGGTCAGCCAACACACCAAACAGGCTGATACTACTCCACAACACACTGGACTGGACTGGTTTTTGATATGTTAATGTTGCAAATTTAATTGTCACAAAATGATTTTCAGACTAGTCCATTTTTAAAAAGTGTGTATTTTGCTCTCAAAAATATGAAAATTACTTTCAAAAAGTGCTGACCCTGATGAAACGACTGTTTACGAGCCGGCTCATCTGGACCTGCACTGTTTTCATAAACCGCTATATCCGGCTTTCGAGTTCAAAGGGTTAACTAACTTACTAGTGGCCAATGTAGTGACTGATCAATGTGCTCTATCATTGCCCATACAGTGTAACCTCTCTAAACAGGTCACCCTGGGAGGTACCCAGGGTACCCAGGGTGTCCGGTTTAGAGATGTTCAACTGTATAACAGGCAGATGACTGCTTCAAGACACGCAAGTTGGTTTTCTGATCATGGACATACATTATCATCGGATATAAAGGGCAATGAAACCTATCAAAATGAAGCACAACTAACATCTGTCTGTGTCCGGTTTAAAGAGGTCTCACTGTACTAGTCTTGGTCTACACTGATTACAAATGAGCCCATTCTGGTACTTGCATTACCTCCCGTATCCCTTATCGAAAGAAAATGCAATATTTCCCATCTATTATGTATATCGAAATTTGACAAAAATATCAAAGCTTGTGTCATATTTCAACGTCGGTTACAGAAAATGATGTGAAGAACTGTGAATCAGTCGGTTGATTAATCCCAGAGCCATGCTCAAATGCAAATGGTTTTGTAATGGATCATTGACCATTTATTTTCATATATATGCTGCTATCACTGGAGAAATGGTACAATGTACATATGGTATTTGGACCAGTTTAAATTCTTATCAGATCTACTCCTATAGCTTATTATGATCTATATTTTTGTTAGAAGCGTCACGGGTGTTTCATTAATGAATTGCAAACAATGCAGATCCTGATTAGACTGTGTGAATATATATGCGACAGTATAGCATTAAACAAGTTACACATGTATGTATGAACTTTAAATTATTAGTCACAATAACAAAATCAAAGGCATGAACAGAACATTGGTGAATGTTTGAGAAAAAAACACAACAGCAAAAATAGCATGTATAGCAACGCTCCAGATAAGTACATGTATATAAAGAGTCTAACATGTATATCCCCATATGTCAAATTCAATGCATATTATACCTATACAAATTTATTATTGATTGTCTTCCTTATTAAATAGGGAACAAATAAAATAAATTTAAAAATTCACTTATTTGAGCTGCAAAAAGCAAACATTGTTTTTTTTCAACTTTATTACAGTATTTTCACTACTGAATTTGAAAATAAATGCATATTTGCACATTGCTGTGAGTATTTTGTACTCCCACGTTTGATAAGCAATGTGTATTCTGCTAAAATAAATGCGTAAAATGTGCCAATACGCACCTTATCTGGAGTTCTGTATAGTATCATTGTCGCATACTATGTTTTCAGCCTGGATTGACAAAAAAGAGGAATAACCAGTCAAAAGACTACAAATCGGATGGACGGTATGTACAGCATCGGTCGCTATATCCAACCTTATTGCAATACCCATTCTACACCCGAGTTTCAGTTGTCTTATAAATCTGCAGCAAAGCGGTAGCCATTGGGAAATGTGAATCACTGAAAGCAGTAATGTCACTGCTCAAGAGTTTTTAGATAGATGACGTAATGCTGCCAAATTTAATTTAGCATGGAATGTCTTCGACGCATACATGCAAAATGCGATAATTAGCTGACAAAAACATGTTTATAACCAAGAATAAGTTGCGACTGGATTCATACAATATCCATGGATATATCTCCAACTGCTTTTGTGAAAAGCATCTTCGGACGTAGATTGTATCATCTGAGACCCAGCCACATGAATCCTTACACCACTACTCACAACAATTGTTGCCTGCTGTTGCGTTTATATCTTGCCTTATTTCTCAATAAAACCATGGTTTGACAGCACTTCGGAATCATCTCCATGGAAATTATTCTGAAGTGCTGTCAAAGCATGTTGTAAATTATTCTAAAGTACTGTCAAAGCTTGTTTTTGAGGATAAAACTGGAAAATAGAAAATAAACAGAAGGCAACAACAAAATTAAGATAGCGGTGTAAGGGTTAACCCTTTGAACCCGAAAGCCCGCTACTGTAGCGCTTGTCTGCTCCTTACCTATTTGTATATATTATTATCGTATACATATCGTAATCGTATAGTATTGGTATATTTAATGAGCATATCGTATGATCATATTATATAGGTATGTTTGTACCGTATCATCGTATAGTATAAACGTACTATACGAATATTATACAAACATACGATATCCGTTCGTATATACGATATAACCGTACGGATATGGTATGAATATACCATAATCTGGTATGTTTGTACGATACAAACGTACCAGAATTATACACACATATACAAATCGTATTAACATACGATTTGAATGGTATATCTATACGATATCGGTTGGTATGTACGGTACAAACATACCGTACGTTTATATGATATGCATATCGTATAGAAAACATATCGTATTGGTATAGTATACGTATAGTATTGGTATAGTACGTATAGTTGACCTGAAAAAAAGCGTTTCTGTATATCGGTTTATGCAAACTGCAGATCCAGTAATTTTCATATTTTTGAGAACAACAAATACCACCTTTTTAGCGCGCCTTCCGAAGGGAGAAGTGCGTATGGCATACCCACGGCGTCGTAGGCGTCCGTCCGTCCATCCGTGTCCGTCCGTCTGTCCGTCTGTCTTCAACAATTATAATGGCCTATATATTCTGTTTCCTTGCTTGGATTTGCTTCATATTTCACACACGCATTGCTCCAATGGTCCTCTACTGTGCTGTGGCAACTCCACGTCCGCCGTGCCGCCCCTTCTAAGCCCGGGGTCAAGGTCACATACTTTGTGCATCTCGAAACATTAACGCTCGGTCTCTCGGGTAAATAATGGCCTATATTTTATGTTTCCTTGCTTGGATTTGCTTCATATTTCACACACGCATTGCTCCAAGGGTCCTCTACTGCGCTGTGGCAAAACCACGTCCGGGCCGCCCCTTCTAAGCCCAGGGTCAAGGTCACATACTTTGTGCTTCTCGAAACCTTAACGCTCAGTCGCTCGGGTAAATAATGGCCTATATTTTATGTTTCCTTGCTTGGATTTGCTTCATATGTCACACACGCATTGCTCCAAGGGTCCTCTAATACGCTGTTGCAAATCCACGTCCGTGCCGCCCCTTCTAAGCCCAGGGTCAAGGTCACATACTTTGTGCATCCCGAAATCTTAACGCTCGGGTAAATGGTCTATATTTTCTGTTTCCTTGCTTGGATTTGCTTCATATTTCACACACGCATTGCTACAAGGGTTCTCTACCTCTGATAAGCCCAGGGTCAAGGTCAAATACTTTGTACGCTCGAAACCTTAACACGCTCTGGTAAATTTTGTTTCCCTTATCCAGCACGTTGTGTTTTCAAATGTGCCCTCGGTTCCTTTGCTGCCACCGGGCGCGTTTCGTTGTCCTCTGACAACTCTTGTTATAAATGGAAGTCTGAAAATAATTTTGCGATGATTGGATTGGTTGAAAAATTAACATATCGCAGCCCATTCAGTTCCTTAGTGGTGAAAGGGTTAAAGGCACTGTATCTCAGATGATGTCTCGGATATTCAATATGTACTTTTTCGCTACATGCAAATTAAATGACAGAAATTGATGAATCGCACACATTCCCAAAAAACATGCGCTTTATTCAAGTACACGCATAAGCATACAGTTTGATAGTATCATTCAATGGAGCTGTAGTATTTTCATTTAAATATTAATTACTCTAATGTATTGTGATTTTATAATACACTGTGTTATTACACTGCAGAAATACATGTTCTTCAATAAATATAGTTTTGTTATCTCCTTGTCGATAGGCATGAGGGGATACAGCGTTAGTCCATGTACGTACGTGCACACGTTAGTAACACCTTTCATATTTCAATAACTTCACTTCACCGATGTTCATGATATTTGGCCACAATGTGTGTCTAGGGATGGTGCTATGTTTTGCACATGACACACGTCTGACTGTCCAAGGTGACCGAGAACTTATGTTCACCAAAGTTTGTAAGGCAAAAACGTTTAAAACAAAATTTGTTATTAATATTATCAAGACTCCTAGTGAGGCGATCAGCTTAGTGATAACGATGCCCTTGTTAGTTTTGTTGCATACAACCAGACATATTTGGAAATATTTTATATCTTTTCCAGGGGTGGAGGTCCCCGGCGAAGGATGGGTGGATTTAGGGGCGGTGGTACGTATAACATAATTGTGGCTGTTACTGGAGAAATGGGACTAATATGGGTTTTGCAACCAGTGTTGATTCAGATCAGCCTGTGCATCCGCACAGTTTGATCAGGAGCTTCACTGTTCATCATTCCATCAATGAAACGCCCATCATGCTACTAACAAGGAATGTAGATGTTACCCGGCTGCTTGAGTGTGCTAATTGATCAGGAGCTACACTGGTCACAAATTCCATAAGCCACATTTCTCCAGACACAGCCACATCGTTTCCTGCATTATAATGGTTAAGTTTAGCAATGTGACATCAATCAGGCAAACACTACTAATTCTGACACCGATGATCCCTGTAAGTAAATCTAAGGGACGTTACTCTTGATTTTGCAATTTCATTAACATATTGATACCACTGCTAGTATTCGAAGACTGCTATGGCAGTACGGGTGGCAGTAACAGTCTGTATGGTAAACCTGTGGGGGTTACTCAGTAAAGACGAGCGTTTCTTTTAACGAGTGTGCTGTTCTTTTCTATCAGTTTTCATTTTTGTCGAGCCCGCTTGCGGAAAGCGAGACATAGTGATCACAATGACGTCCGGGTGTCCGAGCAACCAAGGGTGTAGAAGGGGCCATGGGGCGGAGCCTAACACAAAATAATCCTTTGATTTATTCCGTGTGGCCCCTTATTCTATTCATTACAAGGGGCCATCTCTTTGATCTAGAACAATGAAAATAGCCCCTTCTTCACTATTGGTGGGCCGTCCGTCCGAAATCTGCGTTAATGTTTTTAAAAATACCATCAAATGCCTCGGCAGGCTCGACATGCGGGCCGCAGCGATCTGGTTTCATTTAGGTTATATTTAAGGGTGCGAATTGGCTTTGAGCCAATTCCCACCCTTAAATATAACCTAAATGAAACCAGACCCTTAAATATAACCTAAATGAAACCAGACCTTCAATACCCGGGCACATAAGCCCAAAAAGAACGAATATTGGTCAGGTGTGGGAGTCTTTATTCCTCTTCGTCCATGTGTGGGATTATGTTCCTTGTTGGGCAGGAGATGTTTCTACTCTTACACGTATGTCCGCTTGTAGGGGATCTTACTCCTCTTCTATGAAATCTGGGCGTATCTTCCCCACTGTCTGTCCCGGCTGGTTTGCTAAATACGTTTAGTAGACTCTTCCGTAACCTATGAGGGATCGTACTAGTTATCTCCCGTCTATTTATAGAAATCATATCAAAATTGTGTAGATTAGGCCGGTATTGCTTGTAAAAAGGGTGAATGCAGCATGAATTGAAAACGAGCAATTATAGTGATTTTGACTAGTGTTGATCCGGATCATCCTACATATCCGGGCAATCTGGTCCGGCATTATTTGCCGCATTTATATTATATTTTCAAACTTATTAATGTTATGGCAATCAGTGTAGACTCAGATCTGACTGCACATATTTGCAGTCTGATCCTGGTCTACTCTGTTCGCAAAACTATTTGTTTGTGCTTTTCGGTATTAAACAAATTAACGCTGAAATACGGTATTGGACCAGATCTCTATAAATAACTTTGCAAAGGGAAATAACTAGCCACACTCCCTCATAGAGTAGCTACTTTTGCTAACATATGTATAACATGGGTCTATTGTTGTTCCTCCAGGAGGCGGGCCGAGTGCACCCCACCAATGGCGGGCGGTGGATGAGGGCGGTAGACACCCACTCTCCTTCCTGCTGCCGTAACTGGCAGCAAGGTCAAGGTCACTGGGTCAACCTCACAGATAGCACATATCACGGGGTGCAACCAGCGTGCAATATTACTCGTGTATGCAATGATTTCATCTACATGCTTTCATGTCTGATTATTTTAATGTAGAATGATTGATTCAGAATATGTGTAATGACAGAAATGTGTGAGGAACATGTCTCAAACATTTTCGTGAGCCTTCATACATGGGTAGGTCTATACCAAAAGTTTCACACACAGGAATGTCGACACTCGTATTGTATGTTATGGAATTATGTCCATTTCTTTTTCATTCGGTCATGGTCATAATTCATTTCCGGAACATATCTCGAATACATGTACATATCACAGGCATTCCGCGTGTTTCGGCTTTCATTGGTAAAACGCTAATGTAAATATTTTGGCTGAAAGTGCAAATGTTCATTCGAGAATGATTGTTTTCTTGCTGAAATAGCATAGTCAGAACATAATTATGCAAAGAATATTGAATTACAGCTGGTTTTCCTAGGTCGTACACGGCCTTGTATCATAACAAACAAAATAATGTGTTTAAAGCTCTAACGTCAATATCGTAGTGGCAAGTTCATTTAAGAGTTATCGTTATCGTGTAGAAATACATATAATACATAGATAATTACAATTTTAAACATGTTATTTTGTTACAATACGAGCTTGTGTCCGACCAGAAGCTGCATACCTTATAATACATAACAAAGAAAATAACGTTATTTAACCTCAAGGGAAGTAATCATTGTAATGTATTCATTATTACCAGCGCCATTCAATTATAGCAGTACCGACGAAAGCCGATACGCGCTGAATGCATGTGGTACCTATGCAATGCTTTTCCATGAAAATACCGTGGAAGCTGTCTAAACCTGGCACCTTGTAAACTTCAGTGTGTTTACTTTCATCTATCTCTAATGAAATGTCTGGTCAGTAGTGTAACACAAACATGCTTATGATCTAGTACCCGAATCACAGAGAAACCCCTCTAAACCAGACACCCTGTGAGGTCCCCAGGGTGTCTGGTTTAGAGAGGTTTCTCTGTATAGTTGTATGTTCCATGAGTTAATCATTCACATCTCTCTTCTTTCATTTAGAGTTATAAAATGGTTCGTCCAGGTCCAGCCATGGGTAAACGTTTGCCCACGGCTGGACATGGCGAACGTTATTGTTACATTTCCGTCGGAAATATCATGCAATTTCAGTATATATGCAGAGCTTTTGGTACTTTGATATTCAAACAGCTGCTTTACACATACAGTGGGGTCAGCGTGTAAGTGCACACACGAACGAACATTACAGGTTGGTTCAACCTGTCGTGTTCGTTCGAGTGTGAACTTACACGCTGACCCCACTGTACATATTCCGGTGCCACAGTACACGTCGCATGATGCAGGTGCCCCATCCTATGCATCGATTTCAAAATTTATGTGCCACCTTTGAGAACTGGTCTGGTAACATAATGACGCTTTCTGTTAATGTTACGAGACACATGTATTACGTAGGTTTTGGCTTGACCCAGGAATGAGCACTTGTCTACAGCCATGGTCAAACAGTACTTGCTGTACGTTTGAACACCGCTGTGAATGGTGTCCAAAAACGACAGTAATGTAAGAAAAAATTAAAATGAACAGCCATTTGCAATTCAACATTACCTTAAGTTCGTGTGTATGTTTACTTGTCTGTAAATACATGTTCATTCATTATTGTGATTGTCTTGAATATTTATATCAGTGCAACTGTTGTAAAGTTTACACTGCTTTAGGCAGATATGTGTCAGCCAGGGATTTGGGATTTTGTGTTTGTTATTGAATGTGCATATTAATCTACATCATGTTCATGATGTATACTCTCAGAAACATTGGTATAGCATATGTTTTCCAAGACATACTGACATGTGTTAGAAGATATATAACTATGTATATATTATTATGAATATGTAATATAAATGACGTGCTGGCATGTGTTAGAAGATGTATATGTGTATGATATTAAAACCAATTTGCATATATATTGAATTGCAAAAGAAATCTTACAATATTTTTAAAAATGTTCAAACAAAACGTAAATGGGATTGTCATTGATACTGTATATGTAATTTGCGGGGTCTTGTGTGCATTGGATATTGCATATCCACATCTAAAACATCATTGTGCGCGGTCTGCACCAAGTAATATGTCAATTGATACGTTAACCATAAAAGCGTTCATACATAGAGATCATGTTTTATTCAAAGGTAGCAATGTAATGTTTCTTTTGTGAGTCGATATATATAAATTGTGTAGATGTTGTCGTAAACCATTGCAGATATAATGTATAGTTAGCATGGGTAACTTTTCTGATTCACTTGCTCAGTTTGAAGGCACAGTGCCAGTATACATGTAGTTAGCACAGTGCCAGTATACATGTAGTTAGCACAGTGCCAGTATACATGTAGTTAGCACAGTGCCAGTATACATGTAGTTAGCACAGTGCCAGTATACATGTAGTTAGCACAGTGCCAGTATACATGTAGTTAGCACTGTGCCTTCAAACTGAGCAAGTGAATCAGAAAAGTTACCCATGCTAAGAGACATCATCTGAGAAGATTATGTGTCAGTTGATCATGATTACGACGAGATGCCAAACAGTTGGTGGCCCCTCGTTTATGGTATTGTGTCATTGACAGTTCGGATTCATATATGGTGACTATAGTTACGTGTACTTGGATGGGCACATGTAATTTGATAACTTTAATATAGATTATGAAAAATGACGTTTATAATAGTGCATGGTCCACTGTCACAAAATTCACCAGTAATACTGAGCATTGGTCACAGTCCTATAGCCTGATACTTATATATTTTGTTAGAAGCATCACTGTGTTGGATGGAATGGCAAACAATGTAGATCCTGATCAGAATCTGCGGATGCACAGGCTGATCTGGATCTACACTGGTCACAAAACCCATCCATAGGTCACATTTCTCCAGTCACAGCGACAAATGAGTTAATATCCAACTGACGCCATGGTGTATAGAACGGCCACAATCTGTTAGTTCGCTGTTGTAGTCATGTACATGTATTTAATGTCACTGTACAATATGTTATAGTATATTTTATGCTGATTCTCTCTTGTAAACCTGGGCCTCCAATGGACCTGAACATACAGGGTATCATATTCTATTTCACGACGTTTGACATTCATCATTTGGGGTATTATTACTACCAGGAAACTGAGTACATCGATTGTATGATAAGATCAACTCCTGATGGGGTTTATTCTATGGGTTTTACATCCCTTTCACTGGAACTTTTCAGTTTTACTGAGGCTTAACCAAATTGCTTACTTTTGAGAATGAGGTTTTAACCGTTGAACCCGAAAGCCCACTATAGCGGTTCATGCAAACAGTGCAGATCAAGATGAGCCGGCTCGTAACGAGCGTCTCATCAGGATTTGCACTTTTTGAAAGTAATTTTCACATTTTTGAGAACCAAAAACAACCTTTTCATAAATTGACTAGTATGAAAACCATTTTGTGACGGTTGGATTTGTTGAAAGATTAACATATCAAAATCCATTCCAGTTACTTAGGGATGAACATTTCATGCTCATTATTGGTCTCTATTTAACGAGGTTTGGTATGAAATTATTTGAGTATTGCTGCTGTCAGAAAACTGATTACTGTTAGACATTTTTATTTCATTTTATCACTGCTGTCGTAAGGCAGCTATGGTCCACTGGCCATCCACCCGTGACCTTGACTGAATAAATGGGACTTATAGAATTTGTGACCAGTGTAGCTTCTGATCAAATAGCACACACTAGTAGCCTGATAACGATCTATATTACTTATACGATTATTACGATATATATTAGAATCATCACGGCTGTTTCATTGATGAAATGGCGAATAGTGCAGACCCTGATCAGACTGTGCGGATGCACAGGCTGATCTGGATCTACACTGGTCGCACAACCGATAAGCCCAATTTCTCCAGTCACAGCCACATATATTAACACCCCTGGATATGTGCTGGTACCATGAAACTTACCCAGCTGTTGTGTATCGCAGCATTATGAAGATGGCCCTACAAACTTCCATGGAAGTCAGGATTGTCTGATCCGGGTATTTTTCATCAGAGTACATACTAATACTAACTTATGTGGGAGAAATGTGTTTATTTATATTAATCATTCACCCTTACACCCCTATATAACTGGCATGCTAACTTTTGTCTCATTACTGTCTGTTCCACGTTTTTCTGCCGACGAATGTTTGGCTACATGTATTAAGCACATTAAATCTAAAAAATATTTAAATGTAAATACTTTTTCATCAATGACAAAAAAGTCCCCCTACCCCCAAACAATTGTTTGATGAAATTATATCAAATATTGATCTTATTGCAAATTTTTATTTTTCAAATATTTTTTTATTTGTGGACCGATTTTCAAAATATAACTTTTGTTTTCTTATTTACATCATTTCCAAGCTATCTAGCCAGGTCTCGGAGTCAATTTCCATTTTTGTGTTCAACCCTCCTGGTCAGCCTCCTCCTTTTTGCCCCATGTTAAATTCCCATATGAAAATCTTTTCTTTTTTTTCGCAATAAAATCAATATTTTATGGAATTTCATCTAATAAAAAATTTGGGGAGGGTGACTATTTTGTTATTGATGAAAAGTAATAATCTGAAAGGTAGTGGACAATACTGTAGATCTAGATCAGTCGTCTCATTATGAACCGTCTCATTTGGATCTACATTGTTGGCTGTGCAGTATGTAGAGTTGAAAGGGTTACATACAGGAATAATTAATTTTATTTTATTTAAATTATTTAGGTAATTGTTGTGATAAATACAATAATTACTTCTGCGAGGAAACGGTGTACATGTACATGCAATGTAAATAAGAATATATTCATACGGTTGCTACAATTGTATATTTTGCTGGTATATAATAAGATTGCTGTTTGTAATTCATGCTGATCGCTGTTGTGTATGCTTGTGATAACAGGTAACACTATTTATTATATATCTACCCATGAAATACATAGTTATACAATGTAAATAAAAGTAATATGTTCTCATCGATGAAATAAACAACTTCCGGTGAAAATACGACTACTTCCGCTATCTTTATTCATAACGCGCATATTTTTGCAACGAATATGACATATATGTTCATCGAGTGATGTGAAATGTCCATATTTCACGATTGCCTTACGGCATTCGTGAAATATGGACATTTCACACCACTCGATAACATTCACACCACTCGAGTTGATGGCAGGTGGGAGCACGCGATGGGTAATTTAACGATCGGGGTTCATCCTTACCGGAATCTCGACTGGAGACCTGGTTTGGCCCTCACATACGTTTTGGCATTTTGTATGTGACAGTTGAATCTGGTTATACCCCTTATGCGAGGATTACGATATTCGTAATCCTATTTGAGGGGAAGGGGCCAAGTGACTTGGTGTGGTATGGACCTGGCACCAGGTCAGGTTATTCTAATTTCAGGGCTGAATATATTGGTTCTCGATGTAAATATTCCGTTCTGATTTTGGGATTTTCCCCCCAATGCAGCAGGTTAAAATGGGATCGAACCCGTTTGCCCGGCCTTACATAACGCTAGATGTTGATAGGCCGTTAAACACTAATAAACAAACAAACAAACACACCACTCGATGAACATATATGTCATATTCGTTGCAAAAATATGAATATCCTCTATATATTTACACTGTCCATACATTCACAATGGAAACGCCCATTCAACGTATTACGTTTATATCCCTGTACAATAAATTAGACCCCTGTGACGTCGTGCCATGTTGTTGATTGGTTAATGTTGTTTTACTTCATTAATGTCCACGAGGTTGTTAATAACATCATGCTATTGACCGGCAACGTCGCTGTTCCAGGAATTGCGTCAAAATGACGTTAAACCAGATTATACTTAATTTTACAGCCATATTTGGTTATTTACATTTTTAAAAATATTAGAAAATGCAGTGTAAATATAAGTAATAAAACCAAGTACTGTTGCGTTTACTGTGGGGCACATTACATTTGGTCTGTTTAAAGTTCGCGAGGAGTCCTTTGGACTCCACACACTTTAAGCAGACCAAATGTATTCAGAGATACCGCTGGCGATCGCCACTTTCGCAATTGGCGATAAAAATAAACAATTGGCGAAAAAAAAATACAATTTTCGAAAATAAATCCAAAAAATATTGTTTTTTTTTAAAAATTGTAATTTTTTATCGCCAATTGTTTTATTTTTTTTGAAGAGGCGATTTTGTTATTTTCCCCAGCGGAATCCCTGTGTATTGTTGACCCCAGTAAACTCAACAATCCATGGTTTTATTCGTTAAGTGAATTTCTACTTAAATCTTCCATGTGTGGCTGGTCGGGAGCACGCAACGAGTAAATTGAACAATAGGATTCATCCTTAGTACCGGAATCCCGATATCCCTGGTTTTGCCCTCCGGTACATTCTTGTTACTTGAAAGTTGAATCCGGTTATACCCATTACATGCATAAAGGTAGTCATATTAGTACTAATTATATTACTTTTATGGTGTGGGGCTAAGTGACTCAAGGGCCCATTTCACTAAACTTTGTACGAGATTTCTATACAATTTATTTCACACATTACTGTGATACATTTAAGCTAACATTTTCCACCTATATGTTTTCGCCCACAATACAGCAGGTTAAATGCGGGATCGCACCCGTTGGCCCGGCCTTAAATGACTGTAGCTGTTGATAGGCCGTTTAAATACCAATATATCAGATGAAATCCACCTATATTTGTAGGTCATAGAGTCTGAACAAATCCACCAAATGTTACCAAACTCGGCTACTAATGCCAACTTCGCTGTAGATATTAGTGTTGCATTTACGAACTTCGTCGTGCAACGTTTAGTGAAATATGCCCCTGGTGTGGTATAGACCTGGCACCTGTAGCCTATTTCACCAACATTGCAAAGTATACTTTTCATACTTTTCTAGTAAAGTATACTTTGAGGGAGAAATTTTCAATTTTAGCGAATACATTTATTAATTTTTATTATACTGAATTTATTACATTATCACAGCCATTTTGGCTGTGATAATGTAATAAATTCAGTATAATAATTCTGCATACTTTTAATCATCAACTATAAGCAGTCGTTAGTTCTATATGACATAATGCATTTCGTGAAAAAATAAATGATTACTCCCTCAAAGTATACTTTGCTAGATAAGTATACTTTGCAATGTTGGTGAAATAGGCAACAGGTCGGGTTATTTTAATTTCAGGGCTGAATATAATTTTCTCTGTAAATCAGTTCTTATTTTTGGATTGTGCTCCCATCACAACAAGTGAAATATTGGATTTGACTCCAGTAACGCAGCCTAAAATGACCTTAGCTGTTGACAGGCCGTTAAACACCATAAAATAAATAAATAAATACATGTACATCTGTTTCCAGTAGCCGATTTCACCATTGCAAAGTATACTTTTCTAGCAAAGTATACTTTGAGGGAGTAATCATTTATTTTTCCCGAAATGTATTATTTCATATAGAACTAATCGTTGCATATATTTGATGATTAAAAGTATGCAGAATTATTATACTGAATGTATTACATTATCAAAGCCAAAATGGCTGTGATAATGTAATAAATTCAGTATAATAAAAATTAATAAATTTCTCCTAAAATTGAAAATTTCTCTCTCAAAGTATACTTTGCCAGAAAATTATACTTTGCAATGTTGGTGAAATAAGCTACTGGTGAAACCATTAGACGGATGATCTGATGTTGGTGTTGTCACAAACGTTGAACACTTTGCACGTTGCTCACACAAGCTTGTCCCATATGAACCCTTTAATGCAGAATTATAATTTGTCATCTAGCGTTTTTTTTTCTTCTGTATTTCTCGATTAAACCATGTTTGACAGTTCTTGTGAATCGTCTCTATTGGAGACAATTCTCATGCGCTGTCAAACATAAAATAAGTTAAAAATGAAATAAAAATCAAACGACAATATTCGATTCGCGCATTTTGAGGGCTAAGCAGGTTTTCATTCATTTTCATGTCACATTATTTAAATACTGTTACTGCAATGAACGTATGTTTTCCCCAATATGTACACACTTAGGAATATTGAACTTTGGAGTGAGCTGTTCACTGAATCAGTACATTTACCGGTCTTTTCATGTTTTTTGCCAAAAAAAAAACATATACATGTATAAAACGTGTTAACATATAATGAAATTGTAATTACGTTTGTTATTTACTTCAGAATGAATTCATCATATACAACGTTCATGTCTAGGTATGCCGAGATATATCTCAAGGTGCATGATCACGTGGTTACAACAACAACAACAATGGCTCAAAGTGTTGAAAGCGCACCCACTCCAAGATAAGTATTATTTGATATTTTCCTTAATGGGCAACGGATTTTGATGAAATATGGTTCAGCAAACGCGTCTTCATGGGCTGCATTTGGTGGTGCCCGGGAGTTCGGCACATACTTATGTCCTGTTTGCGAAGAATCGATTGATTCTTCGCAAAAACGACAGAAGTTTGGGCCAAAGTACCGAGACCACCAAAATGTAGCTTAACAAGAAGAGTTTGATGCGCCTGATATCCATAATAAGGATAAAATAAAATAATACGTACTTTGAATCGGAGGGCTTCTGGAAATTTCAGTACTTGTTGTTGTTGTTGTTGTAACCACGTGATCATACACCTTGAATCTGATAAACTTTGATATCAAAACACACTAGCCAGGCAATCCTTACGACAGTATAAGGCCGGTCTGTCAACTACCAGAGCAGTATGGCATACTCGGATCACAAACGGTAGACATTTCTGGCAAGCCTCGAAATTCCTACAGTACATGTACTTGCAAATGTACATGTACTTGTACAGGTAATACATTGTATATGGGGCTTAGTACTAAACCCATTGACCCGGCCTTAAATGACATTAGCTGTTGATAGGCCGTTAAACCCCAACAAACAAACAAACGCGTTTCCTAGCCTTGCCTGATAAAACTTGATATCAGCCAGGCATTCTCCATAGGTTGAAGTAACGGACCGAGGTCTATAAATACATTAAATATACCTAAAAGCATCAATAAGTGTAAAAAATAATATAGACCTCGGTCAGTTACATGTACTTCAACCTGTGACATTCTCCACTACAAAACCGGCATATCAACAATCAGAGCAGCGTGGTACCCCACAATTCTCCCACGTTGGTTCCCCAGGTACGTCTCGGTAACACCAGGGCGGGAAGCCCGGCGAGTTATTCTCCGGGTCCCTGCAGTAGTTCTCCGCCGCCCGGATACTGCCATCAATATATGCACTGTCCACCTTGTCCATTTTGTTTTCGTGGGGGGTATTTACGTCCCACCTCTGGCAGGGTATCCCGGTCTCTGTCTGGTTATAGTACACTCCTCTGTATGTTTGCCGGACTGGTGTCGTGTAACAGTCGACTATAACATGAGACGGAATGTGCTTACATACAGTGAAACCTCTCTAAACCGGACACCCTGGTAGGTCCCCAGGGTGTCCGGTTTAGAGAGGTTTCACTGTGAATCAGGCATTTGATCATTGTTAGCCATAGTTGTGTGCTATGCGATCACGAACAGACATTAAATGACTTAGAAACTCATCAAAAATAAGATCACAGGTGTTATCTTGGTGTCCGGGTTAGAGAGGTTCCACGGTATGTCCTATTGGCGAGTTATTGTATACGATTGTGCTGCAATCCGCGCTGCCGTAAAATGTTTCTCGCCGGATTACTGACGAATTTACGGAGCCGCTCTGGGGAGATGGATTTTTTATTAATTCGTTCCCACGAAATAACAGTTCGTTCCCTCAATTTAACAATTCGTTCACTCGAATTAACAATTCGTTCCCACGATATAGCAATCATTCGTTCACTCGAATTAACAATTCGTTCCCACGATATAGCAATAATTCGTTCACTCGAATTAACAATTCGTTCCCACGATATAGCAATTCGTTCCCTAGAATTAATAATTAGTTCCCACGAAATGACAATTCGTTCCGTCAATTTAACAATTCGTTACCTCGAATTAACAATTCGTTCCCATGATATAACAATTCGTTCCCACGAATTAACAATTCTTTTCCGTGGGAACGATTTGTTAATTCGTGGGAACGAATTTCAATCTGAGGGAACGAATTGTTACTTCGTGGGAAAGAATTGTTATTTCGTGGGAACGAATAATAAAAAAATAATTTGTATTCCCCTGCGGGGCTCCCTACGCACTCCCTGCATATTAACATATTTTCGGCATTTCCGCCAGCTACTAGATGGAAGCTGCTTTTATCCCGTCAACACAGTGCGTATGTGCCGTGAAACACGGTACCGTGAAACATTTGTGATATCCAGTCAATACAATTTTTGCATTTTACAGCCATTTGTAGGTGTTGGCGGGATAAATAGAATAGTAGGTTAGTGCCGTGAATGGGACAAAATATCTGGCGCGGCACGGAAACGGGATGTGCTCGGCAGAGCCTCGCCCATCCCGTTTCCTGAGCCTTGCCAGATATATTTTCCCATTCACGGCACTAACCTACTATTCCCTATCTATTTTCCTTATTTCTGAACCAAAGTATATGTTGTGACCACTCATTTGAACCGTCTCGCCGATGAGAAATAAAGAAATTCTTGAGCCTTGCCGGATATGCTTTCCCATTCACGGCACTAACCTACTATTCTCTATTTATTTGCGATATATCTAAGTAGAGCTACGTTGCATCTAGTCAGGTAATGGGTGAATATTTCGACGTGAAACATCTTGCGCCGGTTACTTGGGGAAAGAAATGCGTTTATGTTGTATCTTATGAATGGGAAATCGTCAGGAATCCGGCGCAAAATTCGACGTGAAGCACCAGTGAAACTGTACTTACTGGTACATTTGAAGCCGGCGGAGAACCAGTCAGCCACTGGCGTACATCGTGCATGTGGGTCTAAATCGTTCACGAACGGCGGGCCGGCGTACGGCGGTATCGGGCATTTACACGTGTAATGGGCGACTGTGCCCGCGGGCGTCAGTTCCAAGCTGTATTCAGCGTGTTCCACAGATGGCGGTGCGTCGCACACTGTCAAGTTTTCAAGAAAAACATTGTAAACTGTATTCTACGATTAAAAACAGGTGCGAGAGCCTTTATACACATGCTTTTATTGGCTATTTGTGTGTGTAGGGGGTGGGGGGGGGGCGGAGTTCCCGAGGGATACCTACATATCAGTGGTTCTTAGTATGGTAGTTCCCGGGGGATACCCACATAACGGTGGTTCCTAGTATGGGAGTTCCCGGGGAATGCCCACATCCGGTGGTTCCTAATATGGGAATTCCCGGGGAGTATGGGAGTTTCCGGGGTCCACATCCGGTGGTTCCTAGTATGTGAGTTCCCGGGGAATGCCCACATCCGGTGGTTCCTAGTATGGGAGTTCCCGGGGTATGTCCACATACCGGTGTTCCTTGTATGGGATGAAAACCAGACTACCTGGAAGAAACATAATAGTCCGATCTGGCGACCACCATACCGTCTCGGAGCATACTGAGAATTCGGAATATGTGACCATAAATTGAGCTTTCTCTATTATGTATGGACGCCCTGGAGGACTTCTATACTTCCAGCTTCCTTACTTCCTTACTTCTAACTTCCAACTTCACTACTTCTAACTTCGTCACTTCTTGCGTCTAACTTCCTTACTTCTAACTTCCTTGCTTCTAACTTCATTACTTCTACTTAGAAGTATGGAAGTAAGAAGTAATGAAGTTAGAAGCAAGGAAGTTAGAAGCAAGGCCGTTAGAAGTAAGAAGTGATGAAGTTGGAAGTTAAAATTAATGAAGTTAGAAGTAAAAAGTTAGATGTAATGAAGTTGGAAGTTAGTAGTAAGGAAGTAGGAAGTTACAAATAAGGAAGTTAGAACTAATTAAGATAGAAGTATTGAAGTCAGAAGTCCCTCCAGGGATTTCATACGTATGCGAAACTTCGGATATGCATTTCGAGGATCTGCGATATCTTAATACATACTTATCAATGTGTTGGTAAGTTGACAATTCATTCAGATAAGACACGGAGTTCGTTTTGTGGCTGTGTATGGTGAAAAGAGACACATGTGTTGCTTTGCGAACAATGTAGATCCAGATCAGCCAGTGCATCCCCAGTCTGCTCAGAATCTGCGCTGTTCGATATTCCATCAATGAAACACCCGTCACGTATCTAACAAGCAATGTAGATCGTTGTCCGATCTACATGCGTGTACTATTTGATCAGGAGCTACACAAATTCATTATGCCCTTATTCATTTGTAGATGGAATGCAATTACAGCAAACATACTGTATAATTGACAGGCTGCACTAGTTCAATAGCAGGTCAGGGGGCCGTTTCACTAACCTTCGTACGACTAAAATGTTCTTAAGTATACAATTATGATAGTCTGTAAATTTTACATTAACAATGTCTTCTTGTAAACAAGTATTGAATTTATATTTATTGAGCATAGGCTGCATATGCACAGCCGTGCGAGAACCTGGCATCAGATCAGGATTATTCTGATTTCAGGGCTGAATATATAATTTTATTATTGTAAATATTCAGTTCCGATTTTGAGATTTTCCCCCAATTTGTACATGTACTTTTACAGGTAATATATGGGATTTAATACTAAACCCATTAAATGACCTTAGCTGTTGATCGGCCGTTAAACCCAAACAAACAAATACAGCCGCCCGTGTATGTACCTACATATACACGTATAATTATTCGGTTCCCAGACGCCGGCTGCGGAGCACGTGTCCACGACGGAACCCGTCAATGCGACGTACGGGGCATCGCACGTGTAGGAAATATTACTGCCCACGCGGTACGGCCGGGCAGTGGGCAAGTGGCGAATGTTTGTCCGGACCACTGGTTCTGGGCAGTCTGTAGACGAAGAAACAGAGAATACAGGCTATGTGATCACGTGGACATTTTCCGACGTGATGTAATTTTCACAATATATTTTCTTTAACATCTTTCTAATAAACGGATGAATTTTGATGATACATGTATATCGCGCACCAAAGACGATGACATATGAGTGCTCTAAAACTTCTTTACAATAACTGATAACTTTAAGGAAGAATATGATACCGTTTATTTCTTACATTCCCGTGCTCTAGACTTGGATTTACATTGCCGGTAACATATTCGACGTAATAACGTGTATAATAAAAGGTAACTTTTATCACATTTGCTGTGGGTGGCAGGTGGGACCATGCGATGGGCAATTTAACGATCGGGATTCATCCTTACCGGAATCCCGAACGGAGACCTGGTTTGACCCTCAGGTACGTCTTTGGCATTCTTGTATGTGAGGGTTAAATCTGGTTATACCCCTTGTATGAGTAATACGATTATTCCTAATCCTATTACTTTTAGGGGAAATGGCCAAGTGACTTTGGTGTGGTATGAACATGGCACCAGGTCAGGTTATTCTAATTTCAGGGCTGAATATAGTTTTTCTCGATGTAAACAAATATAAAAACATGACGTCACGCCGTCCGGAAACCACGTGCTCCCACGTCCTGTAGCCGATTTCATCAAAATTGCAAAGTATGCTTATCTAGCAAAGTATACATTGAGGGAGTAATCATTTATGTCATATAGAACTAGCGACTGTATATATTTGATGATTAAAAGTATGCAGAATTATTATACTCGATGTATTACATGGATGTGATAATGTAATAAATTCAGCATAATAAAAATTATTAAATTTATCCTAAAATGAAAATTTCTCCCTCAACGTATACTTTGCTAGATAAGTATGCTTTCCAATGTTGGTGCAATAGGCTACTGGAATATCGAACTAGTGAATTTGGTTCATATACGACAGGGACTGATGAACTAAACTCGATATCAATGTAAACACGTTATTCTATTTATCAGGCAACGTTTATGCTACTAATGAGCAAGTGTAGAATAGCTTTCGTTGAAAAGGAAGGAAAGCGGAAAAAAGGTGTTGAATAACTCGAATGTTCTGTCTGTAACGCAGGGCGACTTGCAAGTCAGAAACTTCGGGTTAGGAACAGAACTGAATTCACTGACGAGACTGTGCACATGTGTATGCTGATCTGGACCTGTGCTCGTACTATTTTTGTGTTGTTTACAAACATCCTTGTTTCCCGCCCATTGCGTACCTTCAATAACACACCTGTGTCCCCGCCCACTACAGCGTACATTCAATGCCGCACCTATGTCCCCGCCAACAGCGTACGTTCAATAACACACCTGTGTCCCCGCCCACAGCGTACGTTCAATAACACACCTGTGTCCCCGCCCACAGCGTACGTTCAATAACACACCTGTGACCCCTGCCCACAGTATCCCTTCAATAACACACCTGTGTCCCACGCCTACAGTTTCCCTTCAATAACACACCTGTGTCCCCTGGCCAGAGCGTATTTTCAATAACACACCTGTGTTCCCCGCCCACTGCGTACCACCAATAACTCACCTGTGTCCCCCGCCCACTGCGTACCTTCAATAACACACCTGTGTTCCCCGCCCACTGCGTATCTTCAATAACACACTTGTGTCCTCCGCCAACTCCGTACCTTCAATAACACACCTTTGTCCCCCGCCCACTGCGTACCTTCAATAACACACCTGTGTTCCCCGCCCAATGCGTATCTTCAATAACACACTTGTGTCCTCCGCCAACTCCGTACCTTCAATAACACACCTTTGTCCCCCGCCCACTGCGTACCTTCAATAACACACCTGTGTTCCCCGCCCACTGCGTACCTGCAATAACACACCTGTGACTCCAGCCCAATGCGTACATTCAATAACACACCTGTGTCCCCCGCCCACTGCGTATCTTCAATAACACACTTGTGTCCCCCGCCAACTCCGTACCTTCAATAACACACCTTTGTCCCCCGCCCACTGCGTACCTTCAATAACACACCTGTGTCCCCCGCCCACTGCGTACCTGCAATAACACACCAATGCGTATATTCAATAACACACCTGTGTCCTAGCCCACTGTGGGAGGTTGATCGGACGAACGTGACGGCGTAAATTAACGGTAGCGGTTCCTCCATATAGGAATCACGATTTTCCTGGTTTGGCCCTCATGTACGTTTTTATCTTTGGCTCTTTTGTTACCTGGGAGTTGAATTGGGTTATTGCCCAGTATAAAAGTAGTACTATTATTACTGATCCTACTGCTTTTGGGAGGGGGCCAAGTGATTCTTGTGTGGCGAGGACCTGACATCAGACCAGGGTTTTTCTGACTTCAGGGCTGAATATAAATTATATTTTTTTTATTGTAAATAGTCAGTTCTTATTTTGGGATCTCACCTCCGCCCATTTGTACATGCACTTCAACACGTACATGCACTTGTACAGGTAAAATATGGGATTTAGTACTAAACCCATTGACCCGGCCTTAAGTCATTTTATCTGTCGATAAGCCGCTAAACCCCAGCAAACAAACAAACTCACCCCGCACATTACGTACCTTCAATAACACATATGTGTCCGCCCACTGCGTACCTTCAGTAACACACTTGCGTCCCACGCCCAATGCGTACCTTTAATAACACACCTGTGCTCACCGCCCACAGCGAACCTTCAATAACAAACATGTGTCCTCCGCCCACAGCGTACCTTCAATAAAACACCTGTGTCCCCCGCCCACAGCGTACATACAATAACACACCTGTATCCTCCGCCCAATGCGTACCTTCAATAACACACATGTGTCCTCCGTCCACTGTGTACCTTCAATAACAAACCTGTGTCCCCCGTCCACTGCGTACGTTCAATAACACACCTGTGTCCCGCGCCCACAGCGTACCATCAATACCACACATGTGTCCTCCGCCCACGGCGTACTTTCAATAACACACATGTGTCCCCCCGCCAACTGCGTACCTTCAATAACACATGTGTCCTCCACCCACAGCGTACCTTAAATAACACACGTATGTCCCCCGCCCACTGCATACCTTCAGTAACACACTTGTGTCCCACGCCCACTGCGTACCTTCAATAACACACCTGTGTCTATCGCCCACAACGTACCTTCAATAACACACATGTGTCCACCGCCCACTGCGTATCTTCAATAACACACTTGTGTCATCCGCCCACAGCATATCTTCAATAACACGCATGTGTCCTCCGCCCACTGCGTGCCTTCAATAACACACCTGTGTCCACCGCCCACAGCGAACCTTCAATAAGACACATGTGTCCTCCGCCCACTGCGTACCTTCAATAACACACCTGTGTCCACCGCCCACAGCGAACCTTCAATAACACACATGTGTCCTCCGCCCACAGCGTACCTTCAATAACACACATGTGTCCCCCGCCTACAGCGAACCTTCAATAACACACATGTGTCCTCCGCCCACAGCGTACCTTCAATAACACACATGTGTCCCCCGCCCACAGCGTATCTTCAATAACACACCTGTGTCCCCCGCCTATTGCGTACCTTCAATATACACCTGTGTCCCCCGCCCACAGCGTAACTTGAAGAACACACCTGTGTCCCCCGCCCACTGCGTACCTTCAATAACACACTTGTGTCCCCCGCCCACTGCGTACCTTCAGTAACAAACTTGTGTCCCACGCCCACTGCGTACCTTCAATAACACACCTGTGTCTATCGCCCACAATGTACCTTCAATAATACACATGTGTCCTCCGCCCACAGCGTACCTTCAATAACACACATGTGTCCTCCGCCCACTGCGTACCTTCAATAACACACCGGTGTCCACCGCCCACAGCGAACCTTCAATAACACACATGTGTCCTCCGCCCACAACGTACCTTCAATAACACACATGTGTCCCCCGCCCACTGCGTATCTTCAATAATACACTTGTGTCCTCCGCCCAAAGCGTACCTTCAATAACACACGTGTCCTCCGCCCACTGCGTACCTTCAATAACACACCTGTGTCCACCGCCTACAGCGAACCTTCAATAACACACATGTGTCCTCCGCCCACTGCGTACCTTCAATAACACACTTGTGTCATACGCCCACAGCATATCTTCAATAACACGCATGTGTCCTCCGCCCACTGCGTGCCTTCAATAACATTACACCTGTGTCCACCACGCCCACTAGCGAACGAACCTCAATAAGACACATGTGTCCTCCGCCCACTGCGTACCTTCAATAACACACCTGTGTCCACCGCCCACAGCGAACCTTCAATAACACACATGTGTCCTCCGCCCACAGCGTACCTTCAATAACACACATGTGTCCCCCGCCCACAGCGAACCTTCAATAACACACATGTGTCCTCCGCCCACAGCGTACCTTCAATAACACACATGTGT
Source organism: Conchocele bisecta (assembly GCA_029237695.1). Taxonomy (NCBI): domain Eukaryota; kingdom Metazoa; phylum Mollusca; class Bivalvia; order Lucinida; family Thyasiridae; genus Conchocele; species Conchocele bisecta. The sequence goes on from CM055266.1 coordinate 122,015,066, forward strand.
CCCCCACCCACAGCGTATCTTCAATAACACACCTGTGTCCCCCGCCTATTGCGTACCTTCAATATACACCTGTGTCCCCCGCCCACAGCGTAACTTGAAGAACACACCTGTGTCCCCCGCCCACTGCGTACCTTCAATAACACACTTGTGTCCCCGACCCCCACTGCGTACCTTCAGTAACAAACTTGTGTCCCACGCCTACTGCGTACCTTCAATAACACACCTGTGTCCCCCGCCCACTGCGTACCTTTCAGTAACAAACTTGTGTCCCACGCCTACAGCGTACCTTCAATAACACACCTGTGTCTATCGCCCACAATGTACCTTCAATAATACACCATGTCCCCTCGCCCACAGCGTACCTTCAATAAACACACATGTGTCCTCCGCCCACCTGCGTACCTTCAATACACAAAACCCCGTGGGGTTGTGTGGGGGGTATGGGGGGGGCCGTCCTCACCGCCCACATAAGCGAACCTTCAATAAAACACCTTGTGTTCCTTCCGTGCCCAAAGCGTAACCTACAATAACACACTGTGTCCACCGCCCACAAGCGAACTTCCAATAACACACATTGACCCCGCCCCCCAGCGTAACCTTCAATAACACACATGTGTCCCCCACCAACAGCGAACCTTCAATAACACACATTGTCCTCCGCCCACAGCTACCCTTCAATAACACACATTTGTCCCCCAACGCCCACACGTATCTTCAATAACACACCTTGTCCCCCGCCAAATTTGCGTTACCTTCAATAATAAACACCTTGCCCCCGCCCACAGCGTAACTGAAGAAACACACCTGTTCCCCCGCCCACTGCCGTACCCTCAAATAACACACGGTTGTGGTCCCCCGCCCACCTTGCGTAACCTTCAAGTTAACCAAACTTGTGTCCCACGCTACGCCCTAACTCAATAACACACCTTGTCTATCGCCCACAATGTACCTTCATTAAATACACATGTGTCCTTCCTTCCCAAAGCGTACCTTTAAATAACACACATGGTGTCCCTCCGCCCAATGCGTACCTTCACTAACACACCGGTGTCCAAACCGCCCAACAGCGAACCTTCAATAACACACATGTGTCCCTCCACGGCCACAACGTTCCTTCAATAACACCACATGGTGTCCCCCGCCCACTGCGTAACTTCATAATACACTTGTCCTCCGCCAAAGCGTACCTTCAATAACACACGTGTTCCTCCGCCCACCTGCCCGTACCTTCAATACACACCTGTGTCCCACCGCCTAACCAGCGAACCTTCAATAACACACATGTGTCCTCCGCCCACATGCGAAACCTCAATAACACACCCTGTGTCCACCGCCCACAGCGAACCTTCAAAACCACACATTGTGTCCTCCGCGCCGCAAGCGTAACCTCAATAACACACATGTGTCCCCCAACCCACAGCGTATCTTCAATAACACACCTGTGTCCCCTGCCCATTGCGTACCTTCAATACACACCTGTGTCCCCCGCCCACAGCGTAACTTGAAGAACACACCTGTGTCCCACGCCCACTGCGTACGTTCAATAACACACTTGTGTCCCCCGCCCACTGCGTACCTTTAATAATACACCTGTGTCCTCCGCCCACTGCGTACCTTCAATAACGCACCTGTGTCCGTCGCACACAGCGTACCTTCAACAACACACATGTGTCACCCGCCCACTGCGTACGTTCAATAACAGACATGTGTCCCCCGCCCACTGCGTACCTTCAATAACACACATGTGTCCGTCGCCCACAGCGTACCTTCAATAACCCACATGTGCCCTTCGCCCACAACGTACCGTCAAGAACACACGTATGTTCCCCGCCCACTGCATATCTTCAATAACACAGTTATGTCCCCCGCCCCTGCGTACCTTTAATAACACACAAGTTTATGTCCCTCGCCCACAGCGTACCTTCCATAACACACTTATGTCCCCCGCCCACTGCGTATCTTCAATAACACACTTATGTCCTCCGCCCACAGCGTACCTTCAATAACAGACTTGTGTCCCCACAACGTACCTTCAATAACATACGTATGTCCCCCGCCCACAGCGTACCTTCCATAACATACTTGTGTCCCCCGCCCACTGCGTACCATTAATAATACACTTGTGTCCCCCGCCCACTGCGTACCTTCAGTAACACACTTATGTCCCCCGCACAGCGTACCTTGAATAACAGACTTGTGTCCCCCGCCCACTGCGTACCTTTAATAATACACTTGTGTCCCTCGCCCACAGCGTAACACATCTCCCTCCCCTTACATGGATTTGTCTGGCAGGCGGACGGCAGAACCTGTACAAATAACAAGGCCGTGACGCAATGGGTACAACTGGTACACTGTAAAACCCGATTATATATTGAAGAGTGTTTGTCACAAAAGCAGTGTTTGTCCTTAAATTTATGTGTAGTAATGAAATTAAAAGTGGATATTTAACAGATTTTGATCATCGAGTTAAGTCGACTTTATAATTTAGCTAAACCGACTGGTAGTTGCGAACTGTAACTCTTGCAATCTACTCCCGTACCGTCCGCTGTACGGGTTTAGATTTCAAGAGTTACTGTTTACAACATTTAAAACGACATAGCTGTCACGTTAACACGTTATGTGGATGACAGAAGATATGCCACCATATACAGTGGGTCAGCTTGTAAGTGCACACACGAACGAACACGACAGGTTGGTTCCAACCTGTCGTGCTCGTTCGTGTGTGCACTTACACGCTGACCCCAATGTACTGTACCTGTTCGGCGAGACCGTTGGCTTGTTTCACGGCATAGACTACATTTTTCGCGTCCAGAAACGCGGCTGGATTGTCCAGGGCAGTCGCCTCATTCATCTCACAAATCCCGACGTCCCTATAGAAGTTCACTGACATACACGCCGCGAAGAATTGACAGTGAACTAGGCACATTGCATAGCTGGGCATGCTCAGGTTCCAGAACCCGTGCTCGAGGCGTTTGTTGTTCTGGAGTACAGAACTCAGGTCGAATTTCACACATTGACTGTATACATGTACTATTATACAGATGTTTATGAGTAAACTACAGCGCCAAGCCATCGTGGTTATACTTATATTCCTCGTTCAACTAATCAACGTTGCAATTTAAAATGTGCCACAACCACGCGGCATGCGATTTTGTACCTTCGGAAATATGCGTAGTTTCATTAAATCCGTTTACATATAATATTCATAGGACGTGCGTTTATGCATTTATTATGTGCATGTGGAACAAATTGCAGGATAAATTATAAATGACGATTTATTTCTGTTTCGTCTACTGTCTGTTTCACGAAACCTGCCCAAATGTTACGGCTATAGAAACAACGGAAAAAGAATATTGTTTTCGATAATATTACATTTTATAAAAAATTAAGAATGAGCCTTCTTTTTATTTCGTAAAATTTCGTCAAATATTGATTATATTGCGAAATAAGATTTCTCTATGGCATTTTAACAGGGGGAAAAAGAGGTGGAGAACTGGAGGAGTCGAAATACGATTTTTTTTAAAATTGAAGTTAAATTTTGAAATTCGGTCCACTATTTCTGAAATTAGAAAAACTTTGGGGAAAATGTTTTTTTGCAATAAAATCAATGTTGGATCAAATTTTTACGAAATAAAAAGAAGGCACATTCTTAAACTTTACTAAATTTAATATTATCGAAAAAAATATTGGTTTTGCATTGTTTGTATAGCCGTAAACTTTGGGAAGGTTTCGTGAAACAGACAGTAGTTTATCGTCTAATATCAGAGACTGATGCACGACCGCCTGTGTTAATGTTCAGGTTGAACGTTTCGGATGATATATTGGCAATGCATACTCGCAATAAAGGAATTTAATTGCCTGAGCCTGAGCTCAAGTTGCTATATTTCAACACAATATCCAAGTACATGTATTTTGTAATGAAACAATCGATCAGGTCAGGTTATTCTAATTTCAGGGCTGAATATATTTTGTTTATCGATGTAAATATTCCGTTCTGATTTTGGAATCCCCCCCCCCATGCAGCAGGTTAAAATCGGATCGAACCCGTTTGCCCGGTCCGGTCTTACATGACCTGAGCTGTTGATAGGCCGTTAAACACCAATAAACATAAACATATTCGCATTTGTTGCTATTAAAAGCACAGGATCTCAGATTGAGCAGAACATATTGTAACAGACGAGTAAACATAGTTTAACCATTTCACCCCTAAGTAACTGGAATGGATTTTGATATGGTAATATTGCAACCGATCCATCCGTCACAAAATGATTTTCAGACTAGTCCATTTATGAAAAGGGGATATTTTTTGTTCTCAAAAATATAAAAATTACAAATGTACTTTCAAAAAGTGCAGATCCTGAAGAGACGGCTCGATACGAGCCGGCTCATCTGGATCTGCACTGTTTGCACAAACCGCTGTTTTCTGCGGGGCGCCAAGTGGGACATGGCTCAATTTTGTCAACAAACTTTTTTGTGCCACAAAATTCAATTCTGTGTCACAAAATTCAATTCTGTGTCACAAAATTCAATTCTGTCAATTCTGCACACGCATGTAAGAAGGACTACCATTGGTCAGAAACTGTACTGGAGAAATGGGTCACGGTCGCCGATCTACACATTCAATGTCGATGATTCATTTCTCATTCTGCCGATGATTCATTTCTCATTCTGCCATTTTGCTTCAACTATCTCCAAACAGTCAAACGTTGACAAACCCATTCGTATTTAATCTCATTTGCGTTATAATTGTACACATAATTCATGTACATGTAGATCTCCCGCGAGTACTGACGTCATTTATTGTGTTTCGCAAGGTATATCTGCCCCAGTTAAATCAATAATACACGCGCTGTGGCTTGTGTTCTGTCTGCTGTCTGTGTTTATAAACATAATGTGTGTATTGGTACATTTGAGGAAACCATTTGTAGTATTTGTGTAGATACCATGGATACTAAGATGGTGTATACTGTAAATAATGCATGTAGACACATAGTTGCGAACACGTAACTTCGCAACTAGTAGACACAGATCCAATACCATTTGTTTCACAAGATTAGATCTACTGTTAGAATACAACGTCATATAATGTCATTTACGAGCATAGCACGTTACCTGATAAATAGAATACCAGGCTAGTGTATTTTAATATCAAGTTTATCAGGCTCGGCTCGGAAAAGGAAACGGTAGGAATTCCTCGGCAAGCCTCGGAATTCCTACGCGTTTCCTAGCCTTGCCTGATAAACTTGATATCAAAATACACTAGCCTGGTATTCTCTATATATGGGCATGCTCTCAGGTCTAGCTATGTCCCGGCTACTTTATGTTTGACCCTGTTTACATAATTGAGGGAAAATTCTGAATATTTTTCTTATTTCTCCTTCAAAGTATACATGTATATGCTTATATGGTGTGACCACTCATTTGTAATCATAATATAACCAAAATAACTGTCCATAAAGAAGTATAATATTGATATATTGGGTTATATTTTCGCATTGAAATATTTAAACCTGCAAGTGTACTCCACCATCTAGTAAAATGGACTAAGATCGATCTCAACCAATCAACGTAAAGATGACATAGACTATCCTACGCAAACTAATTTTTGTGGAAAAAAATGAATTCTGTCCCACAAAACTGAATTTTCTTCACAAAACTCAATTCTGTCTTACAAAATTGAATCCTTTATAACAAAAATGAATTTTGTATACGAAACGTATGCAGAATTGCATTTTGTGACACAGAATTGAATTTTATGACACAGAATTGACAGAATTGAATTTTGTGACACAGAATTGTATTTTACGAAACGAATGCATGAATTGCATTTTGTGACACAGAATTGAATTTTATGACACAGAATTGACAGAATTGAATTTTGTGACACAGAATTGAATTTTGTGACACATAATTAACCTGTGCTGCATGGCGCCCCGTAGTTTTCGGGCTTTCGGGTTCACATACGGGGCGCCAAGTGGGACATGGCTCAATTTTGTGCCACAAAATTAATTTTTGTGCCACAAAATTCAATTCTGTGTCACAAAATTCACTTTTGTGCCACAAAACTCAATTCCGTGTCACAAAATTCAATTCTGTGTCACAAAATTCACTTTTGTGCCTCAAAACTCAATTCTGTGTAACAAATCAATTCTGTGTAACAAAATTCAATTCTGTGTAAAATTCAATTCTGTAATTCTGTGTAACAAATCAATTCTGTGTAACAAAATTCAATTCTGTGTCACAAAATTCACTTTTGTGCCACAAAACTCAATTCTGTGTCACAAAATTCAATTCTGTGTCACAAAATTCAATTCTGTCAATTCTGTGTAACAAAATTCAATTCTGTGTCACAAAATTCAATTTTGCACACGCATGTAAGAAGGACTACCATTGGTCAGAAATTGCACTGGAGAAATGGGTCACGGTCGCCGATCTACACATTCAATGTCGATGATTCATTTCTCATTCTGCCGATGATTCATTTCTCATTCTGCCATTTTGCTTCAACTATCTCCAAACAGTCAAACGTTGACAAACCCATTCGTATTTAAACTCATTTGCGTTATAATTGTACACATAATTCATGTACATGTAGATCTCCCGCGAGTACAGACCTCATTTATTGTTAAATTAATTACATGCTCGGCTCGGCTCGGAAACGGTAGGAATTCCTCGGCAAGCCTCGGAATTCCTACGCGTTCCATAGCCTTGCCTGATAAACTTGATATCAAAATACACTAGCCTGGTATTCTCTATATATGGGCATGCTCTCAGGTCTAGCTATGTCCCGGCTACTTTATGTTTGACCCTGTTTACATAATTGAGGGAAAATTCTGAATATCTTTCTTATTTCTCCTTCAAAGTATATATGCTTATATGGTGTGACCACTCATTTGTAATCATAATATAACCAAAATAACTGTCCATAAAGAAGTATAATATTGAAATATTGGGTTATATTTTCGCATTGAAATATTTAAACCTGCAAGTGTACTCCACCATCTAGTAAAATGGACTAAGACCGATCTCAACCAATCAACGTAGAGATGACATAGACTATCCTACACAAACTATTTTTTGTGGACAAAAATGAATTCTGTCCCACAAAACTGAATTTTCTTCACAAAACTCAATTCTGTCTTACAAAATTGAATCCTTTATAACGAAAATGAATTTTGTATACGAAACGTATGCAGAATTGAATTTTGTGACACAGAATTGAATTTTGTGACACAGAATTGACAGAATTGAATTTTTTGACACTGAATTGAGAATTTTGTGACACAGAATTGAATTTTGTGATTTTTAGTGTTACAACCTGGACAAAATTGGTTGTGTACACATAATTAACCTGTCCTGCATGGCGCCCCGTATCACATGGTTAAGTGTAGATTTCTATCGTATTTTTGAACGCAATTTGCAAAAAAAAATATAAGAATACGACGGCTGTACATTCGATGGTTACTACACATATATATATGTATTTAATTTAACTAATTATAATATGTATGTATGTATGTATGTATAACTTTATTTCCTCCATCTTACGAGAGTACAACATATGAAATATAACAAAATAACAACATGAATGTACAATACAATATGGCCATACAAGTAAATGTTTATTGGCACATTGACCACCGCATACCCCATACAGTTTCCTGCAGAGAATAATGAGACACTGTCCCTTCATGAGACCAGACAGGTCGCCCAACTGAGTCCGAGGAGCCTCGAGCTCGGTCAGAACAAACTGACGGGATAGATGGATGACAACCAGCCAGGTACACACTCAAGGAAGCTTCATCATAATGACGTTTAAAACTTATTTTCATCAACTATATACACTTTATCAGGTAACCTGCCCTGTATTGACCGAATACGTACTGACTGATAACATATTGTTGTATCAAGCATTGACCTGTTATACACATCCGGGTTACAACGAAGTTAAAACTGACATTCCATTGGTCGGTTGACGTCACGTGACGTTACCGAATGACGTCAGTTTAATGACGCAACGCAAAGAAGCCCGCGTTCTGTCCATAGGTAACGACGTCATCTGTGATCATTTTCGAGCATAAAAGGTTACCTGATAAATAGAATACCAGACTAGTGTATTTTGAGAGCAAATTTATCAGGCTCGGCTCGGAAACGGTAGGAATTCCTCGGCAAGCCTTGGAATTCCTACGCGTTTCCTAGCCTTGCCTGATAAACTTGATATCAAAAGACACTAGCATGGTATTCTGTATGTATGCGTGCAATGTTGCATTGTGAGGGTGTCAAGTGTTTATAACGACACGTGTGGTTCCATGACCAGTTTTGCGTGGCTGCACATGCTGATCAACGAACACACCGGTCGCACACATATGACACCGTCATTCCCACCATAGGCATAGTGTGTCGCATGCATGTTATGATTGTAAAGGCGAAGACAGCAGCCCCCGATCAGAGTGCACACATGAGCAGGCTGATTTGGGACTACACTCGTCGCACATGTAATCGTCACATATCACGCCGGATACTAGACAAATTGTCAAACTCTGCTAGTATGTAGAATATATGCGGCAGATGCTGCGTGCACAGAATGCCAAGAAGCTAAGGTACTTTTGCTCTTCACCTGACTTTTGCTCTTCACGCGCTGGAGCTGGACGGAATTCTGCGAGCTGCACGCCACAGATTTGACGGTTTCATAGACTGTTGAATGTTTCTAGACCGCTCAAAGCGGACGTTGTTGGCTAACCTTGCGTTTCAGTGCAATTCCTCAACAGACACTACAGCAAATTTGTATTTACGCTTCCAGAGCTCTTTCGGGTGGCATTGGCTATTCTCTGAGTAGGAATATAGACAATCAGACAAGTTATATTTCTCTAGCACTCGACATAGATCTGGAATGTAACCAATCTATACGAGCCGGCTCATCTGGATCTGCAATGTTTGCGCAAACCGCTGTTTTCGGGCTTTCGCGTTCACATGGTTAAGTGTAGATTTCCATCTTATTTTTGAACGCAATTTGCCAAAAAAAATATAAGAATACGATGGTTATTACAAATATATATATGTATTTAATTTAACTAATTATAATAAGAAAAAACTTCATTCTAAATGTCGCAATAGAATATGATCATTTCACATAATAAGTTCTCAAAGTTTCCTCACTGATTCATGTATAGAACATAGTCTTATTTTCACCGGAAGTTGTTTATTTAATCGATGAGAACATATGGCTTTTATTTACATCGTATAACTATGTATTTCATGGGCAGGTATATAATAAAAATGTATTGCCACATTATGTCCTCTGTTTATTTTAGTTTCTGATAAAAGACCTTTGACATTTTATCAGCGGAAATGGTGCACTTTGCAATACATGCAAGAAAACACCACATTTTGTAAGTCTATATCTGTAGCCGTTTCATCAAAATTGCAAAGTATACTTATCTAGCAAAGTATACTTTTAGGGAGTAATCATTTATTTTTCCCAAAATGAATTATTTCATATAGAACAAACCACTTCATATATTTGATGATTAAAAGTATGCAGAATTATTATACTGAATTTATTACATTATCACAGCCAAAATGGCTGTGATAATGTAATAAATTCAGTATAATAAAAATTAATAAATGTATTCTTAAATTGAAAATTTCTCCCTCAAAGTATACTTTGATAGATAAGTATACTTTGCAATGTTGTGAAATAGGCTACTGAGGTATCATTTGAGACGCAGCGCCTTTAACATACACTGTTACGCTACACATGACATCTGTATGATCAATTTATAAGCATGCGCAATCGTGTGTCCTGATACTAGAATTATACTATGTGTATAATGGACGTTTCATGGATTGGTCGATGCCCAGCAAACATGCAACATTAATGTACTGATAAATACATTCCTAATATAATAGCAAACAAATAAAAGCACATTTGGTGTAGAGACGCTGCTTCGACTTCACAGATACCGACGATCCGCATGGTACATCCATTACTCGCGTCATAGGCACATGCACCTAGTAATTCCTGAATATTAATATTTATTGCCTGTTTAGCAGCTTATTAACATGATTAAGGCACTGGTTCTCAGGTATACGGAGCACCGCAGGGGGCGTATAATTATTTTGTTTATTAATTCGTTCCCATTATATAACAATTCGTTCACTCAATTTAACAATCCGTTCCCACGTAGTAATAATTCGTTCCCATGAATTAACAATTTGTTCCCTTAATTTAACAATTCGTTCCCACGAAATAACAATTCGTTCCCACGGGAACGAATTGTTAATTCGTGGAAACAAATTGTTATATCGTGGGAACGAATTGTTAATTCGAGGGAACGAATTGTTAAATGAGGGAACGAATTGTCATTTCGCGGTAACGAATTGTTATTTCGAGGGAACGAATTGTTATATCGAGGGAACGAATTGTTAAATTGAGCGCCACGAATTGTTATTTCGTAGGAACGAATTAATACAAAAAAGCCATGTCCCATGCGGAGCTCCGTTCAGATATACATAGAAAGTGATGAAAACAGAATCGGAAACAGTTTAATAAATGGTATAGTATTGTATTAACTATTTGCATTCTGTGAAACTTGTGGGCTATAAATAGTTCAAAAATAGTGGACAAAAGTCATCATATTTTCTTTTACTTGTCCTTGTACATATCATGAATATGTCTTGGAATTTAATTAGAATTGAGTCCTGAGGACTCAATTCTAATGAAATTCCAAGACATATTTACAGAGAGAAATCAAAAAATATACTCCTTATTTGTTTGGCGGATATTTTCATCGCTAGCATGCAAAGAGTTAATGAACCTAATTGTATGTATAAGTCGTCTTTAGAAATGGGAATCATTAAACAAATTGTACGCTAGTTGTCTTTCAGTAATATAAACATGTTTTTCAATCGATGATTACTAAATTGTTTTATTTAAATTAATTACACTAACGTCCATAATGGGATCTTCCTTCTAACTTTGGTATAGTATGTTCATTTCGCATTAAAATAATAAATACATGTCACGTGTCTCCTTCGTGGTACATGTAAAATGATACTGCCAAATTATGGCAAGCCAACTTATCTCCCCTGATTATCACAGCTGCCGACATCATGTACTTGAATATAACGCATGTTTTTGGGAATGTACTCAACTAAAATGGTGTGATATATTTATTTATCCCGTCAACACAGTGCGTATGTTCCGTGAAACACGGTGCCGTGAAACATGTTTGATATCCTGTCAATACGACCTAATCACTGCGTATGAATATGTGCGGTGGCTGGGATTGTTTTTTTGAATTTTAAAGCCATTAGTAGGTGTTGACCGGATAAATAGAATAGTAGGTTAGTGCCGTGAATGGGAAAACTATCTGGCGCGGCTCGGAAACGGGATGTGCTCGACAGAGCCTCGCCCATCCCGTTTCCTAAGCCTTGCCAGATATTTTTCCCATTCACGGCACTAACCTATTATTCTCTATATATGTCATTTACCATGTTTACTGTGCATGAAGCGAACTACCACATAGTATTATATGACCAAGTATTTCAGTCATTCTCAGTCACTCATTTAGTGAAACGGTCCCCAGACCAATATTGAAATTATAGTTAATTATTTTTTTCATAATGTCGTCCCTATATGTGGCTGTGACTGGAAAATTGGACTTATTTGTAACCAGTGTAGGTACTGATCAAATTGCACACTCCAGTAGCCTGATAGCGATCGATATTGCTTGTCAGAAGCATGACGGATGTTTCATTGATGGAATTGCGAACAGTGCAGGTCCTGATCAGACTGTGCGGATGCACAGGCTGATCTGGATCTACACTGGTCACAAAACCCATTTCTCAAGTCACGACCTCACATCTGAAGCCTTCAATTTCATTGCACGTATACCAGGGATGCTTTCACAACCAACGGTCGTTCTGTGAGAGACATATCTCGCCAAAAGAAAACATTGTATAATGAACATAATAGTCGCGCTCCCAAGACACAGGTTGAAGTAACGGACCAAGGTCTATACATGCATTAAATATACCTAAAAGTATTAGTAATTGAAAAAATTAAATTAGTTCATGAAATTTTTACAGGTCTTTGTCAATTACTTCAACCCGTGTCCCAACGTGGATACCAATTCTCTTCTCAAGAAAACCGCCTGCGTTAAACTTGACCAGATGTCAACGTTTATTAACAATTCGCAATCAAATAGTTTGATTGGCTGAGCCTGAACTGTACCACAGCTGTATAACAGCGTACTGTCATGTATCCTGTTATCTTGCGTTTTAAACCATAGTTAGATCACGGTACGTCCGTACGTACGAGGAGATCATCCGTGAGCTTTAGCGAGTGGATTATCGTTCATACAGACTGATGAACATTATATAAGTGCATTATCTCATCCTCATGTCCATAACGTCCTCATACGTGGTGTCAATGCAGACTTGAACATGTATATATTATGTGATACGTATGATGTACATGTATACGGCCAGAGGCCTGTGTCACTAAACTTCGTACGACTAATATGTTCGTAAGTGCAAAATTATGAAAGTCTGTCAATTTCGCATTAACAATGATTTCTTGTAAACAATTATTGGATGTACATTTATTGAGCATATGCTGCATATGCAGCCTATGCTCAACAAATGTAAATCCATCAATTGAAATTTCCAGACGATCCTACATTTCCATTTACGAACATTTTAGTCGTAGGAAGTTTAGTGAAACGGCCCGGATGTCCAATGGGAGAATCAACGATCACATGGTATTATGCACAATTAGCATGCGGCCATCAATTATGCAATACAATGATTGGATACACATCACCGGATATAATATCATGGATTTATATCTCAACAAACGTAATCATGGGTGCCCAAACCGGTTTGTTCCGCGGGTATTCAACGTCTGAGAGCCCAATTGGGACCATTAAATCGAGCTTTTTAGTTTGAAAATGGTGGCCATCAGCTAGAAAGTAATAAAACGCCTTAACGGCAGTAGTTTGGTTGTCCAAATGTCGTTGGTAATGTAATTATAGATGATCTTGCATGGGTGATGATTTAACATTTTGTTTATAAACGAGTTTACTCATTTCGTTGGAACGATGCTATGAAAACGTTTCCAATTTGACGGTCTCTATTTGATATCCGCTATATATTTCACTAACTCCAGCGCCCGGATAGGGGAGAGAACCCGTACCAATCGAGTGACGGTCCGGTTTGTTCAGACATCATGCGTTATAGCAATCAGTGGTAAATAATATAATATTATTACTATTATTATTATTATTAATTTTTGTATTATTATTATTATGAATATTATTATTATTGTGCCTACTCTGGTATCAGAACTACCTCCCTTATCGCATTGCCGTGTCTTGCCCATATTCATTTCACACATATTTTCCGTGAACGGCGTGGATTAGACAAGTAAATGGAAATCATACAGAGCCGATCTCAATTACAAATACATATCAATGACAACTATTATATCATTTCTTAAGTTACGAACTTCTTAAGAATTCTTCAGCATTGGAAATCCATCAAGCGCTTTGAATGTAAACATCCTGTCCGACTTTGACACCCAGACGACAGCTGTCAAATCAACTTCCTTAGTCCAGCATCTTGAAAACCAGGAAAGTGAATTGGACTGACACTGAGTGTCACAACCACGGCGCCGAGGGTGTTCGGAATAACATGCTAATAACATGATGCTCTGCATGACTTTTCTTTGTTTTATTATTCGTTCCCATGAAATAACATATCGTTCCCTCAGTTTAACAATTCGTTCCCACGAATTAACAATTCGTTTCCGCAATTTAACAATTCGTGGAAACGAATTGTTATATCGTGGGAACGAATTGTTAATTCAAGGGACGAATTGTTAAATTGAGGGGAACGAATTATTAATTTGAGGGAACGAATTGTTATATCGTGGGAACGAATTGTTAATTCGAGGGAACGACTTGTTAAATTGAGGGAACTAACTGCTATTTCGTGGGAACGAATTAATAAAAAATCCATGTCCCCAGAGCGGCTCCGTAAATTCGTCAGTAATCCAGCGTGAAACATTTTACGGCAGCGGGGATTGCAGCACCAGCGTATACAATAATAACTCGCCAATCGGACATACCGTGGAACCTCTCTAACCCGGACACCAAGACAACACCTGTGATCTTATTTTTATGAGTTTCTTAGTCATTTATCTCAGGTGATAATGTCTGTTCGTGATCGCATAGCGCACAACTATGGCTAAAAATAATCAAATGTCTGATTCACAGTGAAACCTCTCTAAGCCGGACACCCTGGGGACCTCCCAGGGTGTCCGGTATAGAGAGGTTTCACTGTATGTAAACACATTCCGTCTCATGTTATAGTCGACTGTTACACGACACCAGTCCGGGAAACATACACAGGAGTGTACTATAACCAGACAGAGAACGGGATACCCCCCACGAAAACAAGATGGACAAGGCGGACAGTGCATATATTGATGGCAGTATCCGGGCGGCGGAGAACTACAGCAGGGACCCGGTGTATAACTTGCCCGGCTTCCCGCCCTGGTGTTACCGAGACGTACCTGGGGAACCAACGTGGGAGAATTGTGGGGTACCACGCTGCTCTGATTGTTGATATGCCGGTTTTGTAGTGGAGAATGTCACAGGTTGAAGTACATGTAACTGACCGAGGTCTATATTATTTTTCATAGAACGCCTATAATAGAATAGGCTATATTCTCGTGAATAGTTACAGGCGTTCTATAATTACAATCGGTCGATGGGCCGAATGGGGTTCGCTGCGGGAAACTTCGTAAAATGAAAGTGTGCTAATACCAACAAGCTATATGTTAGTTCAATATTGAAACATGCTAACATGCCTCATTTAGAACGTCTGGTACACACATATGGTCAATATTTGAACCTTTTTACTAAACGCCATAGTGTCATGTGTCCAATTTATTGGACACGGGACACTTTTTTTTAATGTAATATACCAACCAATAACAAATTTACGTTTAAAAAGTCAGCTATTTGTTGTTAAATGCGATTGTAAATTCATTGTGACGTCATACTATCTTTCGTGTCCTGCCAAACGCGTAATAATACAATGATTGGTCATATTGCCATTACACGTAGTTACTGCCATCGTGAAATTATTGCTGTCTTCATTGTTGATTAGCTCTAAATACGGAAATACAGATACTCATTGTGTACTCGACGATTTGTGAATGCTACAGACGTACATTTCTGCAAATTTGCTAAAGTTGGGAGGACAATACGGCGACAGCCAAGACGCATCAATAATTGACCTATATTTTACATAAGTCTACTAGCTGCCAGACACGAAACATTCGTTTCAGGTAGGAATTATTTCTTTATTACTGTTGACCAATATTTGAATCGTGCTGACTTCGACAGCACTTTTAACCACAGGGCTACTAAAATAATTCCATTGTATTCAATCTAACATGAATTCAAGTGGGTGGGGGATATTCAACATTGCCTGTGCTTTTAACAATCATTAATGTGTCCAAAAAACACACACATGTGCCGAGTCATTGGTTTTCGCGACCAAAGTTGTTTCCACAATTGTTGTTTAAATAGCTAATTTCTAATGTATGGTGCATCTCGGACTATGTGTGTTTGTGGCACCTCGATACTTGTAGATGCACTTTGAATATATGTTTTCAGTCCAACAAGTCAATTCATTATCTATTTAGGCTATTATCTGTTATCTATTGTCTTTATAGGCTTTTAGCCACTTAAAAAAGACACTACTTTCATCCCCCCCACCCCCGAGAGTCAAATGTGTTTAAAAAAACTGTAACAACAGTGATGAAATATGTAAAAAATTGAGGTGTGCGAATCGAGGTACACTGCATTTGCACAGCGGTGACTTTTCCCCGAAATATCATGAATATAGGCCGGTGCAGTATTTCTATTAAGTAAGTGTAACCGGCTTCGCACCGTGTATGTGGCTTTGCACACACCAATATTTTACCAATATTTTACATGTCTGATTATTCATGTTGTTTTCTTAAGACAAGTGTTTTCAGAAAGTCACGTGTTTACACGATTTAGAAAACTATAACAACAGTGACCAAACAAGTAAAAAAAATTGAAGTGCAGTATTTGTGTTAAGTATTTGTATTGCAGTGGGTGGGTTTCCTAAAATTTATTTGTGCACAGGGTACCCATGTTTGGTCTGGGGTGGTGATGAGGGACTTCTTTGCTTCATTGGGGTGACCTCACGAAATATGGGCGGGGGTGGAGACTGTATGTTTGTTGGGATTACAATCGTGTCTGTTAATTCTGCGCACCTAATAATAATTTTCGTGCACATTTCCATATTCAGTCTAAATTCCCTGAACATTCAAGGCTGTTCTTAGCCAAGATAATCATGGCTAAACAGATGGCTTTTACTATTTCATCTGTCGTCTATGATCTGTGTCCGCCTAGCGGAGACCCAGCCAAATTTGATCAAAATATCAGTCCATTTTGTCCTTGAGTTTTGCGAATAATACGGGAATAAAATGATAACCAATGTCGATATATTTGCATGTGTATTATTGGTTTATGAAGCTTTTTTTAACAGATCTGTTGTTGATCTATTAATTTAGTAAGCAGGACCACTAATCATTTTGACCATGTTCTGAATAACTTTTTACCAAACTACCGTATCGGAATGGGATAAAATTGTGACTTAGTATACCGTTAATCAGCTGATTTATTCCAAAATCAACATAATTTATTATGTGGTAAGCTGGGCAAAACATTACGTGAATTGTGCATTAGCCGGTGCGCAGAATTAGCCGAAATGACATTTTTTATATGCAGATCAGAATGTCAGTTTTCATTGGTTTGATACATGTACAGATATGTATACATGATGTCTCATTATTATTGAACCATGTTCAGATGTAGGTACTCCTGTACCGTCTGTAGGAGAGTTACTATTCCATTCATACATGTAGGCTTCCTCTACATAATAGCTAATCAGATCTGATTTACACTTTAGTTGTTAATTGTGACACAATTTGTATATTTTCCATCTGAAATTTTTTTTTATAAAAGTAATACGTATGGATCACGATTTGCCTGGTTTGGCCCTCAGGTACGTTTTCATCTTTCGCTCTTTCTGTTACCTGGGAGTTGAATTGGGTTATTGCATGCCCATTATAGAAGTAGTAAGATTATTACTGATCCTACTGCTTTTGGGAGGGGCCATGTGATTCTGGTGTGGCGAGGACCTGGCATCAGATCAGGATCATCCGGATTTCAGGGCTGAGTATATAGTTCTTTTATTGTAAATATTCATTTCTGATTTTAGGATTTTCCCCCATTTGTACATGTACTTGTACAGGTAATATATGGGATCTATTACTAAATCCATTGACCCGGCCTTAAATGACCGCATCTGTTGATAGGCCGTTAGACCCCAACAAACAAATAAATGATACATGTAGGCTTCCTCTACAGAATAGCTAATCAGATCTGATTTACACTTTAGTTGTTAATTGAGACCTAATTTGTATATTTTCCATCTGAAAAAAAAAAACTATTATAAAAGTAATACAAAACTTTACGTAGGTGGTGGTCGGGAGAACGAGACGACGTAAATTAACGGTAGTGGTTCCTCCATATAGGAATCAGTATTTGCCTGGTTTGATCCTTCAGTACATTTTTATCTTTGGCTCTTTTGTTACCTGGGAGTTGAATTGGGTTATTACCCATTATAAAAGTAGTAAGATTATTACTTATCCTACTGCTTTTGGGAGGGGCCAAGTGATTCTGGGGTGGCGAGGACCTGGTATCAGACCAGGATTATTCTGATTTCAGCGCTGAATATATAGTTTTGTTATTGTAAATATTCAGTTTTGATTTTGGGATTTTCCCACCATTTGTACATGTACGTGAAAATATACATGTACTTTTTCTTTTTATATAAAACGTGAATTTCGTCACTGATATCAGGGGCGATAACCGTGTTTCCATTAAAGGTTAATGGAAACTGTATTCTGTCTGCTTAGTTTTGTTATGTGCACTATGATCGTACTTTATAATGTATCAACAATAAAAATATTTGTTCGGGTGACACATTTAATTGGTATAAATAATTTAAAAATGTCATATCTCATTTGCATATCAAAATAGCCTGATACCACCGCGAGTCACTATCAGTAAAATCAATATTACTAAATGATTATATGTGTATAGTGGGCCTGCACTCGTAATTTTTAAAACTGGCGGAATACATGTACCGTAGTTACACAATTATACACTTATTTAATTCTTATTGGCAAACTGTTATGCCTACTAGATGGGACCACAGGTTGAAGTACATTGTAACGGACCGAGGTCTATAAATACATTAAATACGCCTAAAAGCGTCCATAAACGAAAAGCTAAAACAAGTTTTGTTACTCCCTCTATAACACACACATATATATATATACCTCGGTCCGTTACTTCAACCTATGGATGGGACCCCAACTTTAGCTGCTACATGTAATTTGCGAACCAGATCTCATATTCACTATTCTGCAGAGGAAGACTTAATAATGAATGGAAACGTAACTGCTACGGACAGTACGGTTGTAGATTTCAAGAGTTACTGTTCACAACTATGAACAATGTGGCTTACTCGCTTACCACATTTATCCAAGTGTTGTGAGTTTGATGCCCGGGTGGGATGTAGTTCTCTAAGCACTGTTTCATGTTGGAAAGTTGCGGAGTCATTTGCTGAGTAATGGTTAATACTGGTAAGAAATTCAATAAAAGGCTAACCATGTACATAATAGTGTTTGATTGTTTGTTTCAAGGAAGCCGTCTACAGATCTTAGCCATCTGGATTATTCGTCGAGCCTCTTCAACTTCACCCTGCAGTCGAGGCAGACACCAGCAGGGCTATTGAGATAGTATATGGGCGATCCCAGAAGAAGCAGATAAGGCGGAAATTGTTTCTCATTCTGCTGTTGAAGGACAAAGGCCACCAGAAGAATCGCTGCCCGAAGACATTTACTCCACCTGGGCAACAAGTTGCCAAACACTCGCGAAATGGGAACTGATCCAGTTCCTGACCTACACGAAGCAAAATATAGTGTCGCCATGACAGACTGTCATCATCTTAAGATCAGCGACATCGGAAAATATAACCCTCAAGGAAGAGCTTGAGAAAGACAAGTTCAGTTACAAAAAAATAACCATTTAACCGGAGTACCATCCATGCCAGCGGCAGTGTTTGTGTGGTTCTTAACTCTGATTTCTTCTCTAATCATCTAATCGACCTGTTGAAAGGATGTGTCGTGAAGACTTGTTACTTCTTGTGTTGATGGAATTGAGAATGAATCTTATTCACACAAATCTGACTTGTGCAGTTTTAAGATTTATCAATATTTTTATGCCATCGGGTTTCGAAGAAACGGGTGGCATATAGTGTTTGGACCGTCCGTCTGTCCGTCCGTCTGTCTGTCTGTCTGTCCATCTGTCACACTTTTCGGTTAACCAATTTGTCACAGTTTCTCAAATATGCTGCAGGTGGCATCCGCTTTCGACAGACGCATTTCTTGTTTGAATCGGTGACTCATTCTTGTGGTGGACAGAATGACATTTGTACATTTCTGATTATGTGACACTTGAAGGACTAGATATTGAAATGGTCAGAAATATATTTACTATGCTTTTACACATATGTGGCTGTGACCTCAGGTTGAAGTAACGGACCATGGCCTATAAATACATTAAATATACCTAAGAGCATCAATAAGTGAGAGAAAAATAAGCTAAACAAAATGTATTTACTCCATGTGTGATATATGGGAGTAAATAAATTGTTTAGCCTATTTATTTCACTTATTGATGCTTTTAGGTATATTTAATGTATTTATAGGTATTGGTCCGTTACTTTAACCGGTGCCTGTGACTGAAGAATGCGGTTTATGGGATTTGTGACCAGTGTAGTTCCTGATCCAATAGTACACTCCTGTAGCCTGATAATGATGTGGCTTGTTAGAAGCATGATGGAGGTTTCATTGATGCAATGGTGAACAGTGCAGATCCTGTGCGGATATGTGTATCTACACTGGTCGCAAATCCCATAAGCCCCATTTCTCCAGTCACAGACACATATTTGAGCAAATTTAAAAATCCTACCGCCAACCAAGAGTGATTAGCATTTAAGGTATTGCATTCAATCTTTGATTCATAAATTTCTGTTTAACGTCCACAGTCTATAATGTATATATTTGGTTGGTTTCACATGGTTTCAGTTATAAAGGATTTTACTTGAAACATCCAGAATAGACCAAAGACAAACTTTGTAGACTTTCGAAGGGAAACGAAAATTTATGAATTAATGATGTATTTTTGTGCTATTATCATGATTATAATTGAAATCAATGCCCAATGGTCAAACTTGTAACAAATTACATGTGTACAATAAATTTCGACTTCGAAATTTGACTTCGACTTCGAAATTTGACTTCGAATGAAATGGTGCAATTGGTTGATATTGGTCATTTGCAGTGCATGATGTGACAACATATTGAGGCATCATCTGTAACACAGTGCCTTCAATCATGATTCATACCCAGGCATACAAAGTATGTCGAGGTGTATATAGTTTTTGTATTTTCGTCCATCCGTAAAATTTGCGCTAAAGGTTTTTGGGTACCCATTATATCTGCAACCGTAAATCGCATTGAGTTGAATCTTCATATACTTCTTTATCGTCATCCATATTTTTTATACTGTAGCACAACGATGTGGCTTTCCTGCACAAGGTCAAATTACTTAAAGTTTTGAAATATTTGCATCAAACATGTCAAAGTTTTTAAGTACACAATGTCTGCAACCGCAAGTCGGGTTGACTTGAAACTTCATATATATACTTCTTTATGAAGTTAGAAGATCAATATTTTCTTTCTATAGCCCTGGTGGGTGCATGTGATGGGTAATTCAACAATCGCAATTCATCCTTACCGGAAATCCGACTGGAGACCTGGTTTGGCCCTCACATACGTCTTTGGCATTTTGTATGTGACAGTTGAATCTGGTTATATCTCTTGTGTGAGTATTACGATTATTCGTAATCCTTTTTTAGGGAAAGGGCCAAGTGACTTTGGTGTGGTATGGACCTGGCATCAGGTCAGGTTATTCTAATTTCAGGGCTGACTATATTTTTCTCGATGAAATTATTCCGTTCTTATTTTGGGATTTTCTACCCAATGCAGCAGGTTAATACAGGATCGAACCCGTTTGCCCAGCCTTATATGACCTGAGCTGTTGATAGGCCGTTAAACACCAATAAACAAACAAACAACTTTGGCATTTGGTATCCGACAGTTATATCCTTTATGTGAGTATTAGACCATAGCGGTTGATAGGCCGCTAAACACCATTAAACAAACATTCTATAGCCCACTCATACGGCTTTCATGCACATGGTGAAGGTGAAATTACTTTGAAACTTGCGTTAAATGATTTGAAATATATGCGTTAAAGTTTTAAGTAAACAATTTCTCTGCAACCGTAAGTCAGATTGAATTGAAACTTCATATATTTGTCTATCAACAATCAACATCCATATTTTCATTTTATAGCCCACGCATGTGACTTTCATGCCCAAGGTCAAGGTCAAATTGTGTTAAATGTTTTGAAATATTTGCATTAATGTTTTAAGTACACAATTTATCTGCAACCATATGTTAGATCAACTGGAAATGTCACATACTTCTTTATCAACAGCCATATTTTCATTCTATATCTCACCTAAGCGGCTTTCATGCCAAAGGTCAAGGCCAAATGACTTTGCTGCGGCCGAGGGTATGTGTGAGACCCCGCTCACTTGCTCTAGTCCTTAAAAGCAAGAATAACATATCTTACCATACTGATTTCTTTCTTTTTTTTTTCGGATACTTGTACTGATTTTGTGTCCCAAGCATAACTGGAATTCCTTTTTGTATATTTATCACAACTCTTGCCTCACTAATATTCCAGTGTTCTCCCTTTCTTTTTTCACGCATTGATTTTGTATCTGGCACATGGCGATATTTCAAATTTGACCTAATATGGTCCTGACATATATCAAATCGAAGGTTACAATCGTGGGTATTGTCAAAATCGGATGATACATCATACAAGATGGCCGCCGACAGGTCATCCTTTAATTATAGATTTCGTCTTCTTCTCATGTACCGTTTGGCCGACGCTGGTCAGACTTCACAGTTGTGGTGCGCCGTCGTAGAAAATTTGGTAAAATTCTTAAAAAAATCATATCAACTGCGTCAATTTTATCGAATTTAAGATTGCATATTTCATGACTTTCTTCAAAACGCCAGTTTTAGAAGTTGATGATTTTAGGATTTTTGTATCATGCACTGCAGTGCCGATGATAAGTCGCTAGGTGGCGTTGCCAAGTCGGACTGTTGTACTGTTCAGACTCACCGAAACAAACCGCCAGTGGACGCGTTACACTATGTTTGCAATGTAATCTCCCTGGATAAGTTTATAGATCGCGGCTCAGTCAGCGTGCGACTAGATGCCGGTTTGTTTTGTTAGGGGAAAGTACTAAAATTGGGAAAATTGTGCCCGCGCAATATTTAAAATTGCGCCATGTCAATTAAAGGTGGTGTAGGATGTTGAATGTAATATCTTTATAATGGAAAGACAGAGTTTAATGAAACATAACGCATTAAATGCTTAACAGGTTGCCAATTAGCAAGAGCTGGTATATCGTTAGTCCATGTACTGCGTACGTATGTACGTACGCTAGTAACACCTTTCATTTTTCAATAACTTGTGAACTCCTTCCACGATTTTGATATTATTTGACCATAATGTGTGTCTATGGATGGAGCATGGTTTAGCATATGAGTAGACTCGTATGACCCACGTTCGACCGCCCAAGGTCACGGAGTACTTTTGTATTATCAAGGCTGCCAGCGAGGGGATTAGCTTCGTTTAATGATGCCAGTGCGAGGGGATTAGCTTCGTTTAATGATGCCAGTTCTTGCATTATGGTATAGTTTGCTTTAATCTAACAATTTTCTGGTTTTGACGAAGAATCGGTTACCATGGATGTGAATAAAAATCTAATGAACGTGAATGTATGGTGTGATACATATCATCGAACCGGTATGTCACTTCTATGGTGTGATACATATCATCGAAATCCGTCCGTTTGCTTGGAAAAGTTTCAAGAAAATTTACTGTAAAAATGACGTCACAGAATACGTCACGTCGGAAAAGCAGGTTCGGAAACCACTGATCCCATACCCTGATATCTATAACTTTACATGCTACTTGCAAACATGTAGTTGGCCTCAATAATAATAACATACACTCAAAGCGTTCTTTTATAACATGATCATTCATGTTATAGTTGTTCTTGTTACACTTATTGATGCTTTTAGGTATAATTAATGTATTGATAGACCTCGGTCCGTTACTTCAACCTGTGGAGAATGCCTGGCTGATTTTCAAGTACATGTACGTGTAGGAATATCGAGGCTTGCCAGAAATGTCTACCGTTTGTGAGCCGAGTATGCCACACTGCTCTGGTAGTTGACAGACCGGCCTTATACTGTCGTAAGGATTGCCTGGCTGGTGTGTTTTGATATCAAAGTTTCAAGGTGTATGATAAGCTGCATTTTGGTGGTCTCGGTACTTTGGCCCAAACTTCTGTCGTTTTTGCGAAGAATCAATCGATTCTTCGCAAACAGGACATAAGTATGTGCCAAACTCACGGGCACCACTAAATGCAGCTCATGAAGACGCGTTTGCTGCACCATATTTCATCAAAATCCGTTGCCCATTAAGGAAAATATCAAATAATACTTATCTTGGAGTGGGCGCGCTTTCAACACTTTGAGCCATTGTTGTTGTAACCACGTGATCATGCACCTTGAGATATATCGGCATACCTAGACATGAACGTTGTATATGATGAATTCATTTTAAAGTAAATAACAAACGTAATTACAATTTCATTATATGTTAACACGTTTTATACATGTATAATTATGTTATTTTTTTGGCAAAAAACATGAAAAGACCAGTAAATGTACTGATTCAGTGCACAGCTCACTCCAAAGTTCAATATTCATAAGTGTGTACATATTGGGAAAAACATACGTTCATTGCAGTAACAGTGTTTAAATAATGTGACATGAAAATGAATGAAAACCTGCTTAACCCTCAAAATGCGGGAATCGAATATTGTCGTTTGATTATTTATTTAATTTTTAACTTATTTTATGTTTGACAGCGCATGAGAATTGTCTCCAATAGAGACGATTCACAAGAACTGTCAAACAAGTTTTAATCGAGAAATACAGTAAAAAAAAAAACACTAGATGACAAATTATAATTCTACATTAAAGGGTTAATATGGGACAACCTTGTGCGAGCAACGTGTTCAACGTTTGTGACAACACCACATCAGATCATCCGTCTAATGATTTCACCAGTAGCTTATTTCACCAACATTGCAAAGTATAATTTTCTAGAAAAGTATACTTTGAGGGAGAAATTTTCAATTTTAGGAGTAATTTATTAATTTTTATTTTACTGAATTTATTACATTATCACAGCCAAAATGGCTGTGATAATGTAATAAATTCAGTATAATAATTCTGCATACTTTTAATCAGTTCTATATGAAATAATGCATTTCGGGAAAAAATAAATGATTACTCCCTCAAAGTATACTTTGCTAGAAAAGTATACTTTGCAATGTTGGTGAAATCGGCTACTGAAAACAGATGTACATGTAGTTATTTATTTATTTTATGGTGTTTAACAACCTGTCAACAGCTACGGTCATTTTAGGCTGCGTTACTGGAGTCAAATCCAATATTTCACTTGTTGTGATGGGAGCAAAATCCAAAAATCAGAACTGATTAACAGAAAAAAATATATTCAGCCCTGAAATAAAAATAACCCGACCTGTAGCCTATTTCACCAACATTGCAAAGTATACTTAGCAAAGTATACTTTGAGGGAGTAATCATTTATTTTTGCCGAAATGCATTATGTCATATAGAACTAACAACTGCTTATATTTGATGATTAAAAGTATGCAGAATTATTATACTGAATTTATTACAGTATCACAGCCAAAATGGCTGTGATAATGTAATAAATTCAGTATAATAAAAATTAATAAATGTATCCGCTAAAATTGAAAGTTTCTCCCTCAAAGTATACTTTTCTAGAAAAGTATACTTTGCAATGTTGGTGAAATAGGCTACTGGTGCCAGGTCTATACCACACCAGGGGCATATTTCACTAAACGTTGCACGACGAAGTTCGTAAATGCAACACTAATATCTACAGCGAAGTTGGCATTAGTAGCCGAGTTTGGTAACTTTGGTGGATTTGTTCAGACTCTATGTTTGTTTGTTTGTTTATTGGTGTTTAATGGCCTATCAACAGCTAAGGTCATGTAAGGCCGGGCAAACGGGTTCAATCCCATTTTAACCTGCTGCATTGGGGGGAAAATCCCAAAATCAGAACGGAATATTTACATCGAGATAAAATATATTCAGCCCTGTAATTAGAATAACCTGACCTGGTGCCAGGTCCATGCCACACCAAAGTCACTTGACCCCTTCCCCGACAATAGGATTACGAATAATCGTAATACTCACATAAGGGGTATAACCAGTTTCAACTGTCACATACAAAATGCCAAAGACGTATGTGAGCGCCAAACCAGGTCTCCAGTCGGAATTCCGGTAAGGATGAACCCCGATTGTTAAATTACCCATCGCATACTCCCACCTGCCACCCACATTCAGACTCTATGACCTACAAATATAGGTGGATTTGATCCGATATATTGGTAAACGGCCTATCAACAGCTAGTCATTTAAGGCCGGGCCAACGGGTGCGATCCCGCATTTAACCTGCTGTATTGTGGGGGAAAACATATAGCTGGAAAATGTTAGCATAAATGAATCGCAGTAATGTGTGAAGTAAATTTTATAGAAATCTCGTACAAAGTTTAGTGAAATGGGCCCTTGAGTCACTTAGCCCAAGACCCTAAAAGTAATATAATTAGTACTAATATTACTACCTTTATGCATGCGTATAACCGGATTCAAGAATGTACCGGAGGGCCAAACCAGGGATATCGGGATTCCGGTACTAGGATGAATCCCATCGTTAAATTTACCCGTTGCGTCTCCCGACCAGCCACACATGGAAATGAGATTTAAGTAGAAATTCACTTAAGGAATAAAACCATGGATTGTTGAGTTTACTGGGGGGTACAATACATTTGGTCTGTTTAAAGTGTGTGGAGTCCGAAGGACTCCTCACAAACTTTAAACAGACCAAATGTAGTATTGTGCCCCACAGTAAACGCAACAGTACTTGGCTTTATTACTTATATTTACACTGCATTTTCGAATAGTTTCAAAAATGTAAATAACCAAATATGGCGGTAAAGTTAAGAATAATCTGGTTTTACGTCATTTTTACGACGTTGCCGGTCAATAGCATGATGTTATTGACAACCTCATGGAAATTAATGAAATAAAACGAACATTAACCAATCAACAACATGGCACGACGTCACAGGGGTCTAATTTATTGTACTGGGATATAAACCTAATACGTTGAATGGGCGTTTCCATTATGAATGTATGGACAGTGTAAATATATAGTGTTACCTGTTGTCACAAACATACACAACAGCGATCAGCATGAATTACAAGCATGAATTACAAACAGCAATATTATTATATACCTGCAAAATATACAATTGTAGAAAGCGTATGAATATATTCTTATTTACATTGCATGTACATGTACACTGTTTCCTCGCAGAAGTAATTATTGTATTTATCACAACAATTACCTCTGTGAAGAAATAAAATATAACTAATTATTCCTGTATGTAACCCTTTCAACTGTAGATACTGCAAAGCCAACAATGTAGATCCAAATGAGACGGTTCATAATGAGCCGACTCATCTAGATCTACACTATTTTCCACTACCTTTCAAATTATTTTGAAAACATGCCACATATGACTACTGTCTGTTCCACGTTTTGCTGCCGACAAACGTTTGGCTATTTAACATATTAAATCTAAAAATAAATAAATTTAAGTACTTTTCATCAATAACAAAATAGTCACCCTCCCCAAATATTTGTATTAGATGAAATTCCATAAAATATTGATTTTATTGCAAAAAAAAAAAAGGAGGAGGCTGACCAGGAGGGTCGCTAGATAGCTGGGAAATGATGTAAATAAGAAAACAAAAGTTAGATTTTGAAAATCGGTCCACAAATAAAAAATTATTAAAAGAAATTCGCAATAAAATCAATATTTGATATAATTTCATCAAACAATTTTTAGGGGGGAGGGTGACTTTTTTATTGATGAAAAAGTATTTACATTTAAATATTTTTTAGACTTAATGTGCTTAATAGCCAAACATTCGTCGGCATAAAAAACTTGGAACAGACAGTAATGAAACAAAAGTTAGCATGCCAGTTATATAGGGGTGTAAGGGTGAATGATTAATATAAATAAACACATTTCTCCCACATAAGTTAGTATTAGTATGTACTCTGAAAAATACCCGGATCAGACGATCCCGACTTCCATGGAAGTTTGTAGGGCCATCTTCATAATGCTGCGATACACAACAGCTGGGTAAGTTTCAGGGTACCAGCACATATCCAAGGGTGTTAATATATGTGGCTGTGACTGGAGAAATTGAGCTTATCAGTTGTGCGACCAGTGTAGATCCAGATCAGCCTGTGCATCCGCACAGTCTGATCAGGATCTGCACTGTTCGCCATTCCATCAATGAAACAGCCATGATGATTCTAATAAGTAATATAGATCGTTATCAGGCTACTAGTGTGTGCTATTTGATCAGAAGCTACACTGGTCACAAATCCTATAAACCCTATTTCTCCAGCCACAGCCACATATGTGTGAATGGCTGGGGAAATATGGCATATGACGTGTGTTTGGTAGCTCCTGATCAACTAGAAAACTCCTCTAGCCCGATATTAAAAGATCTCTACTGTTTTTGCTTTTTCGGAATATGGTGTGTTTTTTCTGAGTGAATGGTGAATGAGTGCAGACCCTGGTCAAACTGATCAGTGTCGACACTGGTCTACAAGTCCATAAGCCCCATTTCTCCAGTCAAGGTCACGGGTGGATGGCCAGTGGACCATAGCTGCCTTACGACAGCAGTGATAAAATGAAATAAAAATGTCTAACAGTAATCAGTTTTCTGACAGCAGCAATACTCAAATAATGCCATACCAAACCTCGTTAAATAGAGACCAATAATGAGCATGACATGTTTAAATCTCTTATTACTACAGTAATAAATGTTTTAACATGTGCTTAACCCTTTCATCCCTAAGTAACAGGAATGGATTTTGATATGTTAATCTATCAACCAATCCAACCGTCACAAAATGGTTTTCAGACTAGTCCATTTATGAGTGAGTGAGTGAGTGAGTGAATAGGCTTTAACGTCCGCTTTTCTGACATAGAGGTACAAGCCTCAGGGAGTCTACACGCAGACGGGTCAACGGGGTCGAGTCCCGTATCCACCTGTCCAAGGGGGGTAAATCCCAACTTCAGAACTCAATATTTACAATCAAAATATATATTCAGTCCTGAAATTAGAACAACCTGATCTGGTGCCAGGCCCTCGCCACACCAGCATCATTTATCCCATCCCTAAAAGCAATAGGATTAGCGCTAATCTTACTTTTATATATGGGGCATAGCCCGACTCAGCTCTCACATACAAGAAAGCCAAAAATGTACATGAGGGCCAAATCCGGTATAGTGGGTTCCGGAAAGTATGAACCCAATCGTTAAGCCAGTTTAGTCGCCTTTTACGACAAGCAATGGCTACTGCAGCACTATTCTCAGGATCAGTTGATCCCGCCCTGGTGCCTGCACGGGGCCAAACGTCGTGAAATAGAATATGATACCCTGTATGTTCAGGTCCACTGGAGGCCCAGATTTACAAGAGAGAATCAGCATAAAATATAAAATATACTATAACGTATTGTACAGTGACATTAAATACATGTACATGACTACAACAGCGAACTAACAGATTTTATACATCATGGTGGCATATTCACTCATTTGTCGCTGTGACTGGAGAAATGTGACCTATGGGTTTTGTGACCAGTGTAGATCCAGATCAGCCTGTGCATCCACACAGTCTGGTCAGGATCTACATTGTTTGCAATTCTATCCAACACAGTGATGCTTCTAACAAACAATATAAGTATCAGGCTCTAGGACTGTGCTATTTGATCAGGGGCTAATAAATCCCACAATCCCCATTTCTACAGTCACAGCCACGAGAAATGTATATTATTTACCAAGTTCTCAATAATAATTTTACATGTTCTGTGTATTACTGAATATGCCCAATACTCAGTATTACTGGTGAATTTTGTGACAGTGGACCATGCACTATTATAAACGGCATTTTTCATAATCTATATTAAAGTTATCAAATTACATGTGCCCATCCAAGTACACGTAACTATAGTCGCCATATATGAATCCGAACTGTCAATGACACAATACCATAAACGAGGGGCCAGCAACTGTTTGGCAACTCGTCGTAATCATGATCAACCGACACATACTCTTCTCAGATGATGTCTCTTAGCATGGGTACATTTTCTGATTCTCTTGCTCAGTTTGAAGGCACTGTGCTAACTACATGTATACTGGCACTTTGCTAACTACATGTATACTGGCACTATGCTAACTACATGTATACTGGCACTGTGCTAACTACATGTATACTGGCACTGTGCTAACTACATGTATACTGGCACTGTGCTAACTACATGTATACTGGCACTGTGCTAACTACATGTATACTGGTACTGTGTCTTCAAACTGAGCGTGAATCAGAAAAGTTACCCATGCTAACTATACATTATATCTGCAATGGTTTACGACAACATCTACACAATTTATATATTCAGGGATTCCGCTGGCAATCACCACTTTTGCAATTGGAAATAAAAATAAACAATTGGCGATAAAAAATTACAATTTTCGAAAAAAAAAAAAAATTATCGCCAATTGTTTGTTTTTTTTTGAAGTGGCGATTTTTTTATTTTCCCCAGCGGAATCCCTGTATATTGACTCACAAAAGAAACATGTTTTAGATGTGGACATGCAATATGCAATGCACACAAGACCCCGCAAATTACATATACAGTTTCAATGACAATCCCATTTAGGTTTTGTTTGAAATTTTTTAAAAATATTGTAACATTTCTTTTGCAATTCAATACATATGAAAATTGGTTTTAATAGCATACACATATACATCTTCTAGCACATGCCAGCACGTCTTGAAAAATTATATATTACATATTCATAATAATATATACATACAATGTATATATATCTTCTAACACGTGCCAGCAAATCTTAAAAAACATATATTGCATATACATTATATTATATACATAGTTATATATCTTCTAACACATGTCAGTATGTCTTGGAAAACATATGCTATACCAATGTTTCTGAGAGGATACATCATGAACATGATGTAGATTAATATGCACATTCAGTAACAAACACAAAATCCCAAATCCCTGGCGGACACATATCTGCCTAAAGCAGTGTAAACTTTACAACAGTTGCACTCATGTAAATATTCAAGACAATCACAATAATGAATGAACATGTATTTACTGTAGGAATGAATGGCCTTTTTGTGGAATTTATCAGGGTATAAACTTGGAAAAGTCGCAGGAATACTGGACGAAGCGATAAAAAATTACAATTTTTTAAGGCCTCGTCCAGTATTCCCGCGACTTTTCCAAGTTTATATCCCCAATAAATTCCACAAAAAATGCCATTCATTCCTTATAATTCCAACATTTGAAATAAATTCATCAAGAAAATGTGTTTATTTTCCGTTTTCTTAAGAATTATTTTAACTGCGCCTGACGGTTACGGAAAGTAGTTCGGCATTGGAGTTTACTGGGATATAAATTTTGGACAGAGACTTGCTACGGACCAATCAAATGTTAGGGAATTGTGTAAATATTTTTGTGCTGGAATTATAGACAAATAAACATACACACAAACTTAAGGTAAATGCAAAATTGCAAATCTGAATTGCAAATGGTTGTTCATTATAATTTATTGTTACATTAGTGTCGTTGTTCGACACCATTCACAGCCATGTTCAAACGTACAGCAAGTGCTGTTTGGCCATGGCTGTAGACAATGCTCATTCCTGGGTCAAGCCAAAACCTACGTAATACATGTGTCTCATGACATTACCAGAATGCGCCATTACGTCACCAGACCAGTTCTCAAAAGGTGGCAC
Source organism: Conchocele bisecta (assembly GCA_029237695.1). Taxonomy (NCBI): domain Eukaryota; kingdom Metazoa; phylum Mollusca; class Bivalvia; order Lucinida; family Thyasiridae; genus Conchocele; species Conchocele bisecta. The sequence continues at coordinate 122,046,435 of CM055266.1, forward strand.
ATAAATTTTGAAATTGATGCATAGGATGGGGCACCTGCCATGGCTGTAGACAATGCTCATTCCTGGGTCAAGCCAAAACCTACGTCATACATGTGTCTCATGACATTACCAGAATGCGCCATTACGTCACCAGACCAGTTCTCAAAAGGTGGCACATAAATTTTGAAATTGATGCATAGGATGGGGCACCTGCATCACGCGACGTGTATTGCGGCACTGGAATATGTGTAAAGCATCTGTTTGAATATCAAAGTACCAAAAGCTCTGCATATATGCTGAAATTGCATGATATTTCCGACGGAAATGTAACAATAACGTTTGCCATCTCCAGCCGTGGGCAAACGTTTACCCATGGCTGGACCTGGACGAACAATTTTCTAACTGTAAATGAAAGAAGAGAGATGTGAATGATTAATTCATGGAACATACAACTATACAGTGAAACCTCTCTAAACCAGACACCCTGGGGACCTCCCAGGGTGTCTGGTTTAGAGGGGTTTCTCTGTGATTCTGGTACTAGCTCATAAGCATGTTTGTGTTACAATACTGACCAGACATTTCATTAGCGATAGATGAAAGTAAACACACTGAAGTTTACAAGGTGCCAGGTTTAGACAGCTTCCACGGTATTTTCATGGAAAAGCATTGCATAGGTACCACATGCATTCAGCGCGTATCGGCTTTCGTCGGTACTGCTAGAATTGAATGGCGCTGGTAATACTGAATACATTACAATGATTACTTCCCTTGAGGTTAAATAACGTTATTTGCTTTGTTATTTATTATAAGGTATGCAGCTTCTGGTCGGACACAAGCTCGTATTGTAACATGTTTAAAATTGTAATTTTCTATGTATTCTATTTATTTCTACACGATAATTCTTAAATGAACTTGCCACTACAATATTGACGTTAGAGCTTTAAACACATTATTTCGTTTGTTATGATACAAGGCCCTGTACGACCTAGGAAAACCAGCTGTAATTCAATATTCTTTGCATAATTATGTTCTAACTATACTATTTCAGCAAGACAACAATCATTCTCGAATGAACATTTGCACTTTCAGCCAAAATATTTACATTAGCGTTTTACCAATGAAAGCCGAAACACGCGGAATGCCTGTGATATGTACATGTATTCGAGATATGTTCCGGAAATGAATTATGACCATGACCGAATGAAAAAGAAATGGACATAATTCCATAACATACAATACGAGTGTTGACATTCCTGTGTGTGAAACTTTTGGTATAGACCTACCCATGTATGAAGGCTCACGAAAATGTTTGAGACATGTTCCTCACACATTTCTGTCATTACACATATTCTGAATCAATCATTCTACATTAAAATAATCAGACATGAAAGCATGTAGATGAAGTCATTGTATACATGAGTAATATTGCACGCTTGTTGCACCCCGGGATATGTGCTATCTGTGAGGTTGACCCAGTGACCTTGACCTTGCTGCCAGTTACGGCAGCAGGAAGGAGAGTGGGTGTCTACCGCCCTCATCCACCGCCCGCCATTGGTGGGGAACTCGGCCCGCCTCCTGGAGGAACAACAATAGACCCATGTTATACATAGGTTAGAAAAAGTAGCTACTCAATGAGAGAGTGTGGCTAGTTATTTCCCTTTGCAAAGTTATTTATAGAGATCTGGTCCTATACCGTATTTCGGCGTTTATTTGTTTAAAACCGAAAAGCACAAACATTGAGTTTTGCGAACAGAGTAGACCCAGATCAGACTGCACATATGTGCAGTCTGATCTGAGTCTACACTGATTGCCATAACATTAATAACTGTGAAAATATAAATGCGGCAAATAATGCCGGACCAGATTGCCCAGATATGTAGGATGATCCGGATCAACACTAGTCGAAATCACTATAATTGCACCTTTTCAACTCATGCTACATTCACCCTTTTTACAAGCAATACCGCCCTAATCTACACAATTTTAATATGATTTCTATAAATAGACGGGAGATAACTAGTTACGATCCCTCATAGGTTACGGAAGAGTCTACTAAACGTATTTAGCAAGCCAGCCGGGACAGTCAGTGGGGAAGCTACGCCCAGATTTCATAGAAAAGGAGCACGATCCCCCACAAGCGGACATACATGTAAGAGGAGAAACATCTCCTGCCCAACAAGGAACAAGATCCCACACATGGACGAAGAGGAATAAAGACTCCCACACCTGACCAATATTCGCTCTTTTTGGACTTATGTGTCCGGGTATGGAAGGTCTGGTTTCATTTAGGTTATATTTAAGGGTCTGGTTTCATTTAGGTTATATTTAAGGATGGGAATTGGCTCAAAGCCAATTCCCACCCTTAAATATAACCTAAATGAAACCAGATCGCTGCGGCACGCATGTCGAGCCTGCCAAGGCATTTGATGGTATTTTTAAAAACTTTAACGCAGATTTCGGTCTGACGGTCCACCAATAGTGAAGAAGGGGCAATTTCCATTGTTCTAGATCAAAGAGATGAACCCTTGTAATGAATAGAATAAGGGGCCACACGGAATAAATCAAAGGATTCTTTTGTGTTAGGCTCCGCCCCATGGCCCCTTCTACACCCTTGGTTGCTCGGACACCCGGACGTCATTGTGATTACTATGTCTCGCTTTCCGCAAGCGGGTTCGACAAAAATGAAAACCGATAGAAAAGACCAGCACACTCAGTAAAGGACACGCTCGTCTTTACTGAGTAACCCCCACAGGTTTACCATACAGAATGTTACTGCCACCCGTACTGCCATAGCAGTCTTCAAATACTAGCAGTGGTATCAATATGTTAATGAAATTGCAAAATCAAGAGTAACGTCCCTTAGATTTGCTTACAGGGATCATCGGTGTTAGAATTAGTAGTGTTTGCCTGATTGATGTCACATTGCTAAACTTAACCATTATAATGCAGGAAACGATGTGGCAGTGTCTGGAGAAATGTGGCTTATGGCATTTGTGACCAGTGTAGCTCCTGATCAATTAGCACACTCAAGCAGCCGGGTAACACTCTACATTCTTCGTTAGTTACATGATGGGTGTTTCATTGATGGAATGATGAACAGTGAAGCTCCTGATCAATTAGCACACTCAAGCAGCCGGGTAACACTCTACATTCTTCGTTAGTTACATGATGGGTGTTTCATTGATGGAATGATGAACAGTGTAGCTCCTGATCAATTAGCACACTCAAGCAGCCGGGTAACAATCTACATTCCTTGTTAGTAGCATGATGGGCGTTTCATTGATGGAATGATGAACAGTGAAGCTCCTGATCAATTAGCACACTCAAGCAGCCGGGTAACACTCTACATTCTTTGTTAGTTGCATGATGGGTGTTTCATTGATGGAATGATGAACAGTGAAGCTCCTGATCAATTAGCACACTCAAGCAGCTGGGTAACACTCTACATTCCTTGTTAGTAGCATGATGGGTGTTTCATTGATGGAATGATGAACAGTGAAGCTCCTGATCAAACTGTGCAGATGCACAGGCTGCTCTGGATCAACACTGGTTGCAAAACCCATAATAGCCCCATTTCTCCAGTCACAGCCACAATTATGTTATACGTACCACCGCCCCTAAATCCACCCATCCTTCGCCGGGGACCTCCACCCCTGGAAAAGACATCAAATATTTCCAAATATGTCTGGTTGTATGCAACAAAACTAACAAGGGCATCGTTATCACTAAGCTGATCCCCTCACTAGGAGTCTTGATAATATTAATAACAAATTTTGTTTTACATTTTTGCCTTACAAACTTTGGTGAACATAAGTTCTCAGTCACCTTGGGCAGTCAGACGTGTGTCATGTGCAAAACATAGCATCATCCCTAGACACACATTGTGGCCAAATATCATGAACATCGGTGAAGTGAAGTTATTGAAATATGAAAGGTGTTACTAACGTGTGCACGTACGTACATGGACTAACGCTGTATCCCCTCTTGCCTATCGACAAGGAGATAACAAAACTATATTTATTGAAGAACATGGATTTCTGCAGTGTAATAACACAGTGTATTGTAAAATCACAATACATTAGAGTAATTAATATTTAAATGAAAATACTACAGCTCCATTGAATGATACTATCAAACTGAATGCTTATGCGTGTACTTGAATAAAACGCATGTTTTTCGGGAATGTGTGCGATTCATCATTTTCTGTCATTTAATTTGCATGTAGCGAAAAAGTACATATTGAATATCCGAGACATCATCTGAGATACAGTGCCTTTAACCCTTTCACCCCTAAGGAACTGAATGGGCTGCGATATGTTAATTTTGCAACCAATCCAATCATCGCAAAATGATTTTCAGACTTCCATTTATAACAAGAGTTGTCAGAGGACAACGAAGCGCGCCCGGTGGCAGCAAAGGAACCGAGGACACATTTGAAAACACAACGTGCTGGATAAGGGAAACAATTTATGAGCCATTTACCAGAGCGTGTTAATGTTTCGAGTGTACAAAGTATTTGACCTTGACCCTGGGCTTAGCAGAGGTAGAGGACCCTTGGAGCAATGCATGTGTGAAATATGAAGCAAATCCAAGCAAGGAAACAGAAAATATAGGCCATTATTTACCTGAGCGACTGAGCGTTAAGGTTTCGAGATGCACAAAGTATGTGACCTTGACCCTGGGCTTAGAAGGGGCGGCACGGACGTGGATTTGTCACAGCGCAGTAGAGGACCCTTGGAACAATGCGTGTGTGAAATATGAAGCAAATCCAAACCAGGAAACACAAAATATAGGCCATTATTTACCCGAGCGACTAAGCGTTAAGGTTTCGAGATGCACAAAGTATGTGACCTGGACCCTGGGCTTAGAAGGGGCGGCACGGACGTGGATTTGCAACAGCGCATTAGAGGACCCTTGGATCAATGAATGTGTGAAATATGAAGCAAATCCAAGCAAAGAAACAGAAAATATAGGCCATTATTTATCTGAGCGACCGAGCGTTAAGGTTTCGAGATGCACAAAGTATTTGACCTTGACCCTGGGCTTAGAAGGGGCAGCACGGACGTGGATTTGCAACAGCGCAGTAGAGGACCCTTGGAGCAATGCGCGTGTGAAATATGAAGCAAATCCAAGCAAGGAAACAGAAAATATAGGCTATTTACCAGAGTGTTAAGGTTTCGGGATGCACAAAGTATGTGCCATTATAATTGTTGAAGACAGACGGACACGGACGGACGCCTACGACGCCGTGGGTATGCCATAAGCACTTCTTCCTTCGGAAGGCACGCTAAAAAGGGGTTATTTATTGTTCTCAAAAATATGAAAATTACTTTCAAACAGTGCAGATACGAGCCGGCTCATCTGGATCTGCACTGTTTGCATAAACCGATATAGCGGGCTTTCGGGTTCAAAGGGTTAACCCTTACACCGCTATCTTAATTTTTTTATTGCCTGCTGTTTATTTTCTATTTTCCATTTTTATCATCAAAAACATGCTTTGACAGCACTATAGGAGTAGATCTGATTAGAATTTACACTGGTCCAAATACCATATGTTCATTGTACCATTTCTCCAGTGATAGCCGCAGTAGAGGACCCTTGGAGCAATGCGTGTGTGAAATATGAAGCAAATCCAAGCAAGGAAACAGAAAATATAGGCTATTTACCAGAGTGTTAAGGAAACGGGATGCACAAAGTATGTGCCATTATAATTGTTGAAGACAGACGGACATGGACGGACGCCTACGACGCCGTGGGTATGCCATAAGCACTTCTTCCTTCGGAAGGCACGCTAAAAAGGGGGTATTTATTGTTCTCAAAAATATGAAAATTACTTTCAAACAGTGCAGATCCTGATGAGACGAGCCGGCTCATCTGGATCTGCACTGTTTGCATAAACCGATATAGCGGGCTTTCAGGTTCAAAGGGTTAACCCTTACACCGCTATCTTAATTTTTTTGTTGCCTGCTGTTTATTTTCTATTTTCCATTTTTATCATGAAAAACATGCTTTGACAGCACTTTAGAATAATTTACAACATGCTTTGACAGCACTTCAGAATCATTTTCATGGAAATGATTCTGAAGTGCTGTCAAACCATGTTTTTATTGAGAAATAAGGCAAGATATAAACGCAACAGCGGACGACAATTGTTGTGAGTAGTGGTCTAAGGGTTAATGTGGCTGGGTCTCAGATGATACAATCTACGTCCGAAGATGCTTTTCACAAAAGCAGTTGGAGATATATCCATGGATATTGTAAGAATCCAGTCGCAACTTGTTCTTGGTCATAAACATGCTTTTGTCAGCTAAATATCGCATTTTGCATGTCTGCGTCGAGGACATTCCATGCTAAATTAAATTTGGCAGTATTACGTCATCTATCTAAAAACTCTTGAGCAGTGACATTACTCCTTTCATTGATTCAGTTCCCAATGGCTACCGCTGTGCTGCAGATAAGATAAACTTGGGTGTAGTATGGGTATTGCAATAAGGTTGGATATAGCGACCGATGCTGTACATACCGTCCGTCCGATCTGTAGTCTGTTGACTGGTTATTCCCCTTTTTTGTCAATCCCGGCTGAAAACATAGTATGCGACAATGATACTATACAGAGCTCCAGATAAGGTGCGTATTGGTATACTATTTTATGCAATGCATTTATTTTAGCAGAATACACATTGCTTATCAAAAGTGGGAGTACAAACTACTCACAACCATGTGCAAATATGCATTTATTTTCAAATTGAGTAGTGAAAATACTGTAACAAATAAGTGAATTTTTAAATTTATTTTATTTTTTATCATTTGTTCCCTATTTAATAAGGAAGACAATCAATAATACATTTGTGTAGGTATAATATGCATTGAATTTGACATATGTGGATATACATGTTAGACTCTTTATATACATGTACTTATCTGGAGCTCTGCTATGCATGCTATTATTGCTGTTGTGTTTCTTTTCTCAAACATTCACCAATGTTCATTGATTTTTTTATTGCGACTTAGAATTTAAAGAATTTAAAGTTCATACAGACATGTATAACTTGTTTAATGCTGTACTGTCGCATATATATTCACACAGTCTAATCAGGACCTGCATTGTTTGCAATTTCATTAATGAAACACCCGTCACGCTTCTAACAAAAATATAGATCATAATAAGCTATAGGAGTAGATCTGATTAGAATTTAAACTGGTCCAAATACCATATGTACATTGTACCATTTCTCCAGTGATAGCAGCATATATATGAAAATAGATGGTCAATGATCCATTACAAAACCATTTGCATTTGAGCATGGCTCTGGGATTAATCAACCGACTGATTCACAGTTCTTCACATCATTTTCTGTAACCGACGTTGAAATATGACACAAGCTTTGATATTTTTGTCAAATTTCGATATACATAATAGATGGGAAATATTGCATTTTCAGCAATAAGGGAGGTAATGCATGTACCAGAATGGGGCTCATTTGTAATCAGTGTAGACCAAGACTAGTACAGTGAAACCTCTTTAAACCGGACACAGACAAAAGTTAGTTGTTCATTTTGATAGGTTTCATTGCCCTTTATATCCGATGATAATGTCTGTCCATGATCACAAAACCAACTTGCGTGTCTTGAAGCAGTCATCTGCCTGTTTTACAGTGTAACATCTCTAAACCGGACACCCTGGGTACCTCCCAGGGTGTCCGGTTTAGAGAGGTTACATTGTAAGGGCAATTATAGAGCACATTGATCAGTCACTACATTGGCCACTAGTAAGTTAGTTAACCCTTTGAACCCGAAAGCCCGATATAGCGGTTTATGAAAACAGTGCAGGTCCAGATGAGCAGGCTCGTAACGAGCCGTTTCATCAGGATCTGCACTTTTTGAAAGTAATTTTCATATTTTTGAGAGCAAAATACACACTTTTTCAAAATGGACTAGTCTGAAAATCATTTTGTGACAATTAAATTTGCAACATTAACATATCAAAAACCACTCCAGTTACTTAGGGGTGAAAGGGTTAAACAGTGTGTTGTGGAGTAGTATCAGCCTGTTTGGTGTGTTGGCTGACCAGGATCTAGAAGTCAGACATGATATTGTCAGGATATCTGCTTTTGTCAGTTCAAGGCCCAAATTTATTTGTGACTTACCTGAACCATCGTCTTAAAGCTGAAATTACAAGAAGACAATTGTTACTGTTGCTGAGCTCCGCATTGGTGTAAAACGTTTCTCATGAACTCCCATTTAGCTACATGCAGAATATACTGCATAAATACGTTTTCATCTAGTAACTGGCGCACAAAATATGCGCAAGTTACTGGATAAAAAATGTGTTTATGCGAAAGAAGAACTGAGTGGCATCTCCTCAGGAAACCGGTGCATGTTTCAACAGAAACACCAGGGTTCCTACTGTTTTGTGAAGACCAAATTCCATGACTTTCAAGGACCTGTTTTTTTGTAATTCAAGGACCCATATTTGCATGGATGATGCCCATATTTGCATGGATGATGCTGATGAAACGGTCAACTCATAACTTAAGTTCTGAGTTGGTGTCAGGTGCCCCTTTATACCACACAAGAAATTGCACTGAACTTTCCTCAACAACACCAATAATTGTACTGGAATCCAAATTCCATGACTTTCAATGAGAGTTTTCAGAAAAAAAACAGGCAAATTCCATGACTTTCCAGGTTGGAATCCATTTTTCCAAATTCCATGACTTTCCAGGAATTTAAAGACCAGTGGGTGCAGTACCAGTGATACTACATATAGCAGAATAATTGAGTATGTCCCTGGAAGCATGTAAAGGTCAGATATGTGATTCGATTGGGCTGAGAATTTAGGGTGGGAATTAGCTCGAATACCTTCCATACCCGCTCAAAGGTACATATACATGCCCACTCAGTAGGCACAACATATTCTTTATAGGATTTAACCCTTTCAACACCAAGTAACTTAATAGGATGTTTCATGCCAATGTTTCACGCTATTTCATTAATCTGTACGACGTTTAAAATTATTAACAAACAGTGGAGATCCTGATGAGACGGCTCGTTACGAGCCGGCTCATCTGGATCTGCACTGTTTGCAAACATTGTCTCTATAGAGGTCTGTGGTGTTGAAAGGGTTAACACTTTCAACACAAGTAACTTAATAGGATGTTCCATGCCAATGTTTCACGCTATTTCATTAATTTTGTTCATTCAAATTATCCCATTCTTCTAAAAGGGTAATCTGTACGACGTTTAAAATTATTAACAAACAGCGGAGATCCTGATGAGACGGCTCGTTACGAGCCGGCTCATCTGGATCTGCACTGTTTGCAAACATTGTCTCTATAGAGGTCGGTGGTGTTGAAAGGGTTAAAGTGCATAATTGTGTCACTATTCCACCAATTCTAAAAATTACGAGTGCCTGCTATATAGATATAATCATTTAGTAATATTTATTTTATTCATAGTGACTCACGGTGGTATCCGGCTATTTTCATGTGCAAACGAGGCATGGTATTTTTAATTATTTATACTAATTAAAGGCATCACCTGAAAAAATAATATTTTCGATAGATTATAAAGTAAGATCATTGCACATCAAAATATAAATACAGAAAAAAAATAGTAATGTCTGTTAACATTTAAAAGAAACACGGTTATCGCCCCTGATATCATCATATCAGTATGGAAATTCACTTCTGAATTAAAATGTATAATAATGCCAATCATTTGTGGGGTGATGGTGAATGAATGGTTATTTTGCCAGAAAATGTCTCTGATATAAAGAACATTTTGTGCCTACTGAGTGGGCATGTACCTTTAAGAAATGAGATCAAGAGCAGTTTTGACCAGTGCAGACCCAGAGCAGGCTGCATATCCACGCAATCTCACTGTTTGATCCAGGTCTGCCAGTCCATAATGAACCATCGCATCAAGATCTACTGTATTTGTCATTATTTTTTATTTTTTTAAAAATGTATCACTCGTATGGATAAGGAACTGATCCAAAATTAGCATGCACCATTCTATGCCAATTATGTAGGGGTGAAACAGTTTATTATTAACACGTAATATAGAGAGCAAACATGTACTTACAACAACACAATGAAGTTGATCAATGCCCAGAACATATCCGGCACACCTGACACGCTCCATGATTTGGAGTTCTGTACTTGACCTAGGGTGTAAATAAATACAGTAGAACCTCTCTAAACCAGACACCAAGAAATATTTGTATTCTTAATTATGGTTTAGTTTAGAGGTATCTATTATGTTAATGCGTGTTCCTGTTCTCAAAGAACACTATCATTTCTTGGAGTGCTTATTTGCCTGTTTTACAGTGGAACATCTCTAAAACGGACACCGGTTTAGAGAGTTCCACTGTATGTATATCACAGTTGTGCAAGACATGATAATACTAGAAATAATGTTTTGTAAAACAGGGATGTGCTCCCTGGCATACTGGACCATAAAAAAAAACGTGTTACAAACATCAGGGCTTCCGTTACTGAACGTCCAGTCGTATATTGCTTCAAGAAATGACAGGCGTATGCCCAAACTTGGCAATGCTGAAACATTTTACATATTTTATGTAAGTCTTTCAGGAATTACATGTATGTGAGGGTCAAAAAGGTTTTTCTTTTTTATTGTTGTTAATTTTATCCACCATGTACAACACAACTAATGAAATTCCTCCAGATCAAGGGTTTAGACTACATGCAAATATAGGTCATGTTTGCCATTTATGTCATTTTGTTCGCGAGCCTACAATGCACCAGGGCTCCAGATAAGGAATTAGTAATTGAGTATTTTCACTCCATCATTTCTGAAGCAATTGGGTATTTCAAAATCTTAATTGGGTAAAATAAAATCACACTACTGTTTACACATCAACAGACAGCAATTATTGAATAGTTTGCTTCGAAATTAAAACATGTCTTGGCATTTCATTAAGTAGTATAAAGGGAGTCAAAATGATACCACCTATGGTGGTATCATTTCCACCCCCATATACTACTCCCACCACTCCCGAAAAATCCAAAATTGGTTAAAGAGGAAATTGTCTCCCACCACCCCGAAAAATCCAAAATTGGTTAACGAGGAAATTATCTCCCGACAGCAAATCGTTACAATTGGTGTCATAAATACCTGATGTATTTTTCACGTCCAATTAAACAGATAAATTGAATAGGTTATAATAAAATATTATAACAAAATGGATAATAAAATACGCAACAAATTGGAATCTTGTAATGTCTTTGTTGAAGAATTTTACGATGTTTCTACAGCATTAAAACACTGTAAAATGACAATACTATGTGATATCGAATACATGAAATATCAGCGTAATTTATTACGCTGCGATAAAAACGTTGCATTTACAATATTAAACCGGCAATTATGTCGCCGGTATAAGTATCAAATTTATGTAATGAAGCGACTAAATAGGATCGGAGAAACACTACCGAAACATTATCAAACTAATTTTATAAAACAGATTAAAATCAAAGATTCGTTTACGGATATGCGTTTCTACGATATCACTTTTAACGAAGAAATTGGAAAATTATTGGAAGAAATTGGAAATTGAACAGAAAAAAAACAACTATTAGAGAAAATGGATAATACAATACAATTGGAATTGAAAGTTTTTAATAACTGTGTTGAAGAAATTTACGAAGAATACGGGGGTTATAGTCCTATATATAAATTCTATAAAATGAGAACACTAGGCGATATCGAATATATGAAATACCAGCGTAATTTATTACGCTCCGACAAAAACGTTGCATTTACAATATTATACCGGCAATTATGTCAACTATCAAGAGGCAAATACGAACATTAAGACAGATAATGCGTATCGGATATGAAACTAAGGCGTATTATATAAAACTATTAAAACCCAACGATTCGTTTACGAACGTACATTTCTACGATATCACTTATAAATGTATGTTGTAATCACAACATCAAGCAGACGACAATGTTTCACTTACACGTGTTATAAACATGCAAATTATGTGTCCTACCTTACACGTATATTAAGTGTCCATTTTATAGAGAGATTACACGATTACGTCGTCCGGGATGAAACATAAACACACTGTAATATATACTACACACACGTGGGTGTGTATTACACAACCCGCTATCGATATTCCGGAAGTACATTGTGATTGGTTGGCATGTTTTTTATTTTTTTAATTTTACTTTTAATAATTTAGAACGTTATAACCTATATTATTAAATAAAAAATGAACTTGTTATATATAAAACAAATAAAAATAAACGAGTAAATATTTGGTATTGCACAACACGGTTTTAGCTTCATATATATAAAATTAAGAACAATAATTTGTCTTGGGGGACGCCCCTTGATGAAAAATGAGCGCTCAGTGCTTCCGTGCAGGCACTTCCAAGGTTGCCTAGAATTTCGACACTGGTTCCTAGATCAGCCGATAGATGGGGGTGTGCTGTACAGGCAGCTATTACACCCGGCTAGCCACAACATGAGACGAGCAAGACAAAGACAAGATCAGAGAAGGTGGCTAGCCGGGTGGGCCCAGAAGGGTTTTGCTGGCGTGGGTTCGAGCCTCGGTAGGACCTAAACTTTTTTTTTTATAATTATTAATAATTTTCTTAATTAATTCTTTAGAATTATCAAAATTATTAATTAATAAATTGTTTACTGCACCAATATAATTAATTAATTATTTTTTAAAACCACATTTGTAGGGATAGAAATAAATAAAAATGTTTAGCTCCAACCGCGGCGCGAACCCACGACCCTCGTCTCTATAGAGTATCTCCTTAACCCACACGACCACGTAGGCTGTTATGATAAACATTACCTAGTGTTGTACAATTATCAATTACGACAATGTTTCAATTACACGGGTTATGAACCATGCGTAAATTGATAGCCAAGGTAAACAGAGCCGAGTGTATCAATTACACAGACGGTGTGTACAGTGTAATCCTCGACTGAATTTGTAATTCTCAGTGAAAAACACATGTTGTATAGGTATGTAAATTTGTTTACTGCACCAATATAATAAATAATTTTGAAAAAATTATGAAAATTATAAAATTAAGAAAATTAGAAAATTAATTATTTTTTAAAAAATTATTTTATAAAATATCACAATGGTGCTGTCACATTTCCTCCGACTTTATTTCCAAGTTTTACCCTAAATTTATTTTTACCCAATCAGTACACTCAATTTTGGGCCATTGGCCAAAACGGTGGCGCGCGCCTGACTTCTTATATCATATCATTTTTTTAATTCTTCATATTCATTTCTTCCCACCACGGATTCAAACTCTAAATTTGATATTTTCTTATCGGCCAATGCTTTGGACACCATAACGTCGATGCTATTTTTCTTAGACCTAGCGAGATACGGATATTCTATCATGTTTTCTACTTTTTTTCTCGAGTTTTCCACCCACCGCCCTAATTACCATACAAAGTGTTCCAGATAAAACGGTAATTCCACTCAAAACCCCTGCAAGTGGAACCATTACAATTGTAGATAGCGTTGCAGCAGTCCCCGCCCCACACACACAGAAACACTTGCCAGAACCGTACTAGATGCTTCAGCTATGTTTGCCCCGCGCGCTTATATTTTTTAGCGTGTCTTTTTCTATTTGCACATTCTCTAACTAAAACATCCTGCATAGCGACGATATTATTCAACCTAAAATCTGAACTTCTTTCGTTAATTGGATATAGTGTTGGGGGAGTGGTATTGAGAGTTGGATACAGTGTTGGTGGAGTGGTATTGAGAGTTGGATACAGTGTTGGTGGAGTGGTATTGAGAGTTGAATATAGTGATTCATTCATATTTAAATTTTAGTTCAATATATTAGTATTTACACAATAAGTTCAATTAACAATGAGACAATAGTGGAAGAACTCTCTGAGTCACGATTTTCGTAACAAAGTTAATAACATACCTTGGGAAAGTCTAATTCGATCATTACCGGCGAACGAAACAATCGTCGAACTATCTCCAGAGATTTTAGTGACTCCAAACCCCGTTCTTCCCCATCTACTACAATATTTATCGCGACCGCGCCCACAGGTTTACCATTAGATTACCCGAGCAGACCGCCATTTGGATAACTTCACCTGCAGCTGTCATAGTGTATCCCCATATTTATTACTCGCTTTGGCACCGAACGAATATTCATAGTGCCCCACAACCAATGGGCCCCGCTTCTCAGCCCAAACTGTTATGACACGTTTTGGTGTTTTCATTGTTTTCACTATTCCGGCAAGCGCCCTGTTTGCGTTATATGCCTCAGTACGAATCTCATAAAGAGGCCCTCCTCAAGAGCTTTGGTCGCGGCTATACGATCATGTTTCAGTTTATCGGTTATTTTTCCATCTAGTTCGGTAAGTGCCGCTTCTCTGCTGAGAGAGTCCTCTAAGCGCAACGCATCATAAGCCTCCGTAATGGTCGCCTGGTGGACTTCTAAGGCTTTATCAATACCCGACCGGGCCTCTTTTTTGAAAATTCGGTTATTTTTTTCATCTAGTTCAGCAACCGCCGCCTCTTATGAGAGAGTCCTCTGAGCGCAACACCTCATAAGCCTTCGCAATGGCTACCTTGTGGTCTTCTCGGGCTTTCTCAACCCCCGACCGGGCCTCTTTTTGAAATTCGGTTATTTTTCATCTAGTTCGGTAAGTGTCGCTTCTCTGTTGATAGAGTCCTCTAAGAGCAACACCCTATAAGCTTCCGTAATATCCGCCTGGTGGTCTTCTCGGGCTTTCTCAATACCCGTTCGGACTCCATCAAGATCAAACCGGGTTCTCTTTTTTAAATTCGGTTATTTTTTCGTATATTGTCAGTAAGTGCCGCTTCTCTGTTGAGAGAGTCCTCTGAGCGTAACGCCCCATAAGCCTCCGCAATGGCCTCTTTGTGGTCTTCTCGGACCCCCTCAACCCCGACCTGGTCTCTTTCAGAAATTCTGCTATTTTACCGTCTAGTTCGGTAAGTGTCGCTTCTTTACTATGAGAGTTCTCTAAGCGCAACGCATCATAAGCCTCCGCAATGGCCTCCTCAAGGTTCGACTGGTGGTCTTCTCGGACTTTATCAATACCCGACCGGGTCTCTTTTCGAAATTTGGTTATTTTTTTATCTAGTTCAGTAAGTGCCGCTTCTCTGATGAGAGAGTCTTCTGAGCGCAACACCTCATAAGCTTCGTAAGGTCCGCTGGTGGTCTTCTCGGGCTTTCTCAATACCCGACGTGGCCTCTTTTCGAAAATCGATTATTTTCCCTGTCTAATTCAGCAAGTGTAGCTTCTTTGCTGAGAGAGTCTTCTAAGCGCAACGCATCATAAACCGCCGTAATGTCAACCTGGCGGTCTTCTCGGCTTTATCAATCCATTCCGGGTCTTTTCTAATTTTGGTTATTTTTTAACCTAGGGTTCCGTAGTTCTTCCTTTTTCTAAATTTTGGTTATTTTTTTCCAGTTCCGCTTTTTTAGTTCCGTTTGTTCCGTATGCGTTTCTTCACGACTTTGTGTATTCACAGCCAGGGCATATTCTCTAAGTTGTGATAGTAGACTTTTGTGAATATCGTCCGTGGCCCTCGATATAGTTCTATTGATCAAGGCCTTTGTTTTTTGGGTAGTTAAAAAGTCGCCCTCTGTCGGGATGAATCCCCCTTCTGCCGGTTCCAAATTATTTGAATTTGTCACCCAATCGGAAGAACTACCTGGTCCGTATATACTCATAATGTTGATAATATATATTACGAACATACGTTTAATTCTAAATAATTAATTTGAAATTTCTAGGACATACGAAATCGGGTAATCGTTCTTCAACTCTCGCCCTTTATCATCAAGAATAGAAATCTTCAACTCGTGGATGTGTCCCGATTCCAAAAACTTTCATCTCGGGGTGTGGGAAGTCTAAGGTCACAGTCTCGCCATAGAAACAGTCGCTGGCGGGACAGTTTTAAGTAATGTGCTGGGGGATCCGTCTACCGTGTTGTACGATGTGTTCACCCGATCAAGGTGCACCCCGAGAGTTTTCGTGAAGGTGAAGTCCACCGGATTATCACCGACGTACTCACCCGTGGTAAACACTCCTTTGTTTGAGGAGTATGTCTCTCTAAAACCGAGTTGAATACCCAACCCCGGGGAGACCACTACCTCATTATCAGTGCTGATGGTCATTGTTGCGAGCCCGGTAGCCTTCGATACTGTGAGGTTGATTATACCGTCAAGCTCTGAGTTGACAAAATCTTTGAGCTGTCTTATTCCCCACAGCCCGTGAGGCAGCTTTACACCTAATTGTTGTCCATCCTTCACATAGTAAAACCCTTCGCTCTTCCCCACATTCTGCCACCCAACCGTGAAGGTGATTGATCTAAGGCCTACACGGCGTTTTCCACAGCAGTTGTCTATTAATTTTTGAAGTTCACAACTCCCTTTTTGAACATTAGTTATAGTAGCAAACATAATAATATCTTTCAATGGATACCAAAGCATTTAGCTTTAACTCTAATGTAAAGTACGCGGTCGGAGGTAAATACACACAAAAAGACGTTGTTAACCCCCTTGTACACCCAACCGTAACGGTTAGACCGGACAGTGGCTTTGCCACCAACTTCCCTAATATCTTTGAACAATATAGGCTGCCCAAGATTACTACGATGGAGGTGGTAAACGGGTGGAAAGCAACACCGATGCAGTTTTGGCAGAACCAAATAAATTTCGCTGTATGGTGCGCAACAGCCGGGTGTGGAGTTTCATATAAAGACCATCTGACATCCAAGAATGTCATGCTCCGAAGTGTCTACAACTTTCACACGTATTATACTATTAGGAGGATTCTCAAAGAACTAGGTATTTCACTACCTCAAGACGACGCCTGGGATCCCATTTCCAACGCATACGACCGTATGGCCTTTGAAAGACTGTGTAACGAATTTAACGTTTCAAAAGACGCGGACTGGAGACAGAAAGCATTTCCTACCAGCACCGGCCTCGGGGACGTTCTCATTCACGGCCAGTCCGGGAATTGGACACAGACTGATTTTAGACACGATCACTCCGGTGACCACATCGTCAGTCGGAACGCCGGGAATTTTGACCCGCGACTATGACTTTCGGGCCGGAAGTGTCTGGAGGTCGGCACTGTGGCGTGTTTTCTTGTAAAATGTTACCTCCGAAACTGGCTCACGTCGATTACATACAGCAGGCTGCTGAGGTTCAGAAACGCGTGGGGTACATTTATGTTAGATACGGGTCTAGGGTTCACGCAGGCCGGGGTTACTCGCGTCAATGACTCCATTCGCACGTACGTCTGGGCCATCCTCGGCGCACAGAAGCAAACTCGCAGTTCTATACTGGGCATTGGGAACAGCGTTTGATGCACAAAAACAATTCTTGGCACTTGTAGAGGAGCCATCTCAGCTAGGGTGGACCTGGAGAAGGCGATCCAGAATTATCAAGACGTTTTGCAGAATGCCAGCACCCCAGTAGACTATGTATTTGGAATAGGTCTTTATATGGCGCCGAGCAATATGATACTACGAGACGACCGGTTGACGGTTACAATAATCAGATCGTAATCGCCACCGCCAATCAAAAAAATAGGCCACAACGGTAACGTGAACACGGATATCATCAAGCGCACCCCCAACAGTGGAACCGATTTCATAAAACACAAAATGGATACACCTCCACCAATTCGTAAATCGAACCAGTACCCCAATTCGTAAATTGGATGAACCATCGAGATCCATCAACAGACCAATCGCGATTGGAGAAACACCAATCAATTACAAATTGGGTGAAATTGGAAGCAGGAACAACACACGAGGAGGAGAAATTAGGGCTCGTCATCACCCTCGTGGCGATCGGATTATTTACGCTTTGGTTGTAGGAACTCTCTGAGAGGAATAATAGGAGACCGGCGATTGCCACGATTAAAGCCCAAGTATTATTGGCGAGCCATCCGACCGTTTTTGATAATATAGATAGCAAGTAAGAAACGATACTTCCGATCAGTCCAGGTAGTGCGGCAGCCAACTTTCCTGCTACTTTAGCCAGGAGATTGGCGAGGGCTTTTAGTTGTTTTTTTATCCATTCTTTTACCCCACCGGATGGTGCTGGTGCTGGAGCTGGAGCTGGTGCTGGTGCTGGAGCTGATGCTGAACCACCCGTGATAGATAGAACTAGAGATGATATAGATAGAATTAGGGTCGATATAATCATGCTGAAAGCCGCGATGACGGTTATTATCGTGACGCCCTTCTCTCTGAACAGAGTGCGAATACGCGCACCGAGTGTAGTGTCCTCGTGCAGGACCCTCGAGATTGTTTCGCGGTTCCGACTTAATTGACCGGAAAGCGTCTCACGGTTAATCGAGGCAGCCTCCAATCGAGCTTCTCTTTCGTCCCGCAACGACCGCAGGAGTTTGTTGATCCGCTCGGTAGATTCTCTATCGCCCCGTGCTTCCTTTATTTTTCTTTCTTCTAGAGCGATATGTTTGTCCAGCACTGAGAGTTTGGAGAGGTTATTGAGTTGTTTGCAGAACCTTATCGAGTCCCCGGAGTTCGCGGCGCCTGAATGTCTTCAAGCACTCCGAGAGCTCGAGCGAGGAGTACTCCATATCGCTTCAATGAAGAGGCGCTGAGGAACTTTTTTGGGTCGTTCTTGTACGTCAGCAACTTCCAGGTATTGCCCCATTTAACCCACAGGTCTCCTCTTTTAGTGCTGCAGAACTGCAACGGGGCATCAATGTTCCGTTTAGACACTATACTCTTCCACCGTTTCACCAGAGCATCCGTTACCTCGGTAGACGCCAGCTCATTCTTGGAAATCCCCTCAGGAATCTTGCGACCGCCCGCCCATACCGGAGTTTTGGATTTGGCCTCCCACGTTTCGAAATGTGTACTCGCCTCGGGCGGGTGCTCTATGAAGGACGTTTCGCCGAGCATATTATCGAAGTAGTCATCACCGTCCAAGCCCTCTCCGCGGGTATATAGATCCATATAATCATCATCATCATCATCATCTACTAGGTAATCGTCTCGGTCGCCCGTAGTGCGATCGAATTCGTCCATGCCAATATCGAGACCAGCCATCTTTAATAATTATTATTATATTAAAGACAAAACAATACAGGTTTAATAGTTTCAATAAAATTAATTATGTCTTCGAGTCAATACGGTCGCAAACTCAATCCATACCGCAGACTGCGTGAGCCCTCGGGGCAAAAGGCGTGAGACAGAGTGTCGTTATTACGAACAACCCATCGACGATCGACCAGAACCAGCAGCTCTTAGTCCGCTTCCCCAACCTCGGAGCTAACGACGTCATTGTGCCGGGTACTGTTCGCCTAGCTTTCACTATTTCGCTAACGTCGACGGACGCGGACCGAACCGTCGTTCAGAACCTGGGTCGCGCCATCGTCAAGAAGACCATGATAAAGATTTCTGGTAATGAGGTGATGTCGATCGACGACAGCGACGTCTACCATTGCTATCAGGACCTGTGGAAGACGACTCACACGAGCGTGAAAACGCTGTCTATCAAGGTATTGACACCAGCAAAAATAAGAACGTAACCAGACTTAGAATCGGGGCTGCTAACAAGGTAGATAACAACGCTAGTGACAACGCGGTCGCGGGCGCTTACGGCAACCGCTTCTACATCCCCGCTCGACTTTGAGTTGCTGGAGAGTCACATGCCCTACTATCAGAGCGCTTTGGCTGACCGCCTTGAATACGAACTAACGTTCAACGACTACGGCCGAGTTATCATAGCCAGCGACATGTTATCGACGTATACGATCGATAATGTTTCGCTGGAGTACGACATGGTCACGATGCCGAACTCGCGCGATTGATCAGAACCCAGTACGCCGGGCGCGTTGCCATACTTTACGACCGAGTTCTTCGCCATCGTAAGATGCCGAAAGACAAAGGCGACACATTGTGGAATATTAACGTCAACGTACCCGCCCACTCGATGAAAGGTATACTGATGCTGTTCGAGGAGGCTCGGGTAGCGCTCGGTGTTAGAAAAACCGACAGATTCTATAAAATCCCCAAAATCACGAAGGTAGAGGTGACGATCGAGGGAGTCCCCAATCAACTCTACAGCGCGGGTCTTCGCGCGCACCAGCAGTGGGACGAAGTAAGAAAGCAGTTTGCTGCCGGCTCTAAGCGCTCTCCGGAGGTTGCAGCAGTTGCCAAAGACTGCATCTCTCGGCGTCTCCCTCGCGGAGTTCCTGAATACCAAATACGCATTATGGCTAGACATGCGAGCCAGCGACGATGACCAAATACACGGTAGCAGACGCCAAGTTGAGAACGCTAGTGAGGGTGTGACGATCCAGATAACCAAAGAGGCGGACGGAGCCGGGCCATTGAACGTTGTATTATATATAATTACAGACGCACAACTCAACATCGAAGATGGTCGATACGTATCAGCGATCTACTAAATCTAACGATTTATTAATACATAATTTTGAAAAAATTAAGAAATCTATCAATCAATACCAATTCACGATTGGAGATGCTCACTCTGCCATAATATGTGGGCAGACAGGATGTGGAAAAACGGTTTTCATCCTAGACTTGCTCGAGGAGTCCTACCGCGATGCCTTTCGTCACATTGTGATCCTGTGTCCCACTGTGCGGCACAACGATACTTATCAGCGGCGCCCGTGGATATGGACCGACCCTGAGGTATACGTTATTGACCCGGGTGATAGGCTTCACGATTGGTTGCGTGGTTTATACCAAAGATTCCAGGGTGAGCCCACCCTATATGTGATTGACGATTGCTCGGCCAAGGCGGCGATGACCAAAAAGAAGGACATGCTCTCGAGCTCGCATTTTCTGGCCGCCATGCGAGGCAAAGCGTATGGATCTCCACTCAAAAATACAACGCCGTCCTCAAGGATCTGCGCGAGCAAACGAAATGGGTCGCCCTCTTTCACTGCAAGGACCGAGACTCATTCGATGACTGTCTTCGAGAGAATGACGTTATCCCAACGCGCGAGGAGCGCCTGAAGGTTCGACAGATGCTTTCCGAAACTAAGCACGCCAAGCTTCTGCTAAAGACTGATCAACCAACTGCTTATAAAGTTATCAATTAATTAATTAATAATTTTGAAAAAATTAGGAAAATTACAAAGTAATACGCTATTGCAATGCTTAACAATGCTTAGCAATTGCTGAACAATGCTTAGCAATTGCTGAACAATGCTGAACAAATACTGAACAAATGCTGAACAATGGTTAACAATGTTAACAATTTGGTGCTCCGCTGCGAGCTTTGTTGCGAGCATAATGGTGATCATAAGTATCGGGTGGTGCGCTTGGCAATATGTTAAAGTGATGAGACTTGTTAGAATAGTTAAATTACTAATTTTGAAAAAAATGAACTGCGACGAACTTCTCGATCAGCTAATGGAAGAAACCTCAACTCCGACTGCCAACATTCTGAAAGATAATGAAACATCAACTCCGACAGAGCAATCGGAATCGGGGGTTGGTATTGGGTTGAGTGCAACGACTCCGAATGAAAATGCGGCGCGACGAGAGCGGCTAGCTGCGCTGGTTGCTGGGGGACAATCAGAGCATTATCTCGGTAGGCGTCTCTCAGTTTTTCAGGTGGATAAGATGTCAGATGCGGAGATCGATAAAATGTATGCGAGATACGAATCCAAATTGGGAGCAGAGATGACAAAAACTCTTGGATCGGCGGCTATTCATTTGCACGCTACCACCGTTAGTATACTTCTCCCTATACCAAACACCGAAGGGTTGATTCACGATCTAGAGACTGACCCTTTTATAGGACACACTCTTAGAACAGCCTGCTGCTCAATTTATCACAAGTTTGGAATGTACGTAGCTCCGCTAACAACCGCGTTGACCACGGGTAAACACTGTCAATTTGGACATATATGCCCACGAACTATAAGCCCTGAAAATGATGACACAAGACACACCCACGAGAGTGACGGAGTTGAACCAGATTGCTCCAACACAATCGAACCAGAGTGTTACTCCGCCACTGGATGACATACCGCATATAAAAAATCCCAAAAGACAGGCAGCTGGGCGGGCGGCGGCTGCCACCGAAAAGTTAAACAAGATAAAATACTCGCCGAGCTTCGAGAGGCTAAACAGTCGTTGCTATCGGGGACGGAGACAGCAAAACACTGAAGACAGAGTTGAGTACAACAACACCCCCAATTCACGAATTGGAAGCACACTCAACACCCAATCGAGGTTGGGCGAATCCGATTGAACCAAATTCGTGAATTGGAGTTGGGTTGTTGGTGGTGGTCTGGCAGTTGTTGGTGCCCTGTGCGTGTGGAAATACCCCATATTATCGAAAAAACAACCAGCCAGTGTTCAGAAGAAAGTTACGAAACACCAATCGCGATTGGATGCGCCCCATTTAAACATTGATCGCGACCCCTTTTATATGCAATAATTATAACAATGGCTGAACAAGATGGTAAAATGTTAGTGAATGCGCTTTATCACGCCGTGGTGATATCGGGTTTCAGTATCGGGTATGCTCGACTATCAAAGATGGCCCTAGGAGGAACCGCTCCCAAATTGGACTTTACTGTGAGAGACGTAGGGCTCGCGACCTTAGATGTAGCGGCCGCAGTTTGGACCCGAGATTATCTAGTTAAAGCTGGAATTTACCAGTTAATATATGGAAATAAATGGCTTCAATCGCAGTAATAGTAGGTGGTGCGCTTGTAAACGCATTGGCGTTCAGCGGTTAGCAACTTTATATTCTCTAAAATGAAAAGCTCGAACGTGGATGAGGAGCGTAAGCGCCATGATTTAGCTGTAGAACAACTCAATAGCGCAAGGAAGCGTGGTCGAAAAAAAACGAAACGCCCATCTGGACTGGGTCAATGAAGAGCTTCGCCGCGAAAATCACGCCGCGCAAACTTTTCAGAACGTTGAAGAAGCCAACCGCGAGTACGCGCTGGCATATCCGCACAAAAGTCTCGATCCAATGGATCCGAGCCCCAACTTTCAGATTTCTATGTACCATCAGAGGCCCAAAAGGACCGCGAGATCGCGTTCATCGTCGTGGGAATGGGTGTGGTTGGGCTCGTCGGCTACTATATTCAATCGAGATTTTAAATTAATTAATTAAAACAATTTTTTTTTATAAATATATATATATAGAATATACGATGTTAGTTGACGAACTTTATGACGCTATGATCGATGTAGGCTACACTGCCAAAAACATCGTTTACCTGGTGCAAAGAGTATGATTCGTCTGGCCCGAGATTGTCTCGAGACGTGGCGCGAGGACGAAAAAGAGGCCACCCTTTTCGCAAAGCGGATGTTAGATTCCTCCATCAACTCCCAATCGAGATTGGATGAATTAGATTCCCCTCTCCTGTTCCAACCCAAACGCGATTGGGGCTGCAGTGAAACTTCCAACAAAGGTTTATTATTAACGACGCAGTTACCGGACGAACTGGCGAGGGCATGTTGGAGATTGTCCGATATATTAGAATACTTCGCATACGATGAACACGCGCAAACTTGATACCAAACTAACGCGCAAGCTGTCAAATACATACTATAGCCCACGCGGCTACTGGAAGGGACTCGCGGCCATCAAGAACTCGCGGCGGCGACCAAGGTTTCAGAAAACGCTGTCAAGGAATGGCTCAAGAAGCAGGCCATCTGGCAGATCTATTTACCCGCTCACAATATTCCGCGCCCAAAATTCGACGTGCGGTGCCGAACCAAGTTCACAAGCGGATCTCCTGTTTCTACCTCACGATCGCGTCGGTCGCAAAATGTACAAGTACGCACTGACAATCGTTGACGTAGCGAGTCGTTATAAGGGGGCTGAGCCGTTGGCTACTAAAGAGTCTAAGGAAGTGGCCGAGGCTCTTTCCCGAATATATAAGAGGAGTCCTCTCAAATGGCCGAATCTTCTCCAGGTCGATCCCGGCCGCGAGTTCATGGGCGCGGTCTCTCATCTATTGTCTAAGCATAAAGTTTCTATCAGACGCGGCCGCGTCAACATCCACCGGGACCAGGGGATCGTGGAACGCTTCAATCGAACCCTGGCTGAGAGACTGTTCGGACACCAATACGCCAAAGAACTTGTAGACCCCCATTCACGATCGACCGAGTGGGTGGCCAGACTGCCCGCCGTGGTCTCCGCACTGAACGGAGAGGTGACCAGATTGATAGGTAAGAAGCCTGTAGATGCTATCAAGTTTAAAAGGGTGACGAGCAAGCCCTCTGCCGTCTCGCGCGGGCGACCCGTTGGTTTAGAGGAGCAGCGGCTTCCATCAGATATTGACGTCCGGTACCTCTATCAACAGGGAGAGCTCGAAGGTGGCAGCCGCCGCGCGACTGATCCCGTGTGGTCAATGAATGTATATCATCTGGATCGCTCTATTACCAAACCCGATGAGCCCGTGCTCTATTATTTGGCTGATGGTCCATCTCGCGGTTTTGTTCGCGAAGAACTTCTTATGGTGCCTTCTGACACCCAGCTACCCCCGGATCGTTAGAGATGTTCGGTATGTATTCCGTCTGGTAACACGCGTCTTTTATCGTAGTATGCCGAGAGTCCTAATTTTTGTTGACAGTACGTTTTCATAACGCCGTCTTTCATTTTAAATCTTCTATTTTGTGCTACATCTATAATGTGTTTTCCATCTTCTGTAGTTTCACTTAGTACTCGTTTATATCTATCCCAATTTAAATTGTTAGTTCTCTTGGACATTCCTTTCGCAGAGTTTTTATTAATTTTAATTTGTTCCAAATTATCTTTAGTGAAATTAATTTTTTCTACGAAATAACACTTACTAGATAACGCTATCGCCCTATCCCCGCTAAATTCCATTTTGAAAAGTCCGGGCTCTCTTTCGCTCCATTTATCCCAAGCCAACCATTTATTTTTTTCTTTTTCAAACTCGTCTAGTAAGTAGGTCTAATCAATTCCTCTATCGTTTTTCCACTAACTCCTATATACATACTATCTGTATCCATCTGTATTAATTCAAAGTCTTCTCTTTTTACGTATTTATCTAGAAATTCGTAGTAAAATTCCAACATTCTCAATTTAGCTAGTTGATAAACCGCTATTCCACAATGGAATGGTCTCTTTATCGCACACCTGGGTTTTCTTGAAGATATTTCGTACGCATCTCCTATCTCTTCCAAATCGTCAAAGAATGCAGATCTTAATGCTTTGTCAACACAGGTTTCGTTTTGTGTATATGTCGTATTTAAATGTCTCTCCGTTGCCTCATTTTTCCACAACACGAGTTTCCTAATAATTTCATTATGTCGGCTACTGGTTTCTTATTTGGTTCTACATCGCCTGTTCGTCTTGCGGCTGCAACTTCTTTTGCGAACCATTCGAATGGTTTTCCGCTAATATAATCTATAACACGATGAACTCCAGTTATTTCTAGGCCGTGTTTTAAATACCATTTCAACAGTGGCGCGTACAGCAATACTTTAGTGGCGGTCATAGATCCCACCAATTTTCTTCCATTTCCTCTAGTTCTTCCAGTATCTTTCAAATATTTTATCATGTGTGTGGGAACTTCATCAACCTCTACTTCTCTGTTTATAAATATTGGGGACATTTCAGAAAACTTATCTTTTAAGTTGTGTGGAACTTCTATATCCACCTCCGCAAACCCAAACCAGTCTCCAGATAAAACTCTTTTACAAAACTTTTTAATAAATTTAGGATTATGTGGGGTATCTATATGGTGTATAGTTTCTCTCCCACACGGCATCTCTTTATTTAACGTAGATAAATATAACGCGTTTGCATCGTACCCCAAAACAGCCTTGCAAGGTTTGTTAATTCCTGTGGAATTAGATCTAATATTTTAAACACCAGCTTCTGCATATCGTGTAAATACTATTGATGGACCACCAACTAGAGCGTCCTTCATCATTTCGTATGTTTCTTCTTTTGGTGCATATAGAGCATCCTCCGGTATAATCGTCTTTGAGATTTTTTGTTCTTTAATGGTTCCTCTCAATAAATATTGTATAGCTACTCCAGGTAGTGTTACCAGCATCTTTGAAAATATCCACACCTCTGTGTTTATAAAATTCACACATTTTTTCCACCGCTTCTAGGAACGGTGCTACATCTAAATCGTTATAATATTTCAACCAATCTCTGAAAGTTTTCATATTATTTTCTTCGAAAATTCTAACGACATTTACTTAATTCTGTTTCATCTATTAACATTTTTCCCAGATAGTTTGGAATACCAATTATTCTATATCCGGTAGTCCTGGGTAATCCAGTTTGTCTGGAGAATCGAACCACTCATAAGGAAAGAAAGATTTCTGTCCTTTGCATTCGTATGCTTTTATCCAACTATCGTAACTTACACCAGGTCCTAGATAAAGTATTACATCAAGAAATCTAAACTCTGGAGTAAATAGAAATATTGTTGCGTTTGCACGTTTTCCGACCATTACTTTCTTTGTTGTTGATGCCAGTTCGCCTACTAGGTATTTCTTTATTAAGTTTATATCATACTTACTGCTGTTAAAACCTATAACCGGTACTTGCTCTATCCACTGTTCGATCTTGGCGATTTGGTTTTTACGTAAATATTCCGTATTAAACTTATATCTTGACCACACTTCTTCTCTTAGTATTTTTTCCCCTGACTTTCAAATCTTCTACGAATTTTTCTATAAGTTTTGCGGGATCTTTATCACAAATATGAGTTATCTGTTCCTGAGAAATTATCTCCTATACTAACGCTTACCGGAACGTGCTCGGCTTCGTACTCTAAAACTATTACCGTTAGTTTCAACTTCTGGCTGGAGATACGCCTCAAAATCGTATACTATCTGATATGGATAAAGAGTAGTGTCGCAACCGATCTTATGTCTTTACCCGTTCTTTGAAATTCGCATTCCCACATAACTACTAGGTTGAATTCTTTGCTTCTTCTAATAAATGTATCTCTTCTCATAGTGGATGCGCGTTCTTCTTTTCTATGCTTTGCATGAATCTCACACCCGTGCCAGTACAGCGTGATATTGATATACGGTATTGGTTTCTGGACAGTATCCATCTACTGGAGCTCCTAAAATCCATCTTTCACCTCCGTGTCCACACTGTTCGTGGTGAATGTGAATTCCCTCCCGCTTTTCCACAGAGTACATCCAATCGATCGCGCCATAACTGTTAGAACCTTTTGGATAGAACGCTTTCTCGAACGACGAACGCGGGCGCTCTAAATAATTACCATCGCATATTACTTTTGTCTCACCTCTCATACATGTTGGTCCGTGTCTCTTCATATTACTCGCTTTCGTGAATTTCTGTTTGCAATTATTGCAGGCGTAAATTTTAGATAGGTTTTTAAGGTTTTTTATCAGAAATGCGTGATTATTAAACAGTCTATT
Organism: Conchocele bisecta; assembly: GCA_029237695.1. Classification (NCBI taxonomy): domain Eukaryota; kingdom Metazoa; phylum Mollusca; class Bivalvia; order Lucinida; family Thyasiridae; genus Conchocele; species Conchocele bisecta. Next base: position 122,073,854 of record CM055266.1, read on the forward strand.
GTCATTGGTTTATTACCTATTTCATATAGTGTGCTGGTACCTTTTTCAACCACCATACATTACATTCGGTGGGTTGATATACTTCTATACCGATTTTAAAAAACTCTTCAACCTTTTTCAGATCTAAAAAGAAAAATTGGAATTGGTGAAACCACATTACTACCGAAATATTGCTTACTAAGTTCTTCCGCTTTTTCTGTACATCTGTCAGGTCTGATCTTTTTATCAAGGTGCATAGCTAGACACCTGAACAGACAAAGATCGTCATTATACTTATCTAAAGAATACATACCTTTTTCTATTCCTCAACCATCTGGAAGTTCTCCTTCTGCCGCTTCTTTGGATTGTAGTCCCAAATCTATTCCCCTACTACCCTGTATTAGCTTTACAAAAACCTCTACCCATCTTACAAACTTCCACTTTGTATTTGGTCTGTCTATTTTATCGGACATTATTCGTGTTTGCTCCTTATCTGACAGCCATTTTTTAACGGTTTTCATTGATGATAGTGGTTCGCTACCACCGAGATTTTTGTGAAATATTATAGTTTTAGGTTTTCCATTTTTAGTTTCCTCCATATGTTCTAGCTTGTAAGAATATGAATATCTCAAATAAAAATTGGTTGTTAGATACGGAGCGAGTTTATCGGACATGCGTTCAGACTCGTTAATGTTAATGTTTTTACGAAAGGATAATGTAACTACCCGTCTTCCATTTTACTACCTTTTCCAATGTTTCATCGTGAGCCCCAATATTTTTCTTCACCTTTTTCCACTATCGCGCGAACTATAGATTTTTTCTTATTATTTTGTATTGGGCGTCTCAAATTATTGGTGCTTGAAGGTAATTCTTTAGAATTAATTACACTAGCCCTTAGCTCCGCAATACTTTCTTTTTGAATTCTGTTACCAACTTCCTCCGCTAGTGAGAGGTCTTTAAATACCCCTCTTTTATAGGCGCGGGTAAACCGCTTCATAAACGCCTCATTCTTTGTGGCATTTATCAGCTTTGTCAACCCCCTAACTCTCAATCGTGTACTATAAGTAATCCCTAGAGATTCGGCTTCTCTTCTCAAACTTTCTATTTCCGACGTTATCATATTTTCTGTAATATAACCTATGAAATTTATCTGTTCAATTAGTCTTGAAAACATTATGTTTTTTTCACGACCAATTGAATATAAACATATACATATACATATATAATGGAGTGTGAGACTTGTTGTAAAACGTTTACGCGTAAAGACTATCTACGAAGGCATCTAGCGAGACGTAGAAAAATTCCTTGTGTCCCCCCACAATTTCAATGCCCCAGATGCCCTTGTAAATTCGTTAGTGCACAAACTCTTTGTAGACATAAGCAACTACGCTGTCAGGTGGCTACAGGCGAACGTGGTAGACTAGAGCTGGTAGAATTAGTTGCTGATCTACGGAATAAATTAGCTATATCGGAGGAGGAAAAAAATATGGAGTTGGAATATAGACTATTGCGTGAGGACGCATTTAAATCGGAAACTTATTAGAAGAAATTCATAAATTTACTGTCGAAAAAAAACATGATGTATTTATGACAACGAGACAAAATAAATCCTTTTTAAGACTATCGTTTTATCTGTTCAATTGGACGTGAAAACAACATGATGTATTTATGACACACATTTTGGTGGTGGGAGACAATTTCCTCTTTAACCAATTTTGGATTTTTCGGGAGTGGTGGGAGTAGTATATGGGGGTGGAAATGATACCACCGTAGGTGGTATCATTTTGACTCCCTTTATACTACTCATTAGAATTGTCTCCTTGGAGACAATTCTAATGAAATACCAAGATGTGTTTTCATGGAAAATAAGAAAAATATGCTATATATGTGGTCTGTTTACTATTTTCTGTAGCATGATAAAGGTACCACAAATTTGTTATTGCTTTTTGATACTCGCTACTTCTGATTTCAATTCGGTTTTTGGCAATTTTAATTGGGTATTTACGAATATACGCGGCTTATCTGGAGCTCTGATGCACCATTATTGTCTTCATCCGTCATTAATCTCCATGTTAAGATAGTTGTACCCTTCTTGTGGTGTCTATGGAAATCTGATAAAGAAAATACTAATAAAACAAGAAAATGTGGCCTGTCAGCACACGAATGCCCCCGGTAGCAGACTGGAGAAACTGTGGCAAAGTTAATTAACCAAAAGTGATATGTATTCAATAGCACATTTGTGAAGGCCAAATGTCAAGGTCATATTAAGGGCAGCATGGACGTGCAACATTTGTGCACAAGTCTTATGTAAACTCCGGTAAAAACATGCGTGAAAAGTTCAAAGTTGTGAAGATCAACAGGTCATGGTCATATTAATGACAGCATGGATGTGTGGCATTTGTCCACAGGTGTGATGTATCAAAATAGTAAAGTAATCCATCAAGGATTACAGAAGTTATGACAACTCTTAATGTGTGAAAAAGTTCAAAGTTGTGAAGGTCAAGGTCTTATTACAGGCAACATTGATGTGTGGCATTTGTCCACAAGTGTGATGTATTGAAATATTATGTGTGACATCTGCAAATAATAGACCAATGTTGATGTAGCATGTGTACATGTATATTTACATATCTATACAGGTGTGTAGAAGCAATGTTTTCCATGTAAGCCATCAAAATGTGCTCGTTATTTTCTACCTACATAATAAGGTGCCTTGTTTACTGGCAGTGAGTTATAGGACACATACATGTGGCGTATTGGTGTAAGTAGCTATCTTTTTATATTTCTCTGCGAAACTGCCAAAATTTTACAGGACAAAAATTTACATGAACGAAAAAAAAAAAGTTTTTAAAAATAAAATTGATTTTGTGTGATATTTAACAGCTTTTTGTAAGTATATCAGTCATATAAGAAGGTGATTTTATTGAAGCTTAGAATCGAAAATAAAAAAAAATATTTATAGTCGGACATTCGGTCTGGCGACATCTGGTTTACCGTCGGAAATTTTAAAGGACATGTCCGACGGACCGACGACTTTCGTGGAGACTGCCATAGACTTTACATGGGCGACAAGAAGGGTACAATAACCGTAATAATGTTAATACCCGGTAGTGTTCAAATCATAATCAACGTAACTGTTTTTTAAAGTTTTCCTTCACTATGCCGCAATCATCTGTGATATGACCAACAGCAAATTTTATTTTGAAAACTCGGAAAGGAATTAGCAAATTTATTGACATTTTCGGAGCTACACTAGCATGCCATTTCTCTATATCATATACATATAAATGTAGTTTACTTTTGTTTTTTACTGATCTGACTTTTATATTTGTCTGTTTCCTGTGCTATAGAGACTGGCATCTACATGATTCAAACTGGAACAGAAAAGAATTTAACACACAATCATATTTAAATGCATCCAGCAGATGAACTAATTTTACCCATTACACCACGAGTAAACAATCATCAATTAACTAATGACCAAACGTAGTAAGCTAATCAACGTTAGAAGGTGGCGTAACGACTCTCAGTGACTTGCGCAAATGGCCAGCGTGATGTGCTTAATGAATCGTAGATTAATTAATCAAAATATTTACTTTATTTTCATATATATATGTGAAGTCATATTTCGATGATAATTTTGTGTATTTTGTATTCTTGCATGGTTTGATTAGTATATTTAGGGTACAGGTTTGTAGTATTAATGTCACATTTGGTAGTATATATGTACATGTATGTATATTAACATATATAACGTGGTTAAAATTGGTATAGAGTATCGTGGGATTTACAGTCAAAACGCCCCCAAGTCAAATCGCCCCCAAGTCAAAACGCCCCCGAATTGGTCAAAACACCCCCATCAATTAGTCAAAACACCCCCATTTTGGTCAAAACGCCCCCATCTTCAAATGTTTAGTGTCAAATAATTAACTTATTCTGGTGGTTTTTATGGGTGTTTTACTATACTAGACTATTTTCATTTCAGGTACGCGTTGTGTACGAAGTACAAGAAGAATTATGGCGACGATATAATTATTATTGCATAATTTCTGAATTATTTCTTCATGTGTAAATTTGTGTTTTCTTTGCGTATGTGTAATTTTTGAGTGTTCAATGTTAATTATTGCATAATACATCAGTTGATTTTGTTATTGTATTTCTATTAGCATGATTAAATGATTAAATGATGTATTGGCGTGTGTGTGTTTGTGCGTGTTCTGTGTTATTATCCCGTTGACAGGCACCTGTCTTCACATTTTTTTTTTATCTTAAATTTAAGGGTAGGAATTGGCTCGAGGACCTTCCAAACACCTGTCTTCACACTTATTTAACCACTTTTATCCCGTTAATCACGTGTTCAGAATGTAAGCTTTAATCTGATTGGTCATTCAAGAAAAACGTCACAAGGAAATCCCGCGGAAATCACTTAGAGTAACCCCATATTGCTGTAACACAGCTAAAAATATGTCCGAGCATCTCGCAACGTCGGCGAAAGTGGGTCAACATCGGTGTATTCAAATCGTGTTCTAGGTACTAAAATCTGGTTATTTATCGTAAACACTACAATACAAGAACGAAATAATGATTATTATTGAATTCATCTGTAAAAAATGGTTTTTAATCTGATTATATATAGAATTTGTGAAATAAAAACGTTTGATTTTCATAATGAGGCAGCCGAATTACAGAATTACGACAACGTACTGAAGCCCCTACTGTTGAAATCGCATGGATTTCATGGATAGCATACGAACGTAACTACGTACGAAACGACCCAGCGCGAACGGGAATACGGGCGAAACGACCACGGTGCGAACGGGATGTGCGAAACGACGCAGTACGAAACGACCCAGCGCGAATGGAAATACCGGCGAAACGACCCACGGTGCGAATCGGGTTACGGACGAATCGACACGAGCGAGAAGCGCTCAAACCCGCTGGGGATCCTGAATTTCAGTCTAGATTTCAATGCTGTTCTGTTTTATCTTTTCTTTTTTTTTTACAATTGAATTCCCGATCATTTTTTTTCTTTTTTCGAAACGTATTTTCATTCGATGAAAATAATAAAAACACGAGATTTCCTCTCTTTTTTGTTTTCGTCTTTCACAAAAATTACACTCGGCGCTCTTGTAAACCAAGAAATAAAAAAAGGAGTAGCCTTACTAGTTAACAGGGTTGGCCGGGAAATACCGGGGGCGGAAATACCGGGAAATATGATTTTTTATGTTATTATTTCATAATTAAAGTTATTTAAATTAAATTTTAAGCTCAGTAATAGTTAATTAAACAACCAACATGCAGTTCAATGCGATAACTACATTATTATACCCACTTTTTTAGGGAAAAAAAATGGGTATATTGTTTTCGTCACGGGTGTCCGTCCGTCCGTACGTCCGTCACTCGAAAAACTTTTTCACCTTCATACCTACGCGCCTGATATTTGGTATGTAGCTTCGTTATGATGTGCAGATGCGTAAAGTGAATTCGGATTTTGGATCCGACCCTCCATCATGGATTATCTCCCCCTTTCGGACTCACAATTTCCCATTTTTTCCTTCTAACTCGAAAAAAACATACACCTTCATTCCTACGCGCCTGATATTTGGTATGTAGCTTCGTTATGATGTGCAGATGCGCAAAGTGAATTCGGATTTTTGATCCGACCCTCCATCATGGATTATCTCCCCCTTTCGGACTCAGAATTTCCCTATTTTTCATTGTAAGTCGAAAAACTTTCTCACCTTAATACCTACATTTCTGATATTTGATATGTAGCTTCGTTATGATGTGCAAAGTGAATTCCGATTTTTAATCGGACCTTCCATCATGGATTATCTCCCCCTTTCGGACTTAGAATTTCACTATTTTTCCTCGTAGGTCGAAAAACTTTTTCACCTTAATACCTACGCGTCTGATATTTGGTTCGTAGCTTTGTTTTGATGTGCTGATGCGCAAAGTGAATTCGGATTTTTTATCCGACCCTCCATCATGGATTACCTCCCCCTTTCGGACTTAGCATTTGGGGAAACGGGTGGGTATATGCGATGGGCGCGCCATCGACTTTTTTCTAGTATAATATATTTGAAAACAAAAAAAATTAAAAAAATTAATAATGAAATAAAAAGTACACGATGAACCAATTATGTTTTGTTTTCATTCACCAAAGTCAAAACACCCCCTAGTCAAAACGCCCCCAATTTGACTAAACCACAATCAAACAGGTCATGTTTATTGAAAAAACGGACTTGTTTATCATGTTAAAAAGGCTCATACATGTCCACTGAATTACTATACAAATACAAATAATAATGACAAAATAAAATCGTATGTAAAAAAAATAAAATTATGGGGGTGTTTTTTGGGGAATTCTGGTCGTTTCGTCTAACTGCCAGTTCGTCTACCTTATTTTATATAGTAGGTGATAAGTCGTTTCGTCAACATGTATTTATATAGTAAACGAATATCGATTTTTACCTGTAGTATATTTGTGTATTACGTCTGGATAATTTGATAGTTGTTAAGAGGAGAACATGTTATGCTAATTAAAAATGTTGAGTAGTTGACTAGATGATCAGTTCATTCGATAAATTAATTGATTAGCTGTTCAGTTCAGCTAACAATAAATGAGTGATTAGCTGATCAGTAGTCAGCTTGTGCTCATATTAATTGATTAGTGCCATGTCTCTATTAGTTATTGTGCTCATATTAATTGATTAGTGCCATGTCTCTGTGTATGTATAAATATTCAGCATTTTGTATTGCCCATCACATTCAATCATGGATCACCCATACCTACGCTGTAGTAAAGAAGTCAGGCCACGTATGCATGCCGTATCTTGCGACGAAACGACTTCTCAATTACTATATAAAATAAGGTAGACGAACTGGCAGTTAGACGAAACGACCAACATCCTTTTTTGGGGGTGTTTTGACCAAAGATGGGGCGTTTTGACCAAAATGGGGGCGTTTTGACTTGGGGGCGATTTGACTTGGGGGCATTTTGACCTGCTTCCGTATCGTGGTTCCAGTACTGGTCGAGTTTCGATTTGAAATCATTCACGTTATTAGAGTTCACAACATACTTCGGGAGTGACTTCCAATCGTTTATTATCCTCTGTGAAAACTGTTGTCGGCGAAATGATGTTATACAACGTGGTTTGGCCAGTTTATAATCATGTCCACGAGTCCTCGAATGGCATATTGTAAAGAATCTGTCCGATGCCGTGATGGAATGCCTTCTATACCGCGAATAATCTTAAAAGTCTGGATCATATCCCCTCTTCTTCTCCTATGTGCTAATGTTGGTAGTTTAAGTTCTTTCAGTCTGTCTATATATTCAAGGTCCTTCAGCTGAGGTACAATCTTGGTTGCTCGTTTCTGAACTTTTTCCACACTAAAGTACCCAATTCATATTAAATGTCAGTTGTTTAAAATTATAAGAGACTTTCCAAATGGAGGAACATCTAGCCTAAAAATTCCATATCTCCGACTTCCAAAATAGCTTCGATAAATTATGCAAAATATCATACCCCACCCATCGATTTTTATAAAGAGGGAGATCATAAAATTGAATTTTAGTAAAATCCACACATTGTGTATAGCTAAATATTATTTTATACTATTCTATTGTATAAAAAGACACGAACTATTAAAAACATGTGTACTTTTTGTGAAAAATGTGTGCTTTACCTCCAGAAATATAAACCATCTTGATACTTTATTTTGCTGACTCTCACTTCCGGATCTAGTGTCAACCAGACGCACTATGAACAAAAGTAATGCGTTGCAAGGTGCCTGGTCAATTCGTACCCAACCATCTCGTACCCATACCATTTCGTACCCAGTTTTGGCCATTTCGTACACATAGTCAACTCTGAACGAAGCCATATGAAAGAGTTGAAAGAGAACTTGGGTCTATTGGGGAGTTGGCTAACTGCAGAAATGCAAACAACATTCCAGTGGATATCGCCCGTAACAACGACTGCGTACAGCACGAGAGTGTTTTGCAGAGCTATATTTCCACAACGATGGGATGAGGATTGTTCTCAGTATGTACACACCTCTGATTACATTACAGGCGCGGATCCAGGGGGAGGGGGGTTCCAGACGCCGGACCCCCCCCCCCCCCCCCTCCCCCCCCCCCCACCGGCAAAAAAAGAGAAAACAATCTACAATAAAAAATCTTCATTTTAAAGTGTGAATTCGTGGCCTAGGTGTCATGAAATCGCATCTGCGGCGATCTGGCATTTACAAATTTCGTGGTGGGGGACCCCCCAGCCCCCCCCCCCCCCACCCCCCCCCCCCCCCAGACTTTACGATGCGCATCGCGCTTACGCGCTCGCGGAGATCGGCTATGTGGACTTGCAATTACAACGCACACCCCCCCCCCCCCCTGCAATTATTTCGGTATCCGCGCCTGCATTACATTAGAGTTATGACAATTAAAGCAGTATTTCCAAATTTTCATTTTAAGGTATACGTAGCTTGAAATAATAGTCAAGTTTTACGGTAGGGCATATGATCGTCAATATAACATATACATACATAACTTCTACTTACCTATGTTATAATTAATTTATAAACATATATGTAATATACTCGTATATATGTGAAGCAAGTAATAATTCATAAAAATACCTCTACACACGTATTGCATGAATAAATTGACATGTTTACCCCGGAGCGACTCTGCTGTTCATCCATTGTTCAGTCGTGGGGAGATGACCTAAGATTTGATATTAGGGTAATTTGGGGGAATATGGGACGTTGCCGGGTAATATGAGACAATGCTGACATTCTCCGCTATCGATGTTGTACAGTACGCCGGTTTTGGAAGATTATATTTCATGAATAACAATTAATGGATCCCTTCCATATCCGGAAAGAAAGTTGCGAGGCGGCAGAATTTTAACGAGGTAATTACTTTAGAAGGTGAGCTTATGATAATAGTATTATCACATGTTGTTGCCTTGTCTCTCAATTACCGTATACAGCAACATATCAACGTCAACGCACTGCGGATTATGGCAATGTTTATATATAGTGCGCGAAACTGAAACAATGTTCATGGAGCGCTTAATAACAGTGGAATCCCTCATAACTGCACGCCCTGTGGGATCTCCCATGGTGTCTGGTTTAGTCATGGACTGTACGCAACAGTAAGCTAAATGTATGAAATACACTTGTTTTTGCCATTAGAAACGTTTGTTTAAGAACCACAACTAATTTCCTGAATAAAATATATTTAGCACGGTTATTATTTTCGTCCAATGAACATGCATGAAGTCAAGTGAAGACATTGATTTAATGTGCATCTTTTGAAATTCTCGTGACGGACGGATGGCCTGCTTTAATTCCACCATGTTGTGTGTTTCGTCCGTGCTGTGTAACGGAAGGGACGATGGCATTACCGTTCGTGCACCAACAATCAGTTTACATACACGTACCCACATTCACTACACACACATTTCATTGAATCGAGTCAATTTATTACTCACTGAGCACACGTGGAACGTTTTAGGAAGACGCTCGTGTTCGTGAGGTGTATGAATAAACTTATCGGAAGCATATGACGACCTTGCATTGCTGTTTAGACCGTATAGACCGCAAACGGCGGACATACCAAATTCTGACTTGCCTGTGAAATTAAAAATTACGATATCCTGAAATTTGACCATTGCACCAAAACATGTCAATCGCACCGTTACATTTGTTCACGTGTTGCGATATATTCAAGTATACACTATCTAAACAATGGAGGTAGTTTAGCTTAGACCTTTCACAATATACAGTAGAACCTCTCTAAACCAGGCAGCCTGGGATCTCCATGTTTGTCATATTAGAGACATTAATTTAAGTAGCATAACTAATATAAATAAACATAAATTAGAAACCTATCGATTGCAGCACAACCAACAACGGTTTTGCAACGCTAGTCATTTCCCATTATTGATCGAATTCCATTTCTTTTATTTGTATATCAGTTACAAGTATGACATCAATAATAATATACACAGTACTATACAAATGGAATTATATTTCCTTGTAGACAACGTATATGTACACTTGGGTTTAGAAATACGATGTAACGTAAATTAGAATATGCTATATACTATAATATGTTTCATCACTGTATCCCCATTATGGGGCCCGTTTCACTAAACTTCGTATGACTGAAATGTTCGTAAGTGCAAAATTAGGATCGTCTGTAAATTTCACATTAACAATGTTTTCTTTTAAACAATCATTGGATTTACATTTATTGAGCATAGGCTGCATATGCAGCCTATGCTCAATAAATGTAAATCCGTCAATTGAAATTTCCTGACGACACTAAATTTGCACTTACGAACATTTTAATCGTGCTACGTTTAGTGAAACGGGCCCCTGAGATCCAGTACCTTCATCCTTTGTGGAGTGGGGGAGCTCTGTTGATATACGATAGCGAGCGAATATAGAAACAATTGAACCGATATACACTGGAAATATACCCAATGAGATGAACACAGTGTATACATACTACTTGTACAGTACTGATTATGCACATTTTATACAAGTATTGTCTTTTGAGGAGCCACGGACACTGGTCTCGCGGTCACGGAAACTGGCCTCTCGGCCATGGAATGCATTCTGGTCTCGGCCACGGTGTACACCGACTGAAAATACTATAATTGTTTTATTATATGACCCTTACCACGAATATTCGGGAAATCAGGAATAGTCACTAACAGTGTAAACACAATAAAAAGTACATGTATCAGATTTACGCATGCGCTCTAAGAAGGTGAAGAATAGGTTTGTTTACATGCATAAACACATCTCGGTCCGAGTTCGAGAGTGCTTATTCTTGTAAGCAAACCGTTCAGAGGTCTACATTCAATTTGTAGATAATTAATTATGTGGCCGTGTTTCGGCCAATAACAATGACTGTAACACTTAGTCATATAATAAATTTGCATGTATTTGACCTTCACGATAATGGAACAGTTGATACCAACGATGCAAATGACAGGTTAATTAACCAGGGGACCGTTTCACTAAACTTCCTACGACTAAAATGTTCATAATTGCAAAATTATGATAGTTTGTAAATTTCACATTAACACTGTTTTCTTGTAAACAATTATTGGATTTACATTATTGAGCATAGGTTCAATAAATGTAAATCCATCAATTGAACTTTCCAGTCGATCCTAAATTGTATTCGTACGAAGTTTAGTGAAACGGCCCCCAGGTCACATAACAGGGGCCCGTTTCACTAAACGTCGTAAAACTACAATGTCCGTAACTGCAAATTTAGGATCGTCTGGAAATTTCAATTGATGAATTTACATTTGCAGCATATGCTCAATAAATGTAAATCAATAATTGTTTCAAGAAAACATTGTTAATGTGTAATGTTGTACTTACGAACATTTTAGTCGTACGAAGTTTAATGAAACGGCCCCCAGGCACATCACTGAACAGCAAGGCGATTCATTCAGTACATACACGTGACGGGCGACAGCCGACATATGGGGTCACATGAAACTGTAGTCCACAAACCAGTCCCGGTCGTACATAACAACCACGCAGTCTGCGTGTTGACACACTGCCAATAAATTCACTGGTAATATTGTTAAAATATTAGCCAGGATCGCACGTATCGCATCGCCGATTTTCGATGATATTGATTTCGAATAAATACAACACTTTCCGTATATATACATGTACAATGTATGTAGTAAATGACGTCAAAATTTGACATAAATATTCAGGGATCATGTCAATTTTCGACGTCTGTAGAGCCGGATTTTGTAACCCCGTTTTTTGTAACCGGTGTTACAAAAACTGGGGGTTTACAAAAACCGGCTCTATAGACGTCATTTTCCGAAACTCTGATTTCGAAATAGACATCGGCGAAAAAGGCAATGCGGTAGGGGATGCTCTTATTAACATATCGCACATATACGACACGATCGTTCTTTTAAAATGGCGTTTTGTTCTTTCAAGACAGTTAAATGCGGTTGTTAATTAAATGTTCGTCGTCTTGTACTGTAGAAACAGTTACACGTTATTAATGCTGTGGCGAATATTGCGAATGGCTTCAGGCGTACTATCATTTGTTTATTTGTTTACCCTGTCACGACAGTGTTTGATAACACCCAGCATACACAACCGCCTGCGTCAGTCCTTCCCAGCTTATCAATGTTTATGAACATATATATGTTTGCATTGCCAACACGCAACCACGCAGCTTAATTGCCTGAGCCTGAGCTGTAGCACAGCTCAGGCTCAGACAATCAAGCTGCTTTATTTAAAGAACAGTATACAAGTATTCTAAAGTAAATCAATTGACGAACATTGGACTCATTAGCGCAGGCGACAGTGTACTGTCACACTGTTGACCCGATTCAGCACTTCTAATCAGAGACAGACAGTAGCAAAGTAAACATGCGTTTCGAAATGCAGAGCGCTGTATCTACCGTTCGTATCTTATGGGTTTTTGCGATCAGTGTAGGCCAGGTGCCCGTTTCACTAAACTTCGTACGACTAAAATGTTCGTAAGTGCAAATTTAGGATCGTCTGGAAATTTCAATTGATGGATTTAAATTTATTGAGCATAGGCTGCATATCCAGCCTATGCTCAATAAATGTAAATCCATCAATTGTTTACTACAAGAAAACATTGTTAATGTGAAATTTAAAGACTATCATAATGTTGCCATTGCGAACATTTTAGTCGTACGAAGCTTAGTGAAACGGCACCCTGTTAGTGAAACGGCACCCTGTAGCCTATTTCACGAACATTGCAAAGTATACTTATCTAGCAAAGTATATTTTGAGGGAGACATTTTCAATTTAAGGATAAATTTATTAATTTTTATTACACTGAATTTATTACATTATCACAGACATTTTGGCTGTGATAATATAATAAATTCAGTGTAATAATTCTACATACTTTTAAATTTAAATCATCAAATATAATTATACAGTAGTTAGTTCTATATGAAATAATGCATTTCGGGAAAAATAAATGATTACTCCCTCAAAGTATATTTTGCTAGATAAAGCTAGTATCTCACTGGGCTGCGACTGTTGGCGACAAATTGCGAACGGCATTCGCAAGGGTGTTTCCAAAATGTCTCGAAACGTTCGCAGGGGTTCTCAATTTCCTAGCGTTAGTTGCAGGGCCTCGCTCTCGTGTCGCTGAAATTTGGAACATGTTCAAAAAAATTCGCGAGACGAATTTTCTCTCAAAATAGTCACGGGTGTCTCGAACCCGTCTCGAACCTTCTCAATTTAGTTTTCGTGAGTCAGAAAGTGCGAGAAATGTGAGACAACTTTGTGAGGGGTTGGCGACCTAGGAAACTAAATTGTGATTGATTGGAGACAAAAATGAGAATCGGACATTCCGGGCGCGAGACAGGCGCGAACTGCCCTGGAACCCATGGGAGCGTGACAAAATTGCGAATAAATTGAGAATAAATTGCGATTTCTCAATTGTCACGCAAAAAAATGTTGCGTCGCGCGACAGTCGCAAGTGCAAAATTGTCGCAATTTTGTTGTGCGAATGTCATTCGCGATAGATGTTTGCGAACTCCCGGCGCATTTTCGCCCAAATTGCGCCGGGAGTTCGTGCGACACCAATTCAGTGTGATTCCAAGTGAAAATTGTTGCTAATTCGCGTATTTTCTCGCAATTGTGTGTCTCCAACTAGTCGCGAGCTGTCGCAGCCCAGTGATATACTACCTTTAGTACACTTTGCATTGTTGATGAAATCAGCGACTGATCAGTCTGTGCTTGTTAGAAGCATGGCATGTGTTTCATTGTTGGAGTGGTGAACAGTGCAGATCCACAGGCTGATCTGGATTTACACTGGTCGCAAAACCCATCAGCCCCATTTCTCTAGTCATGGCCACATATAAAACAACACATGGCTGCCGATGCCATGAAACTCATTGTTTGACAGTGCATGTACATGTGTATGCACAGATGCACAACACATAAATAAAATGTAGTACATATACTATTATGCATTCACCACTCTATTCCCATATACATGAACATGTACTTATGAAATATATCGCAATTAAAGGAATCGAGACTGCTTATGTTAGTAAAACAAAGGCTAACATCGTCAATGAGTGAATCGAATCGAAAAAAAGACTAGGAACAAAAATTTCCTTAGTGTTTCAGAGACCTTATGTGAAGGTAAATACATGTCAGGGTCATGGATTGGTCAACAACAACTGAAATTATCAGAAGAAACCATTATCCTAAATACCACAGCTTGTGAACGCGATTTGTTTCATCAGGACATGCACACTTAGAAACAAAATTGATACCCCGCTCCATACCTCTCGCGAGGGCAGCAATTTCACACCATCTCTTTAATGTAACACATGGAAGATTGATTTTTGCAATCGGTTATCCGTGTTTGATACGTTAGCGATATCAAACTGTCAAAGCTGTATCAATAAAGTATTAATAAACACAACACACGTGCAGAAATTCATTATTTTTCTGTCTCAATGTGTTTACATGACATTTACATGTATATCTTGTAAATTTGAAAGCTTCATTTCGTTATGTTGAATGTTGAACAACAACAAGAGAAAAATGATTTCCCTGTTCTATTATTTTTGGCAATTTGCTAGTTCTACATCAAAGATTATTTGTTTAAAGGTATACAATATACAGTTTACTAAATGGTGACCTACATGCAACAGGTTCGGGTATGCACTTCGGTTGCTCATATTTTTTGAATGGGTCAAGTTGTAGCCGTATATAACATATCGGAGGCGAATTATTGTAGCTAATGCACACTGGGTCCTACATTGTGGTATGTCCTGTCAACAAGTTGGGCAGCGGAGGCGAATCCACATATACAGCAAACATTGCATGTTCGACACCGACATTACAATTATATCATTCCAGCACTAACTCAGAATAACGACATAGCGGGACGATTTATAATGGAAAACGTATTACCGTACATAATACATTGCGGTGACTAGTTGCGGGCAGTAACTCGGCGAAACTCCCATACCGTCCGTAGCATGCTACGGACGGTATGGGAGATTTGCAGAGTTACTGCCCGCAACTAAGGTATGACAGAGTTAACTCCATGTCAAACGGACGGGACGATTCGGCATGGACAAGTCCGGATTGTGGGGAGTAAGGTGAAAATAACAAATGTCTTGTCTTGACATGCGGGTAGATCGGTGATTAGATAACGATAATTACCTTGTTTGATGTTGAGTGATGTTCACTGTAGCTCGGTATTGTCTGTGCAATATGGGTATAGTGGTGTGCAAATATGGATTAAACGTTTCCACCTCATTCACTTGGAAGAAACATATAACAGCACGCTACAAAGTACAATGTCAGGTCAGTGAAACTGTGCCAATGAAAACGTTTCAATGAAATGGGTCGAATATACCTGGTGGCCGTTTCACTAAACTTCGTACGACTAATATGTTCGTAAGTGCAAATTGAGGATCGTCTGGAAATATCAATTGATGGATTTAAATGTATTGAGCATAGGCTGATGCAACCTATGCTCAATATATGTAAATCCAATAATTGTTTACAAGAAAACACTGTTTATGTGAAATTACAGACTATCGTACACTTTAGTCGTACGCGGTTTAGTGAAACGGCCCCCTGTATGTCAGGAAATGTCATTTCAGCCCTGGGGTCATGGCATAAATTGATTCGATGTTGGAGATACATCGAGATGAATACTTGCAGAAATAGTAATGCTGCAGCGGCCTGGCCGTATAATTCAATGCATTGAGACACCATGTGGTTTTTTACCTTCGGACATCTGCGTAATTTCATGAAATATATTTACAGAAAATTTCATATGTTCCATAAATGATGTCAGAAGTTGACGAAAGTTTCAGAGTACTTCCGCATGCACTCTGACATTTTTGTCAATTTTTGACTGACTTTATTTATGAAGAATATTGTGTATTTTGTAAACGTATTTAATGAAATTACGCAGATGTCCGAAGGTACAAAATCATATGGCGTGTCTCATTTGACGGGATCGGTGGAATAAGGGTGTTCCCTTATGGAATAAGCATCCTATAGTCTGTTTCACGAAAGCTGCCCAAATTTTACGGCCATATAAACAGTTCAAAAACCATATTTGTTTCGATAATATTAAATTAAAGGAAAATTTAAGAATGAGCCTTCTTTTTATTTCGTGAAATTCTTAAATTTTCCTTTAATTTAATATTATCGAAATAAATATTGTTTTTGCATTGTTTATATAGCTGTAACATTTTGGCAGCTTTCGTGAAACAGACTATAGTTGGTTGTGTTATCAGAACAATTGAAGTGGTCGGTGGAAGAATGACACGTTCAACTGATGACTAAAACATTGCCCATTGAAAAAAAAACGTTCCAGCTGCCCTGAATGAATACTATACATTCAATGTACAACTTCGGTCAATTGGGGTCATATTATTATGACCCCAATTGACCGAAGGTGTACATTGTTCCAGCTGTGCTAAGCCTAAATAAACTACATGCATTTTTGTTAGGCGGCGACCGACGTTTGTGTAATGTGTGTAACACCATTGGGACTGTGACTGGAGATAAGAGGCTTATGGGATTTTTGACTAGTGTTGCTCCTGATCAAATAACCCTCTCTGATAACGATCTATATGCCTTATTAGAAACATGATTTGTGCTACATTGACTGCATAGCGAACAGGGCAGATCCGCAAATGCGCAGTCCTGATCTGGATATACACTGGTCGCAAAACCAACCCATAAACTTAAGTTCTCCAATCACAGCCACGACTATGATTAAAATCGTTAATCCAGCTCGTCCCATTCCGGAGTGCTGACACTTGCCGATGGTAAAACAATCAACAGTTATGGAATGAAATCAAATATTGCGCCTGATGGGCCCGGTGTTCCACTTCACAGTAATGCTATTGCGGTTTAATCACTCGTACGTGAAAATCTTCACCGTTGCTTCATTACGACCATCGATTTGAACAGCTCCAGGAAGTCTTGAACGCGTTCTCGCAAATGATGGCTTGTATGGTATCTGAATCACAGCCGTCGTTTACATGTAGAAATCTCGCCCGTGCTGCTATTAAATTAGCATGCTTGTACTTGGAATTAAAATATCTTGGAATATTAAATGGAAATCTGGTGAAGAGTGTAGTTCCTACAATGACCGCACGAAATCTGGTTCCATCGACAATAAGCATTGCACGTCGAGAATGCGCAATAACGCATGCATGTCTCTGAGAGGCGCCCGTTGGTCGGCTGTACGTTTCTGGTGGTACATGCCTCCTAGAGATGAATGTGGCTATACCTGAAGAAATGGGGCTTTTGGCATTAGTGCAAATAATTGGATTTACATTTATTGAGCATAGGCTGCAGTCTATGCTCAATAAATGTAAATCCACCAATCGAAATTTCCAGACGATCCTAAATTTGCACTTACGAACATTTTAGTCGTACGAAGTTTAGTGAAACGGTCCCCTGCATATACAATGAACATTATGTTGACATCAAATTGCCAAGTTTGCATTGCACATTGTTATAAATGGTTGTTTCGGTATAGCTATCGACCAGGGAACATTATTTCGTCGAAGTCGCTGAAATATATTTATTTAATATACAATTATGGGTACCCACGTCAAATCGTTCATGCAACTTATTCTTATCTGATCTATTGCCTGCCCAATTTTTACGGCCATATAAGCAATGCAAAAACAATGTTTGTTTTTGATAATGTTACACTTTTAAGAAAGAGCCACCTTTTTATTTCGTGAAATTTGGTCAAATATTGATTTTATTACGGAAAAAGTATTTGTCTATGGGAATTTAACATGGGGTATTTTAAAGGAGGTGGAGGAGCTGGTGGAGGAGTAAAAAAACTAACTAAGAAAACGGAAGTGAAATTTTGAAAATCAGTCCACTATTTCTGAAATTAGAAATAAATCCCTATGTTAAATCCATATGTGACAATGTCTATGGTGATTTTAGATGGGGTTTATTTTTCGCAATACAATCAATATTGGACCAATTTCACGAAATAAAAAGAAGGCTCGCTCTTAAAATTTTATAAAATTTAATATTACTGAAAAACAAATTACATTGTTCATATATCCGTAAATTTTGGGCAGGTTTCGTGAAACAGACAGTAAGCAATAATGTTAGATATCGTCAGTGCTCTACATGTACACTATGTCCCGTTTGCTATCTGTATATCCACGTTGCTCACGATTGATTCATATCGATGAAAACATCTTCAAGAATAATTTGACGGCATGCACAATTTGTGAGACATTATTAAGTTTTCTAAGATGATAATATTCGTAGAACTCCCCTCTGAATTACAAACGACTCGCGAGCTTGCCATAAAATCCTATTAGCCACTGCATGCGGCCGTTCCCCCTGTAGGATTAGCGGAGTGGATTATGGCAATGAGACCTCACAAAAAGTGCCTTACGGTTGCTGGGCCGCCACCTCACATTGTTCTATAGGCTATTACACTGGTGCTGCACTTCTTTTCCGTGTAAATTGGTTCAAGTCGATAAATGCACCGGTGTCATGACTAGATGTCACTATAAGCTCTCTACTTAGAGCTGTCGCATTAACGCAATAGTCGTTTAGTATCCGGCGCAATTTTTTTGCGCCGGTTACACAACGAAAATGTGTTTATGCGGTAATCCGGTGTCAATGTCGACGTGAAACATTTTACGCCGGTGCGGAGTTCAGCGCCAGTGCATTCATGGCACCTGCATATTTATTAGTCTGTATCACAGGTTCTTGAAGAACGGTTCATATTTCTTCTTTTTTGGGGGTGTTATTTCGGTATATCTGGTGGTTTGGGTACACGTGTACGGTAATAGACATGGGTATTTTGATATTAAAAAAGGGGTCCGAAATTTCGGAACGGTTAATGTGTAGATAATTGACGATTTATGTCGTGTGTAATGATTGACCATTAGCAGTTTATTGTTCAATAAATGTAAATCCATCAATTGAAATTTCCAGAATATCCTAAATTTGAACTTACGAACATTTTAGTCGTACGAAGTTTAATGAAACGGGTCGTGCTAATAGATACACGACGGTTACGCAATCATATGCTACATAGACTTAGTCCCATAGATGGCACGGCGGCGAAAATTCTCTCTACGGATAAGGAACATGCACAGTAAAACGGCTCGTAAATTTGG
This sequence comes from Conchocele bisecta, assembly GCA_029237695.1. Taxonomy (NCBI): domain Eukaryota; kingdom Metazoa; phylum Mollusca; class Bivalvia; order Lucinida; family Thyasiridae; genus Conchocele; species Conchocele bisecta. The sequence continues at coordinate 122,093,035 of CM055266.1, forward strand.
AGGTTTTGGGGATTGTAAGTTACAGTTCAAAAGAAATTATTGAAACGTCGGTATACGTACTCAGTCTGTTTACAAATAAAACTCTAACAAAGTACACAAATCAATCCGCGCCAATCAACGTGAAACATAGCGTAGATACTCTAATTAATTATTTAGAGCTAGTAAGTAATTATTGCGCGCTAAATAATTAGAGCTAGCATTCAATATTTAGAGCTAGCTCCAATGATTTAGAGAGCTCTTCAAATGCTTTGGAGCTAGCTCTACATATTGAATGCTAATTCGTTAGAGCTTGCAATAATTATTTACATTTGGCATTCCTTACACACGCCATGCAATTTCAGAAATAACTTTCATTTGTGTTTAAGTGCAGTGCTGTGAAACATTGATGGAACTTCGGTACAAGGCTGTTTTGCACACTGCATGAAGGTTGGAACTGATTATAGCGAACCGAGATCTCCAAGGACATGTGACTGTCGTTATAAACGTAAACCGCTCCCTGCTCGGATTCAACCGGCTTATTTGTAATAACTATATGTGCATGTACTATTAGTGTTGCCCCCAGATACGCCGAAAGTCAGGGAATACATGCACTATAGATTTGACGTCGTCCCGCTTACACGTCTGTCGCAGACACTTCTTGTCCAATAGCCGATTTCACCAAAATTGCTAAGCACACATACTAGCTAAGTATACTTTGAGGGAATAATCACTTATTTTCCCGAAATGCATTATTTCATATATAACTAGTATAACGACTGCGTATATTTCATGATTAAAGTATGCAACATTACTAATACTGAATGTATTATATTATCACAGCCAAAATAGCTGTGATAATGTAATACATTCAGTATAATTTCTCCCTCAAAGTGTACTTAGCTAGATAAGTATGCATAGCAATTGTGGTGAAATAGGCTACAGAGCATAATTCAAATACCCTTTGCAATAGTTTCATGAAACTTCACACACTCATTGACCACGACACACATATGTGTCTCGCGCAATAATGAAAAATCTTGCCTTACGAATTTTCGAGTTTTCTTCCTTGGTTATTTGTGCGTCCACTGATTTGTGTCCGGAGCATAACTTGAATATCAGGGTATGGGATCACGTGGTCATGTGCAATGATCATACTTTATAATCTGTTGAAAATATTATTTTTGCATATGAAAACAGCCTGATACCACCGCGCGTCACTATGAGCAAAATAAACATTAGTATATGATTATATCTGTATAGCGGGCACTCGTAATTTTTAGACAACTGGTGGAATAGTGACACAATAATACACTTAATTAATTCCTATAAAGAACATGTGCCTACTGAGTGGGCATGTACCTTTAATGAACTAAACCGTCATTTACATAAAACGTCTGAATTTTAAATATATATACATGTAATGCCAAGAATCCGGTTAAATACATGTATGTGGTCAGTCGCCGATTTCACCAACATTGCAAAGTCTACTTTACTAGCAAAGTATACTTGGAGGGAGTAATCATTTATTTTTCCTGAAATGCATTATTGCATATAGAACTAACAAATGCATATATTTCATGATTAAAAGTATGCAGAATTATTACACTGAATTTATTACATTATCACAGCCAAATTGGCTGTGATAATGTAATAAATTCAGTACAATAACAATTAATAAATTTATCATAAAATTGAAAATTTCTCCCTCAAAGTATACTTTGCTACTAAAGTATACTTTGCAATGTTGATGAAATAGGCTACAGATCTCCTCTAAAGGCATTTGATATTTCAATTGTCTCTCTGTTATGTCCGCAAGTAGTATATAAGAGTCACAATGATACCATCACCTATGGAAGGTGCCAGCTACGCGCGGCACCTTCCACAGCATGATGGTATCATTTGTGACTCTTATATACTACTACCGCGAGACCATATATTTATGACATGAGAAGATACACCCTATTAGAGATAAAAATCCCTATGTTATACTCAGTATATATATACAACAATCTGTCATACTTTTATTACGAATAAAATAACAACTGACACCCTATTAAAGATAAGAAATCTATAAGTTATACTCAGTATTTTACACCAATCTGTCACAAATATAAAACTGACACCCTATTAAAGACAAGTTATCCATAAGTTATACTAAGTATATTACAACAATCTGTCATATATTTATTACGAATAAATATAAACTTACACCCTATTGAAGATAAAAAATCTATTGGTTATACTCAGTATAATGTCTACCATAAAGCAAATGAGAGAGCAAGCTAAGAGTTGGGGAATTTCCCTAAGAGGTTTGAGACTCAAGAAAGATATAGCAGATAGGATAAGTGACGCGCGAGCCGTCGTCTACGAGGAGAGGCTGCGGCGTGCGGTTTCGACCGGACGACTGCCCGCCGACCCCGAAAAACGCTCCGAGAAATTGGAGAACGAGACGGCGGCCAGTCTGCGCGCCACCACTTACGCGCAGCGTGTTAAAGGAAGATCACAGCGCACGTAGAAAACCCCTATACAAGGCGTACTACAATAAGATTTATCAAGGGTTGGTGGGGAGACCTCCCAAGAAGAGAGATATCGCCAGAGCTTTGGTGGAGGAGGGTCCCAGGATTCTCGCCGAAGAAGCCGAAGTTAGGGAAACTGTTGATAGGGGTAGGAGGAAGAAGATAGTATGGACTTTCGAGAGGGGGGTAGACGGGGAGATCGCTAATCGCATAATGAATAAAATTCGCCCAGAGATGACCACGGCATGTTATCTGAGGTATTCGTGCTCGTATCGTATTAGGAACATAGAGACCGACGCTACTATGATCTATCACAAACAATCAAAGGGCAGTCCGTGGATAAACGAGATCGCCAAAGCCGAGAGTTGGATATCCGATAGAGAGAAAGGTCGAATGGACATCGACAAAGTCGATAGACCAAGCACAAAATGGACCTTCGTTCGTTGGATATCGGTCGAGGTGAAGCTGATCATCGACGCACAACAACTTCTCATGGGAGCGGGAAAACTCCCAGACTGGTTAAGACAGACAAAGGGAATGTATTCCGTCGACACGTACGACGACTACTTGTGTCTGTTTAGGTGCATAGCCATCCAACGTGGAGGGAGACCAGACCGCTGTTGTGAGAAGGCACGAGCTCTGGCTCGCGAATATCTCGGGCATGATAACGGACCGGGTAGCCAGGGAATTCCCCTGGACGATATTAAGAAGGTCGAAGAGCATTTCAAGCTGGGTATTCGCGTGTACGAGCCCACCGCCGATGGAGTGTGGTACCTCATGAAGGTTCCGGCAAATTACGACGTGGTTGGGGGGAAGACAATGACGATAGGAATGTTTGGAGGTCACTCGTTCCTCATAACGAATCTCCGCAAGATGACGAACGAGTACGGGTGCACCGGATGTCAACAACGGTTCACAAAGTCGTGTAACATGCACAGGCACGCGACCACCTGCATGGGTGGGAAGACCGTGCTGATATGTCCAGGTAAGAGGGTAGAGAGACCGCAGTCGGCCTACGAGAAGGCGTTCTATCCTAAGGGGTCAGCGAGTGTGAGGTCGATTCAATGGTTGAGCAGAGAAGAGGAGTGGGTGGGAAAGCACATACATCACGTCAACTGCGGTCACGGTGGTGAGAGGTGGGTGGCCGGTGATCCGGTCGACGGTTACTGTCACGAGACCGAGACCGTGTTTCAGTTTCACGGATGCTACTGGCACGGGTGTCCGAGGCATTGCATGAGAGGTAATGCGAGATCGCTGTACAAGAGGACGAAAATTCAAGACGCCAAGATAAGGAAGGCGGGTTACGAGCTGGTGGTGATGTGGGAGTGCGAGTGGTTTGAATGAGGTGAATACCTACTATCCACAATTGCCACGCGAGGAGGAGACGACTCTGTACCCCCACCAGATAGTCTACGACTTCGAGGCGTATCTCGACAAGTCAAAAACCACGCGACCCACCAAAGACCTGACCTTCGAGGTCGAGCACGTTCCTATATCGGTGTCGTTGGGGGATACGATGCATGAAGGGATCACACACCTATGCGAACGAGATCCCGACACGCTAGTCGAGAAGTTCGTGACCGAGCTGCAGATGAGAGGCAAGGCAATCAGGGAGGGGGTTAGGAAGAAGTATCTGCCGGCCGACATAGATATGTTATCGAAGTCTCAGCAAGCAAAGATTATTTCTTGGATTGACCAAGTCCCGGTGGTGGGGTTCAACTGTAGCAGGTACGACCTGAACCTCATCAAGCAGTACTTTGTAGAGAAGTTGGCGGCCACCGTGAATAAGGTGATGGTCGGAAAGAGAGCCAGCACGACGATGTTTCTGTTTACCCCGGAGTTTAGATTTCTCGACATCATCCAGTATCTGGGACCCGGTACCACGTACGACCGGTGGGTTAAGGCGTACGACTGTAAAACAGTAAAGTCTCACTTTCCATACGAGTGGTTCGATAGCGCGGACAAGCTCGACCATCCGGGGCTGCCAGACTATCCCGAGTGGTACTCGAAGTTGAAGGGTGAGTTCCTACTGTCGTTGTCCGAGTGGAAAGAGTGTAAGAAGGTATTCCGAGAAAAGGGGATGAAGACGTTCAAGGAATGGTTGCAACACTACAACGACTTGGATGTAGGACCGTTCCTAGAGGCTCTGACTAAAATGACGGAGTTCTACAAGGGAAGAGGCGTGGATATACTCAAGGATGCTGTGTCTCTGCCCGGTGTTTCCCTTCAGTACCTACTCCGCGGGTCGATCGATGGGAAGGCGGATACGCCCGAGCTGTGGTCACCGAAGTCTGAAACTTACGAGATGATGAAGCAGGGATTGGTCGGTGGTCCGTCCATAGTATTCTCCAGATACGCCGAGGCTGGAAGGTCGATGATCAGGGGTCAGGTGGGGAGTCGGGAGGAGAAGATGTGCAAGGCGGTGCTGGGGTACCATGCCAATGCTCTATACCTATCTACTCTGTCGAAGGACATGCCGTGTGGTGAGGAGCAGATATGGACGTGTGACGACCCGGAAAGACAGTCGTATATAGACCGTTTCGTGAGGAAGGTCAGGAGTGAAAAGTGGTTCGGATTTGCGGAGTTGGATATAGAGGTCCCTGAAACGTTGAGAGACAAGTTCTCGGAAATGTCACCGCTGTTCGTTAATCGAGAAGTTAATGAGAACGAGGTTCCACAGCACATGAAGGACTACCTGGCCGGGACCGGGAGGAAAAGAGTCGAAGGACAGAGAAAGCTCGTGGGGGCAATGTCCGCCAAGAAGATGATCATATACTTCCCGCTGCTAAAGTGGTATCTGGAGCACGGTCTGATCGTCAAGGCGGTGCATAGGGTGATAGACTACACGCCCGGCAAACCGTTTCAATGGTTCGTTAAAGAGGTCACCGCTGCTAGACGGACGGGGGACGTCGACAAGAGCAAGGCGGTGTTGGCGGAGATATTCAAACTGGTTGGCAACGCGTGTTGTGGCAAGCTGATAGAGGCGCAAGAGAGACACCTGAACACATATACGAAGGATGAGAAGACTGTCGATCGGGCACTGAGGTCGGCGTGGTTCGAAGACTTGGAGGAGATTGGGGAGGCTTACGAGATATCGAGCAGGAAGACTCGAGTGGTGATGAACAGACCGTTTCAGTGTGGCATAGCGGTCTACCAGTTGGCCAAGCTCCGGATGCTGGAGTTCTACTACGATGTCTTGGATAAGTACGTGGATCGCGGAGATTTCGAACTGATACAGATGGACACTGACAGCATGTACTTCGCGCTGTCTGAGAAGACGCTGGAGGCGGTGGTGAGAAAGAATATGAAGAGAAAGTTCAATAAGGAGAAGACCGAGTGGTTGGTGTGGGACGTGTGGAGCAACAGAACTCCGGGACTGTTCAAGCTGGAATTCGAAGGGGATAGAGCCATCGCTCTGTGTAGCAAGTGTTACTACGTGAGCGGTGATGGAAAATCTAAGCACTCGGCCAAGGGGATGTCGAAGAGATCTAACGATCTGACTTGGGGAAGGTATAAGAGTGCTCTCGAAGGGAGTAGGGATATGGCGGAGAACAGGGGATTCCGAATGATTAACGGGGTGATGAAGACGTACTGTCAGCAAAAATTAGGACTCTCGGCGTACTACGACAAGAGGAGAGTGATGGAAGACGGGTTACACACCGAGCCTATAGGATAGATAAAAAAAAAGAAAGAATTCTGAGAGAATACTAAAGACTCTGACGATCCGGGGGTAGCTGGGTGTCAGAAGGCACCGCGAGAAGTTCTTCGCGAACAAACCCTCGAGATGGCCCATCATCCAAAGAGTAGAGCACGGGCTCATCGGGCTTGGTAATAGATCGATCTAGATGATATACATTGAGAGACCACACGGGATCAGTCGCGCGGCGGCTGCCACCTTCGAGCCCTCCCGGTTGATAGAGGTACCGGACATCAATATCTGATGGAAGCCGTTGCTCCTCTAAACCAACGGGTCGCCCGCGCGAGACGGCAGAGGGCTCGCTCGTCACCCTTTTAAACTTGATAGCATCTACGGGCTTCTTACCTATCAATCTGGTCACCTCTCCGTTCAGTGCGGACCACGGCGGGCAGTCTGGCCACCCACTCGGTCGATCGCGAATGAGGGTCTACAAGTTCTTTAGCGTATTGGTGTCCGAACAGTCTCTCAGCCAGGGTTCGATTGAACCGCTCCACGATCCCCTGGTCCCGGTGGATGTTGACGCGGCCGCGTCTGATAGAAACGTCGTGCTTAGACAATAGATGAGAGACCGCGCCCATGAACTCGCGGCCGGGATCGACCTGGAGAAGATTCGGCCATTTGAGAGGACTCCTCTTATATATTCGGGGAGAGAGCCTCGGCCACCTCCTTAGACTCTTTAGTGGCCAACGGCTCAGCCCCCTTATAACGACTCGCTACGTCAACGATTGTCAGCGCGTACTTGTACGTCTTACGACCGACGCGATCGTGAGGGAGAAACAGGAGATCCGCTTGGTGAACTTGGTTCGGTACCGGCACGTCGAATTTCGGGCGCGGAATATTGTGAGGCGCGGTAAATAGATCTGCCAGATGGCCTGCTTCTTGAGCCATTCCTTGACAGCGTTTTCTGAAACCTTGGTCGCCGCCGCGAGGTTCTTGATGGCAGCGAGTCCCTTCCAGTAGCCGCGGGGGCTATAGTACATGTTCGCTAGCTTGCGCGTTAGGCGAACCGATAGTTTGGTATTAAGTTTGCGCGTGTTCATAGTATCGATGTATTCTAATATATCGGACAATCTCCAACATGCCCTCGCCAGATCGTCCGGTAACTGCGTCGATAATAATAAACCTTTGTTGGAAGTACAATCGCGATTGTGGGTTAAGTTCTGAAGGAAATTGGGAAAATCTAATCCCCGAGGATTGGTGGAGGAATCTAACATCCGCTTTGCGAAAAGGGTGGTGCCGCTTTTTCGTCCTCCCGCCACGTCTCGAGAGAATCTCGGGTCAGACGAATCATACCCTTTGCACCAGCTATGCGGTGTCTAAGGGCAGTGTAGCCTACATCAATCATAGCAAAATAAAGTTCGTCAACTGACATCGTTCTATATATATATATAGTTATTTAAAATAATTAATTTAAAATCTCGATGAATATAGTAGCCGACGAGACCACCACACCCATTCCCACGACGATGAACGCGATCTCGCGGTCTTTTGGGGCTCTGACGGTACATAGAAATCTGAAAGTTGGGACTTCGCGATCCAGCGGCGCGAGACTTTTCTGCGGATATGCCAGCGCGTACTCGCGGTTGGCTTCTTCAACGTTCTGAAAAGTTTGTGCGGCGTGATTTTCGCGGCGAAGCTCTTCATTGACCCAGTCAAGATGGGCGGTTCGTTTTTTCGACCACGCTTCCTTTGCGCTATTGAGTTGTTCTACAGCTAAATCGTGACGCTTACGCTCCTCATCCACGTTCGAGCTTCTCATTTTAGAGAATATAAAGTTGCTACCGCTGAACGCCAATGCGTTTACGACGCACCACCTACTATTTACTGCGATTGAAGCCCATTTTTTTAATTTGTTCCATTTATATTAACTGGTAGAATTCCAGCTTTAACTAGATAATCTCGGTTCCAAACTGCGGCCGCTACATCTAAGGTCGCGAGCCCTACGTCTCTCGCAGTAAAGTCCAATTTGGGAGCGGATCCTCAATATGGCCATCTTTGATAGTCGAGCATACCCGATACTGAAACCCGATATCACCACGGCGTGATAAAGCGCATTCATTAACATTTTACCATCTTGTTCAGCCATTATAATTATTGCATATAAAAGGGGTCGCGATCAATGTTTAAATGGGGCGCATCCAGCAGTGTCGGGGGTTGTTTTTTCAATTTCAACCTCGTTGATGACCTGTTGTTGAAACGGTAAAGCACATACAGGGTGCCCACAACCGACAGACCACCAACAACAACCCACGGGATCCAATCAGTATTGGGAGTTGGAGCAATCGGTTTCGATCCAATAGCGATTGGGGGAGAAACAGCTGCCACCGGGTGTTTTGTCGTCTCCGATTGCAACTCCAATCTCAATTTGAGTTGACATCTTGAAGCTCGGCGATATATATCGTTTAACTTTTCGGGTGACAGCCGCCGCCCGCCCAGCTGCCTGTCTTTTCGGGTTTTTATGTCGTGCTGTTGAGGGTTTCATCGAACGTGCTCTGGTTCAACTCCAATTTCGATTGGGTTGAGTGTGGTTCCGTCACTCTCGCGGGTGTGTCTTGTGTCATCATTTATAATATTAGGGCTTATAGTTCGTGGGCATATATGTCCAAATTGACAGTGTTTACCCGTGGTCAACGCGGTTGTCAGCGGAGCTAAGTACATTCCAAACTTGTGATAAATTGAGCAGCAGGCTGTTCTAAGAGTGTGACCTATAAAAGGGTCAGTCTCTAGATCGTCAATCAATCCCGCGGTGTTTGGTATAGGGAGAAGTATACTAACGGCGGTTGCGTACAAATGAATAGCCGCCGATCCGAGAGTTTTTGTCATCTCCGCTCCCAATTTGGATTCGTATCGCGCATACATTTTATTGATCTCCGCATCTGACATCTTATCCACCTGAAAAACTGAGAGACGCCTACCGAGATAATGCTCCGATTGTCCCCCAGCAACCAGCGCAGCTAGCCGCTCTCGTCGCGCCGCATTTTCATTTTCATTCGGAGTCGTTGCACTCAACCCAATACCAACCGCCGTTGGAGTTGATTCCGATTGCTCTGTCGGATCATTATCTATGTTGGCAGTCGGAGTTGAGGTTTCTTCTATTAGCTGATCGAGAAGTTCGTCGCAGATCATTTTTCTTAAAATTAATTTAACTATTCTAACAAGTCTCATCACTTTAACATATTGCCAAGCACACCACCCGATACTTATGATCACCATTATGCTCGCAACAAAGCTCGCAGCGGAGCACCAAATTGTTAACATTGTTAACCATTGTTCAGCATTTGTTCAACATTTGTTCAACATTTGTTAAGCATTTGTTCAGCATTGTTCAACATTGTTCAGCAATTGCTAAGCATTGTTCAGCATTGTTCAGCAATTGTTCAGTAATTGCTAATTAATTATAAAATTAATTGATAACTTCGTAAGTAGTTGGTTGATCAGTCTTTAGCAAAAGCTTGGCATGCTTAGTTTCCGAAAGCATCTGTCGAACCTCCAGGCGCTCCTCGCGCGTTGGGATAACGTCATTCTCTCGAAGACAGTCATCGAATGAGTCTCGGTCCTTGCAGTGAAAGAGGGCGACCCATTTCGTTTGCTCGCGCAGATCCTTGAGGACGGCGTTGTACTTTTGAGTGGATATCCATACGCTTTGCCTAGCATGGCGGCCAGAAAATGCGAGCTCGGAGAGCATGTCCTTCTTTTTGGTCATCGCCGCCTTGGCCGAGCAATCGTCAATCACGTATAGGGTGGGCTCACCCTGGAATTTTTGGTATAAACCACGCAACCAACCGTAAGCACATACCGGGGTCAATAACGTATACCTCAGGGTCGGTCCATATCCACGGGCGCCGCTGATAAGTATCGTTGTGCCGCACAGTGGGACACAGGATCACAATGTGACGAAAGGCATCGCGGTAGGAGCCCTCGAGCAAGTCGTAGGATGAAAACGTTTCTTCCACATCCTGTCTGGCATATTATGGCAGAGTGGGCATCTCCAATCGTGAATTGGTATTGATTGCTAATTTTCTTAAAATTAATTAATAAATCGTTAGATGATTTTTTTATTAAATCAGTAGAGTGCTGAGACGTATCGGCCATCTTCGATGTTCAATTGTGCGTCTGTAATTATATATAAGTACACGTTCAATGCGCCATTTCCATCCGCCTCTTTGGTTATCTGGATCGTCACACCCTCGCTAGCGTTCTCAACTTGGCGTCCGCTACCGTGTATTTGGTCGTCGTCGCTGGCTCGCATGTCTAGCCATAATGCGTATTTGGTATTCAGAAACTCCGCGTGGGAGACGGCCGAGAGATGCAGGTCTTTTGCAACCGCGGCAACCTCCGGGGAGCGCTTGGAGCCGGCAGCAAACTGCTTTCTTACTTCGTCCCACTGCTGGTGCGCGCGAAGACCCGCGCTGTAGAGTTGATTGGGTACTCCCTCGATCGTCACCTCTACCTTCGTGATTTTGGGGTTATAGAATTTGTCTGTTTTTCTAGCACCGAACGCGAACCGAGCCTCCTCGAACAGCATCAGTATACATTTCATCGAGCGGGCGGGTACGTTGACGTTAATATTCCACAATGTGTCGCTTTTGTCTTTCGTCATCTTGCGATGGCGAAGAACTCGGTCGTAAAGTATGGCAACGCGCCCGGCGTACTGGGTTCTGATCAATCGCGCGAGTTCGGGCATCGTGACCATGTCGTACTCCAGGGAAACATTATCGATCGTATACGTCGATAACTGGTCGGTGGCTATGAGAACTCGTCCGTAGTCGTTGAACGTTAGTTCGTATTCGAGGCGGTCAGCCAAAGCACTCTGATAGTAGGGCATGTGACTCTCCAGCAACTCAAAGTCGAGCGGGATGTAGAAGCGGTTGCCGTAAGCGCCCGCGACCGCGTTGTCGCTCGCGTTGTTATCTACCTTGTTAGCAGCCCCGATTCTAAGTTTGGTTACGTTCTTATTTTTGCTGGTGTCAATACCCTGATAGACAGCGTTTTCGCGCTCTTGCGCCGTCTTCCACAGGTCCTGATAGCAATGGTAGACGTCGCTGTCATCGATCGACATCACCTCATTACCAGAAATCTTTATCATGGTCTTCTTGACGATGACGCGACCAAGGTTCTGAACGACGGTTCGGTCCTCGTCCGTCGACGTCAGCGAAATAGTGAAAGCGAGGCGAACAGTACCCGGCAAAATGACGTCGTTAGCTCCGAGGTTGGGGAAGCGGACCAAGAGCTGCTGGTTCTGGTCGATCGTCGATGGGTTGTTCGTAATAACGACACTCTGTCTCACGCCTTTTGCCCCGAGGGGCTCACGCAGTCTGCGGTATGGATTGAGTTTGCGACCGTATTGACTCGAAGACATAAGTTAGTGAATCTATATTAAACCCGTATGGTTTTGTCTTTAATACATAATTAATTTTAAGAAATTAATATGGCTGATTACGATATTGACATGGATGAAATCGGCAGAGACAATTTCCGCGATGATGATGACATCGATGATGACATCGATAACTATGACGAAACGACCTTCATAGAAACACCAGCACCCAAAAATACACCTTTGTTTGTTCCAGGCGAACAACGAAATACGCCTTCGCTTGGTCCAGGCGCATCTTTGTTTGGTCCAGACGCACCGGGAACTTCATCTGCTGGTGCCCCTATGTGGGGGAGGCCCCACCCGCAACTCCGGCATGGGCGGGCGGTGCCGAGATTCCTGCGGGGATCTCCAAGAATGAGCTGGCGCCTCTCACGGAAACGGAGTCTCGGGTGAAACGGTGGGAGAGTGAGGTGTCTAAACACGGCATCAATGCCACGTTGGAGTTCCGCAGCACTAAAAGAGGAGACTTGTGGGTTAAATGGGGTAATAGCTGGAAGTTGCTGACGTACAAGAACGACCCGACCCGGTTCCTCAGCCCCTCTTCCGTGAACCGATATGGAGTATCCCTCGCTCGAGCTCTCGGAGTGATCGATGATCGGTCGCAGCTGCCTCAACAAATGGTAAAAACCCTACAGTCTACCGACGAAACGCTGGCGAAGACGGCCGCCGCTATAGAAACGAGCGAGCTCAGCGATGTCCCTCGTATAGCCACCGACGCTAATAACACAGTGGAAACCACGGTCAACGAAATGAACGGCACGAAATATGACCCACCATTACTTCTTCGCGAACTCCGGGGACTCGATAAGGCTCTGCAAACAACTCTGGGCGAACTGGTCAATAACCTCTCCCAACTCACGGCGCTGGACAAACATATCGCGCTAGAAGAAAGGAAACTTGGGGAAATCCGTGACGATAGAGAATCTACCGAGCGGATCAACAAACTCCTGCGGTCATTGCGGGACGAAAGAGAAGCTCGCTTGGAGGCTGCTTCGACTAACCGTGAGACGCTTTCCGGCCAATTAAGTCGGAGCCGCGAAACAATCTCGAGGGTTCTGCACGAGGACACGACACTCGGTGAGCGTCTTCGCACTCTGTTCAGAGAGAAGGGCGTCACGATATTAACCATCATCGCAGCTTTCAGCATGATTATATCGACCCTAATTCTATCTATATCGTCTGTATTTGTAGCTGACAATGCTGGTGCAGCACCAGCACCCGCACCAGCACCAGCACCCGCACCAGCACCCGCGCCATCCGGCGGAGCCAAGGAGTGGAAAAAAAAAACAACTAAAAGCCCCCGCCAGTCTCCTGGCTAAATTAGCAGGAAAATTGGCTGCCGCGCTGCCTGGTTTGATAGGAGGTCTCCTCTCCTTCTTGTTATCTATATTATCAAAAACGGTCGGATCGCTCGCCGAGAATACCTGGGCTTTAATCGTGGCCATCGCCGGTCTCCTACTATTCTTCGCCAGAGAGTTCCTAAAACCAAAGCGTAAATAGTCCGATCGCCACGAGGGCGACGACGAGCGCTAATTTCTCCTCCTCGTGTGTTGTGCTTCCAATCTCGATTGGTGTTTCAACATTGTTGATGGAACTCGATGGTGCATCCAATTTACGAATTGGGGGTACTGGGTTCGATTGTGTTGAGGGAGGTGTATCCATTTTGTGTTTTGGGGGTTTTATGAAATCTTTTTCAAATTTATTTAAATTTACAACTCCGCGCCCGATCATCTTGGGTGGGAGCTTAATGATACTCGTGTTCACGTTCCCGTTGCGGCCGATTTTTTGATTGGTGGTTTGCGACTACGATCTGATTATTGTAACCGTCAACCGGGTCGTCTCGTAGTATCATATTGCTCGGCGCCATATAAAGACCTATTCCAAATGCGTAGTCTACCGGGGTGCGGGCCAGTCTGCAAAACGTCTGATAATTCTGGATCGCCTTCTGGAGGTCCACCTTAGCTGAGATGGCGTCCTCGACAAGTGCCAAGAACTGTTTTTGCGCGTCAAAGGCCATTCCCGTACCAAGTATAGCGCTGCGCGTTTGCTTCTGTGAGGCGAGGATTGCCCATACGTATATGCGAATGGATTCGTTGAGACGAATAACCCCACCCTGCGTAAATCCAGTGCTTTCATCTAACATAAATGTGGTCCAAGCATTTCGCATCTGTGGAGTATCACCCAGGTCTAGGTATTCCACATAGGCTACTTTAGTAGGCAGCCAATGGTAATCACCATCATTACACGCAAGTCCACCAAGCACTTCAGCACCGAACGTCATCTTATTCAACTTATAATTATATTTAGTCCATGTTGCCATTTTTCTAACTGGTGGTGGGGTGGCCCCTCGAGCGCTCCATAGCCCTGAGAAATATACTGGAACTTTATCCAGACGCTCCCCACTAACTAAGCCTTTAAGGTGAACTAACCCTAAACTGTTGGTCGGGTGTATACTTTCTGTCTCCAGTCGGCGTCTTTTGATACCCCAAATTCGCTACACAATCTTTCGAACGCCTTACGGTCGTATGCGCTGGAAATGGGATCCCAGCCATCGTCTTGAGGCAGTGGAATACCTAGTTCTTTGAGAATCCTCCTAATTGTGTAATACACGTGAAAGTTGTAGACACTTCGGAGCATGATATTCTCGGATGTCAAATGGTCTTGATGCGAAACTCCGCATCCGGCCGATGCGCACCATACAGCGAAATTTAGCTGGTTCTGCCAGAAGTTCATATGGGAAAACTCCCATCTTAGTAATACATCTTGACTAGTAGTCTTTGGAACTACATATTTCTCAAACGTGTTAGGGAAATAGGTGGCAAAGCCACTGGCCGGTCTAACCGTTACGGTTGGGTGTACAAGGTGGTTAACAACGTCTTTTTGCTTGTATTTACCACCGACCGCGTACTTTGCATTAGAGTTAAAGCTAAATGTTTTTGTATCCATTGAAAGATATTATTATGTTTGCTACTATCACTAATGTTCAAAAAGGGAGTTGTGAACTTCAAAAATCAATCGAGAACTGCTGCGGACAACGCCGGGTAGGCCTCAGATCAATCACGTTCACGGTCGGGTGGAAAAACGTTGAAACGCTCGAGTTTTTCACATCAGAAGTCGAGGGTGTAAGCCCTGTGGCTTTCGGAAACTACCTCATAACTGAACCAGTGACCTAAGGATTTCGTAGAACTCCAGATGCTATAGTACCTCACGGTCTTTGGAGTTTCGGAGATCTCCAAGCTTTTGTCGCGGAGAAGATTCCTGGTGTAGTCACTCTCGCAATCTCGAAAGCCACGGGGCTCACGACCTTGACCGTTGATAGGCGTTTAAGGATCTCACCGGGGTTGAGCTCACTGTTAGGATTTAAAATAACATACCCTTACAACGATGACGGAGTGTTTGATCCTGGCGAGCACGTCGGCACGACCCCCGGTGAACTTCGCCGTCACGAAAACTCTCGGGGTGCACCTGGATCGGGTGAACACATCGTACAACACGGTAGACGGCACTCCCACCACATTACTGAAAACCTTGCCCGCCAGCGACTGTTTCTATGGTGAGACCCTGACCTTAGACTTCCCACACCCCGAGATGAAAGTTTTGGAATCGGGACACATCCACGAGTTGAAGATTTCTATTCTCGATGATAAAGGGCGAGAGTTGAAGAACGATTACTCGATTTCGGTCGTCCTAGAAATTTCAAATTAATTAATTTTAAGAAAATTATTTAGAATTAAACGCATGTTCGTAATATATATATGATCAACATTATTGAAATGAGTATATACGGACCAGGTAGTTCTTCCGATTGGGTGACAAATTCAAAGAATTTGGAACCGACAGAAGGGGGATTCATCCCGACAGAGGGCGACTTTTTAACTACCCAAAAAACAAAGGCCTTGATCAATAGAACTATATCGGTGGCCACGGATGAGATTCACAGGAGTCTACTATCACAACTTAGAGAATATGCCCTGGCTGTGAATACACAAAGTCGTGAAGAAACGCATACGGAACTAAACAAACTAGGTGAAAAAATAACAAAATTTCGAAAAGAGGCCCGGTTGGGGATTGATAAAGTCCGAGAAGACCACCAGGCGGACCTTACGGAGGCTTATGATGCGTTTGCGCTTAGAGGACTCTCTCATCGGTGAAGCGACACTTACCGAACTAGACGGAAAAATAACAAAATTTCGAAAAGAGACCAGGTCGGATATTGATAAAGTCCGAGAAGACCGCCAGGCGGCCCTTACGGAGGGTTATGATACGTTGCGCTTAGAGGACTCTCTCATCAGAGAAGCGGCACTTACCGAACTAGACAAAAAAATAAACCAAATTTCGAAAAGAGGCCACGTCGGGTATTGAGAAGCCCGAGAAGACCACAGGCGGACCTTTCGGAGGCTTATGAGGTGTTGCGCTCAGAGGACTCTCTCGTCAGAGAAGCGGCGGTTGCCGAACTAGATAAAAAAATAACAAAATTTCGAAAAGAGACCCGGTCGGGTATTGATAAAGTCCGAGAAGACCACCAGTCGAACCTTGCGGAGGCCCTTGCGGAGGCTTATGATGCGTTGCGCTTAGAGGACTCTCTCAGTAAAGAAACGACACATACTGAACTAGACGGGAAAATAGCCGAATTTCTGAAAGTGACCCGGTCGGGGGTTGAGGGGGTCCGAGAAGACCACAAGGAGGCCATTGCGGAGGCTTATGGGGCGTTGCGCTCAGAGGACTCTCTCAACAGAGAAGCGGCACTTACTGAACTAGACGAAAAAATAACCAAATTTCGAAAAGAGGCCCGGTTGGGGGTTGAGGGGGTCAGAACGGGTATTGAGAAAGCCCGAGAAGACCACCAGGCGGACCTTACGGAGGCTTATAGGGTGTTGCGCTCAGAGGACTCTCTCAGAGAAGCGGCGGTTGGTGAACTAGACGGAAAAATAACCGAATTTCAAAAAGAGGCCCGTTCGGGTATTGAGAAAGCCCGAGAAGACCACCAGGCAGCCCTTGCGAAGGCTTATGAGGCGTTGCGCTCAGAGGACTCTGTCATCAGAGAAGCGGCGGTTGCTGAACTAGACGGGAAAAAAAGAGGCCCGGTCGGGTGTTAAGAAAGCCCTAGAAGGCCACCAGGCTACCATTACGGAGGCTTATGATGCGTTGCGCTTAGAGGACTCTCTCAGTAGAGAAGCGGCACTTACCGAACAAGACGGAAAGATAACCGAAGTTTCCGATAAACTGAAACATGATCGTATAGCCGCGACCAAAGTTCTTGAGGAGGCCTCTTATAAGATTCGTACTGAGGCATATAACGCAAACAGTGCGCTTGCCGGAATAGTGCGAACAATGAAAACGCTAAAACGTGCCATAACAGTTTGGGCTGAGAAGCGGGGCCCATTGGTTGAGGGGCACTATGAATATTCGTTCGGTGCCAAAGCGAGTAATAAATGTGGGGGATACACTATGACAGCTGCGGGTGAAGTTATCCAAATGGCGGTCTGCTCGGTTAATGGTAGTGGTAAACCTGTGGGCGCGGTCGCGATAAATATTGTAGTAGATGGGGAAGAACGGGGGTTGGAGTCACTAAAATCTCTGGAGATAGTTCGACGGTGGTTTCGTTCTCCGGTTATGATCGAATTAGACTTTCCAAAGGTAGTGTTATTAACTTTGTTACGAAAATCGGTGACCCAGAGAGTTCTTCCACTATTGTCTCGTTGTTAATTGAACTTATTTTGTAAATACTAATATATTGAAAATCATGAACGAATCAACGCTTCCAATTGTCAATACCACTCCATCAACACTGTGTACAATTAACGAAAGAAGTTCAGATTTTAGGTTGAATAATATCGTCGCTATGCAGGATATTTTAGTTAGAGAATATACAAATAGAAAAAGAAACGCTAAAAAATATAGACGCGCCGGTGAACACGGCTGAAGCATCTAGCACGGCTCTGGCGAGTGTTTCTGTGTTGTGTGGGGCGGGGACAGCTGCAACTATATCCACCATTATAACGGTTCCTGTAGCGGGGATTTTATGTGCGGTGTCGACCGTTTCTGGGTTGTTGTGTATGGTAATTAGGGCGTCGGGTGGAAAACTCGAGAAAAAATGTAGAAAACATGATAGAATATCTGTTCTCGCCAGGTCGAAGAAAAATACCATCGACGTTATGGTGTCAAAGCGTTGGCCGATAAGAAAATATCAAATTTAGAGTTTGAATCCGTGGTGGAAGAAATGGGGAGATATGAACAATTAAAAAATGATATAAGAATCAAGGCGCGCGCCAACATGCCCAAAATTGAGTGTACTGATTGGGATAAATTTAGGGAAAAACTTGGAGATAAAGTCGGAAGAAATGTTACAGCACCATTGTGATATTTTATAAAATAATTAATTTTATAATTAATTTAAAGAAAATTATAAAATTAATTATAAAATTAATTATATTGGTGCAGTAAACAATTTATTAATTAATTTTAGGAAAATTATTAACAATATAAAAAGAAAAAAAAGAAAAAAAGTTTTAGGTTCCACCGAGGATCGAACCCGCGCCAGCAAAACCCTTCTGGGTCCACCCCGCTAAGCCTTCGCTTAATTTCTTCTATTTGTTTTATTTTTTCGGGTAAGCGAGGTGTGTTACACTTACATCTCCTACACTCCATCATTGGACCGATGCTGCGGACCCCACCTCATCGTTACCTCCATCCGCTATAATGTGCAGAGCGGCCAGAGTGAATTACATGTGGTGAAACTTATCTCACTGTTGAGATATTAATGCCGGCGTCCTGACACTTATCTGTGTTTATTTCTCGTATATAAACTTAACTTTGCTGGTGAAATAAAAAAAAATTGTTATTTATTATTAATTAATTATTTTATTATATTAATTAATATGTTTTCTATATAATAGGGGGTGTTCAGCTTTAAATTATAAATAATTTTATTAAAATTAATTAAATAACGAACCATCCCGGAAATTCGTGAATTATATAACCCTCACTAAGTGTTTATAAACTGTGTACACCACCTGTGTAAATCGATAGCCCGTTTACATACCATCGATAAGGCTATAAATAGCCGTGTGTGTAATATATTATAGTGTGTTTATTTTCCATCCCGGAAGACGTAATCGTGTAATCTCTCTATAAAATGGACACTTAATATACGTGTAAGGTAGGACACATAATTTACATTTTAATAACACGTGTAAGTGAAACATTGTCGTCTGCTTGGTGTTGTGATTACAACATAAATTTATAAATGATATCGTAGAAATGTACGTTCGTAAACGAATCGTTGGGTTTTAAATTTTTTGTATAATACACCTTAGTTTCATATCCGATACGCATTATCCGTCTTAATGTTCGTATTTGCCTCTTGTATAGTTGACATAATTGCCGGTATAACCTATATTGGAAATGTAACGTTTTTATCGGAGCGTAATAAATTACGCTGGTATTTCATATATTCGATATCGCCTAGTGTTCTCATTTCATAGAATTTATTTACAGGATTATAACCCCCGTAAGCTTCGTAAACTTCTTCAACACAGTCATTAAAAATTTGCAATTCAAATTGTATTGAATTATCCATTTTCTCTAATAGTATTGGTACTCGTTTTTTCTGTTCAATTTTATAAAATTAGTTTGATAATGTTTTTTTTTAAAGTGTTTTAATGCTGTAGAAACACCGTGACTTATTAGATCGATTCTATCTTTCTAATTGACTTTCCGATTTGAATTAATACTAAACGATAATACTTGCGAGCACGTAATCCCTTGTTAGCCATTCGATGAGTAGCCTGAGTGCCACCGCATGGTGGACATAGCAATGACTCGGCTTTGGTCCCTACCCCACAATGCCGACATGGGCGAGGTGAAACGGAACCTCTTCGCATCCATGCACGGTGATGTTTGCAATATTCGTAAATACCGGTGCGAAAACATCTCTCGTGACTACCTGTCTTCAACCATGCACACTTAACTAGAACCATTATGTTGTATATACTGAGTATAACATAGGGATTTTTATCTCTAATAGGGTGTATCTTCTCATGTCATAAATATATGGTCTCGCGGTAGTAGTATATAAGAGTCACAAATGATACCATCATGCTGTGGAAGGTGCCGCGCGTAGCTGGCACCTTCCATAGGTGATGGTATCATTGTGGCTCTTATATACTTCTCCGCATGCATATTATGAACTGCTATACGTATCGTGTCACAGGGAGAGCTTGTGATCACATTTCATAATTCCCGAAATGCCGGTTTGGAAGACTATACTTAATAACGTTACACACTTCCGATAGACGATTTAATTGACTATGAAACCAACAGAACATCCCTGACTCCTGCATACAGATATATCAAGGTGCATGATCACGTGGTTATAACAACAACACCAGTGGCTGAAAGTTTTGAAATCTTGCCCACTCCAAAGTAAGTATTGTTTGATATTTTACTTAATATGAAACGGATAAAGATGAAATATGGCGCAGCAAACGCGTCTTCGTGAGCTGCATTTGGTCGTCCAGGGAGTTCGGCACAGACTTCTGTCGTTTTTGCGAGGAATCGGTTTCCGTGTCTAATCGATTCTTCGCAAAAATGACGGAAGTTTGGGCCAAATTACAGAGACCACCAAAGGCAGCTTAACAAGACGCGTTTGATGCGCCATATTTCATCAAAATCCGTTACTTAATAAGGACAATATAAAAGAATACGTACTTTGAATCGGATGGATTCTGGAAGTTTTAGTACGTGTTGTTGTTGTTAATACCACGTGATCATACACCTTGTATATACATCGGTTCAGGGCATCGCACATCTGTGTATTTCTTGCCTCAGCAATTTACACTTGCCAGATGATGTACATATACAGGGAATCCGCTGGCGATCGCCACATTCGCAATTGGCGATAAAAATAAACAATTGGCGATACAAAATTACAATTTTCGAAAAAAAAATCAAAGATATTGTTTTATTTATTTTTCGAAAATTGTAATTTTTTATCGCCAATTGTTTTATTTTTTTTGAAGTGGCCATTGTTTTATTTTCCCCAGCGGAATCCCTGCATATACATGTACCATCCCAATTGAAGGGTCAGTGGAAAGGATGCTACGTTCAGTAGCCTATTTCACCAATATTGCAAAGTATACATGTACTTATCTAGCAAAGTATACTTTGACGGAGTAATCATTTATTTTCCCCGAAATGCACTATGTCATATAGAACTAACGACTGCATATATTTCATGATTAAAAGTATGCAGATTTTTTATATTGAATGCATTACTGTATCACAGCCAAATTGGCTGTGATAATGTAATAAATTCAGTATAATAAAAATTAATACATTTATCCTAAAATGTAACATTTCTCCCTCAAAGTATACTTTGCTAGATATGTGTACTTTGCAATGTTCGTGAAATAGGCTACTGATCATTATGAGCATCCATGCAGACTGATCATGATATACGCTGTTCGCCATTTGGCCTATACATGTACTATGTTACCGTGCAACGGCTCGAAAGCAGCCTTTCCATGGAAATACATACATGGCTGTTGTATGGATGTTATATAGTGATAGCGGGATTTATCCAATTGTTATAAAATGGTGTATGTTACAGATAGATTGTTATCGAGAGCGGGCATATCTCGGATGTTCAACTGTATGACTAAGTGAGTGTGTAGACTAAACATGATTTACAATAACTTCTAAATGTTACAAAGGTCCCTTTTGTCAGTCGTGTTCCAATTGTATCATTGCCGGCTTGAACGGGAAGTAAATGAAGCGTGTCATTAGGTATGACTGGCGGCACAGCGCGGCTAATATGTAGCTCATTACGGCACTGATTAGTCCTGTAAGGCGTCATCCGCGGAGCTCCAGATAAGGCGCGTATTGGCGTAGTTTGCGCATTTATTTTAAGCGGTCATACATTGATTTTTCACAAGGGGAGTACAACATACTAGACATGATATTCCGTGCTTACTACGTATTGGGCTGTTTACTGTCCTGTATCTTCCAGAGCCTTTTGGTATATTAATAATAAAACGTACGTTCTGTTCTGTTTTGAATAATTTTAATCTATTCATGGATTTTCAAACTGCGCAGTGAAATACACTTTAGACACTAATCTAATTTGGAGCTCTCTAGCATGGTATTGTACACATTAGCTTCTTTACCAATGTTGCTACTGTAACACGTCCATGCGTGTGATATTCTACGTGTATGGTGGCACATTTCGGCCATCCACATAACGACGTTATTACATGACTATCGCGTTTAAACGACTTTTTACTAACTGATGAAGAGGAGAACAATTGGACGACACAACTGACACAGCCGAAATGTGATCAAACTATGCCTTAAAGGTAAATCACGGTCAAAGTGTTTGCGGCATTTTTTCTGTAGTTTAATACCATAATATATCATTAGGATACGACTTGCTGCTAAAAAATGTCATAGTAAGTCGTAGTTTATAGGTAAAGATTTACCTGTGCAACGGGCACATTTTTCGAGGCCGAAAAACTTCATATCGCATCGAAACCGGATGTGACGTCAGAACCAGTGATTCCTCCATTTATGAGAAAGGAGAATATTAGAAAACGCCAACTTCCTCGTTATATTTTGCTTGTTTATTTAATTAGTATCGTGCCGTGTTTAAAGCGATTGTTACAAACTTGTTTATAAACATTCAATTCATTATTCTGACGTGAAATATTCTGATTTACGGAATAATAAAGGCTTATAATGCGGCAGGTGTACTCTAAAATCAACGAAGCCACACATATTTTATGCTGATTGGTTGAATCCACTGTTGTTATCTACTTACTTGTTTCAAATAAACAGAACATTATGGGACAAGATGTCACAAATAAATAGCTTGGTCCGATATGTGGCTGTGACTGGAGAAATGGGGCTTGTGTGATGTGTGACCAGTGTAGGTTTTGATCAAATAGCACACTCATGTAGTCTGAACACGGTATAATTATATTGTTTGTTAGTGTGTTTCAGTGATGGAATGGCGAAAAGTGCAGATCCTGATCAGACTGTGCGGCGGATGTTGACACCGGCTTAAAACAATAGCCCCGGGTGATGTTCCGTCACTGGCCCTCCAGTACACACCACCCCCGTGGCAATTAGAGCGACTAATTTCCCCGCGGCTGGCCCCTCATAATGACCCAACATAATTACCTTATGACATTTTGACCAGCATAGTACCAGGTCCATCTACGTATGATCTGATATATGGCTATGATAAGTGTCTACTCCGTTACCAGCTTGGTCACTCGGACGATACATACAATCATTATGCTCAGTTTAAAATGACATATACGATTCATAGCCCATCAAAGTGCGATAGACTCCTTTGAATTGACGAGTCTTTGTTGGGAACAATTTCGGTAACTAATTATGTACCGGCGTAGTTAGTGAAGACTCTTTGATCAGTGTAGTCCTTGTATGCCATTTCATTCCGATAAACATACATGTTATAATTCATTCATTATTATTAGTATATACATTATCACAGCTCCAGTTAAGGTGCGTAATTTGACCAACTTGGGGTAACATTTTGTTATTTCTTCATCAAAAATGACAAGTTGGGAGTCCTTTAGAATAGTCATATTGAGACGATTCTAAAACACTCCCAACTTGCCATTTTTGATGGAGAAATAATAAATTTACCTCCAATTTACGCACCTTAACTGGAGCTCTGCATTATTGGGGTGTGTGGGAGGGGGGGGGGGGGGGGGGAGCGGCATTTCAATAAAAGCACACGTCTGACAAAGAAAGCAAGGTCAAATAAATACAACTCATTTACGGTTGTAATTAATGTTGACCTTCGTACAACAATTATCATCTTGCCACTAAATTCACGTGCGTGGATAAATACTTGATCACACTTTTATTTATCATAATAACTTTAAACATTATCATACATTATTCATCATGGAGATATTATCTGAATATAAATACAGGTAAATATATAAAACATCCAATCTTCCATGGGCTTGGTCTAGATCTTTGGATTGAAGAATCGTGTGAATCTGAAATGAGGAATTACGTTACATGTAAGTACACAGTCACAGCCAGATGTCATGTATGTTGTGATGTTACATGTAAGTACACAGTCACAGTCAGATGTCATGTATGTTGTGATGTTACATGTAGTACACAGTCACAGTCAGATGTCATGTATGTTGTGATGTTACATGTAGTACACAGTCACAGCCAGCTGTCATGTATGTTGTGTGTTACATGTAATGTACACCAGTCACAGTCCCAGAAATGTCATGTTATGTTGTGTTTGATGTTACCATGTAGTACACAGTCACAGTCAGATGTTCAATTTGTATGTTTGTGATGTTACTGTAGTACACGTCACGTCAGATTTGTCATGTAATGGTTGTGATGTTGAACATGTAAGTACACAGTCACAGTCAGATGTTCATGTAGGTTGTGAGGTGTTTTACATGTAGTACACAGTACAGGTCAGATGTTCATGTATTGTTGTGTGTTACATGTTAGTACACCAGCACAAGTTCTGATTGTTCATGGTTATGTTGTTGTGTTACATGTAAGTACACAGTCACAGTCCAAGATGTCATGTATGTTGTGAATGTTACATGTTAAGCCTATCACAGTCCAGTCAGATGCATGTATGTTGTGATGTTACATGTAGTACACAGTCACAGTCAGATGTCATGTATGTTGTGATGTTACATGTAGTACACAGTCACAGTCAGATGTCATGTATGTTGTGATGTTACATGTAGTACACAGTCACAGTCAGATGTCATGTATGTTGTGATTTGTTACATTGTAAGTACACAGTCTCAGTCAGATGTCTATGTATGTTGTGATGTACATGTAGTACACAGTCACAGTCTTGATGTCATGTATGTTGTGATGTTACATGTAGTACACAGTCACAGTCAGATGTCATATATGTTGTGATGTTACATGTAGTACACAGTCACAGCCATATGTCATATATGTTGTGATGTTACATGTAGTACACAGTCACAGCCATATGTCATGTATGTTGTGATGTTACATGTAAGTACACAGTCACAGTCAGATGTCATGTATGTTGTGATGTTACATGTAGTACACAGTCACAACCAGATGTCATGTATGTTGTGATGTTACATGTAAGTACACAGTCACAGTCAGCTGTCATGTATGTTGTGATGTTACATGTAGTACACAGTCACAGCCATATGTCATGTATGTTGTAATGTTACTTGTAAGTACACAGTCACAGCCAGATGTCATGTATGTTGTGATGTTACATGTAAATACACAGTCACAGTCAGATGTCATGTATGTTGTGATGTTACATGTAGTACACAGTCACAGTCAGATGTCATGTATGTTGTGATGTTACATGTAGTACGCAGTCACAGTCAAATGTCATGTATGTTGTGATGTTACATGTAGTACACAGTCACAGTCAGATGTCATGTATGTCGTGATGTTACATGTAGTACACAGTCACAGTCAGATGTCATGTATGTTGTGATGTTACATGTAGTACACAGTCACAGTCAGATGTCATGTATGTTGTTATGTTACATGTAAGTACACAGTCACAGTCAGATGTCATGTATGTTGTGATGTTACATGTAGTACACAGTCACAGTCAGATGTCATGTATGTTGTGATGTTACATGTAAGTACACAGTCACAGTCAGATGTCATGTATGTTGTGATGTTACATGTAGTACACAGTCACAGTCAGATGTCATGTATGTTGTGATGTTACATGTAGTACACAGTCACAGTCAGATGTCATGTATGTTGCGATGTTACATGTAGTACACAGTCACAGTCAGATGTCATGTATGTTGTGATGTTACATATAAGTACACAGTCACAGTCAGATGTCATGTATGTTGTGATGTTACATGTAAGTACACAGTCTCAGTCAGATGTCATGTATGTTGTGATGTTACATGTAGTACACAGTCAGAGTCAGATGTCATGTATGTTGTGATGTTACATGTAAGTACACAGTCACAGTCAGATGTCATGTATGTTGTAATGTTACATGTAGTACACAGTCACAGTCAGATGTCATGTATGTTGTGATGTTACATGTAGTACACAGTCACAGTCAGATGTCATGTATGTTGTAATGTTACATGTAGTACACAGTCACAGTCAGATGTCATGTATGTTGTGATGTTACATGTAGTACACAGTCACAGTCAGATGTCATGTATGTTGTAATGTTACATGTAAGTACACAGTCACAGTCAGATGTCATGTATGTTGTGATGTTACATGTAGTACACAGTCACAGCCAGATGTCATGTATGTTGTGATGTTACATGTAGTACACAGTCACAGCCAGATGTCATGTATGTTGTGATGTTAGTTCTACCAACTGAGCAATGTGCATTCACCGTGTATGCAATTATATACATTGAGAAAAAGGAATGATTGTTACATGATCAGATCTGGTGTTCGTTTCTTTTATATCTTTTACCAATCATCATGATCATACTTGCTTGATGAAATTGCCAAAATACAGCAACAATGTATTAGTAGAACATCAACAAAGTATGTCGTTAGGAATATAGCTGATGTACGGGGCGCCATGCAGGACAGGTTAATTATGTGTACAAAATTGAGTTTTGTAACACTAAAAATCACAAAATTCAATTCTGTGTCATAAAATTCAATTCTGTGTCACAAAACACAAAATTCAATTCTGTGTCACAAAATTCAATTCTGCATACGTTTCGTATACAAAATTCATTTTTATTATAAAGGATTCAATTTTGGAAGACAGAATTGAGTTTTGTGAAGAAAATTTTGTGGGACAGAATTCATTTTTGTCCACAACAATTAGTTTGTGTAGGATAGTCTATGTCATCTCTACGTTGATTGGTTGAGATCGGTCTTAGTCCATTTTACTAGATGGTGGAGTACACTTGCAGGTTTAAATATTTCAATGCGAAAATATAACCCAATATATCAATATTATACTTCTTTATGGACAGTTATTTTGGTTATATTATGATTACAAATGAGTGGTCACACCATATAAGCATATATACTTTGAAGGAGAAATAAGAAAAATATTCAGAATTTTCCCTCAATTATGTAAACAGGGTCAAACATAAAGTAGCCGGGACATAGCTAGACCTGAGAGCATGCCCATATATAGAGAATACCAGGCTAGTGTATTTTGATATCAAGTTTATCAGGCAAGGCTAGGAAACGCGTAGGAATTCCGAGGCTTGCCGAGGAATTCCTACCGTTTCCGAGCCGAGCCTGATAAAATTGATATTAAAATACACTAGCCTGGTATTCTATTTATCAGGTAACGTTTTATGCTCGAAAATGACATTAGATGACGTCGTATTCTAACAGTAGATCTAACCTTGTGAAACAAATGGTATTGGATCTGTGTCTACTAGTTGCGAAGTTACGTGTTCGCAAATATGTGTCTACATGCATTATTTACAGTATACACCATCTTAGTATCCATGGTATCTACACAAATACTACAAATGGTTTCCTCAAATGGCCCAATACACACATTCTGTTTATAAACACAGACAGCAGTCAGAACACAGGCCACAGCGCGTGTATTATTGATTTAACTGGGGCAGATGTACCTTGCGATACACAATAAATGACGTCAGTACTCGCGGGAGATTTACATGTACATGAATTATGTGTACAATTATAACGCAAATGAGTTTAAATACGAATGGGTTTGTCAACGTTTGACTGTTTGGAGATAGTTGAAGCAAAATGGCAGAATGAGAAATGAATCATCGGCAGAATGAGAAATGAATCATCGACATTGAATGTGTAGATCGGCGACCGTGACCCATTTCTCCAGTGCAATTTCTGACCAATGGTAGTCCTTCTTACATGCGTGTGCAGAATTGAATTAGAATTGAATTGTGTGACACGGAATTGAATTTTGTTACACAAAAGTGAATTTTGTGGCACAAAAGTGAATTTTGTGACACAGAATTGAATTTTGTGACACAGAATTGAGTTTTGTGGCACAAAAGTGAATTTTTTTACACAGAATTGAATTGTGTGACACAGAATTGAATTTTGTTACACAAAAGTGAATTTTGTAGCAAAAAAGTGAATTTTGTGACACAGAATTGAGTTTTGTGACACAGAATTGAGTTTTGTGACACAGAATTGAGTTTTGTGACACAGAATTTGTGACACAGAATTGAATTTTGTGGCTCAAAAATGAATTTTGTTGACGAAATTGAGCCATGTCCCACTTGGCGCCCCGTATGATGTGTATGTAACAATACAGATACTATAAAAGACAGCTGAAATAGTAAAAGTCATCCGTACTGTATAGCTGAGATCATCTAAGCTATACTTGACTAGGCTACTTTCCATATTTCATTCTTCAAATATGGGAGTGGACTGATGTAATAGAATAGTGAGAATAAATAATGTCATTGTATCTATTTTCACTATATTATTACTGCGAGTTTGCATAAAGTCGGAACCTTTTGGAACTGGCCGTTCACGCGGCTTTACCCAATCAGATGCCGTTTCAGGAAATCGGGTAAAAAAAAACACGACAGGTATTCAGGTACGATATTAAAATGTGGATTACAGGTATACACGTGAATAGTTCGAGGGAAGTAAGCATAATTCATTATAAGGAAGTAATAAACTACAGAAAAAATGCCGCATACACTTTGACCGTGATTTACCTTTAAAATCGACGTAACTAGTGGATAGCATCACGTTTTAGACGGGATTTCGTCTTATTTATATCGTCATATTTATCTCCGTCCTGATCATTTAGTAAGTCATCGCCTTGTCAAGAAACGTGTGTCGTTTAGATGATGTATAAGGTCTATGAAGACAACTTAACAACATTTATCACGTTATCACGTTAAGACGATGACATAAATATGCCACGTTACGATTCCTCCCACATTAGACTGCGATGTCTGTGCATCTATGTACTGATACGATCAACAACTGATCAAATAGTATGACTATTCCATGACATATACATCGGCAGATTTACTGAATAGCGACTGGCGTATGCCCGAATATACGGAGCCCAGCCGGGGACATGGAATTCGTTCCCACGATATAACAATTCGTTCTCTCGAATCAGCAATTCGTTCCCACGAAATGACAATTCGTTCCCTCAATTTAACAATTCGTTCCCGCGAAATAACAATTCGTTCCCACGAAATGACAATTCGTTCCCTCAATTTAACAATTCGTTCCCACGAATTAACAATTCGTTCCCACGAATAATAATTCATTCTGTTCGAGCTGTTAACGGGTCGTCAGTATCAACACATGTATTCGTGTGGCGAAGGACCCAGTTAAATATAAGATGATTTCCCAATCAGAATTACCCATACACTGTATTTGGTGTTGCATCGGATGACATGGGTGTGATACACATGCGCAGTGATGATATGTATCTATGTACATGTATCTATGACATGCATAGCTATCCGATATAAATACAAGTCATTATGTTCTTATCGCTGAAACAAACAACTTCCGGTGAAATATCAGTACTTCTGGTATCTATATGCGTACCTCCCAAAACTGACGTAGGCTGCACAATTGTAATGCTATTAAAATACACATTTCTCAACTTTTACAGTTTTAAAAGCTAATTTACTTGGTGAATAAATAATACATATAAGAGCCTTGTTCATATTGAGTTATACCCATGAAAGCCGAAACACGCCGAATGGCTGTGCTTTGACGCAGATGTACAGCATACCCAAAGGTCAGCGAATTGATCTTTCCCAGATTCTCAACATTTCTGAAATATATTGACCATATCAACTCGCAATCAAGCAATGGTATTGTCTGAGCATGAGCTCAGCTCAGCCAATCAATCTGCTTGATTTCAAGCACAATATTCAAGTATTTTGAAATAAAGAAATTGACATATATTGGCAAGATTAGCGCTGGCGGTAGAGTAATGCCATTTATAGCTCGGAAATCACCATTTACGGCCCGATGTCGCCGTAGACTGTCGCTGTATAGTGTCAATTAATGTAGTAAAGTAGTTACTTTCTCGCTAAGGGTCTCATTAAGGCATCGGCCTTGGTAGATATACAAGAATGCTCTTCTTTAACAAGTGACAATTGGTGTCGTTAGTTATCTACTGCCAGCCAATGTATACTAAGCATTAATCATCCGAACATTGCTGCGACGTCTATCGGATTTCCGAGGGCTATGTGAAAATTGTAAAAGACAGTACGCAGCCAATCGTAAATGTCATGTCCCAGTGTTATATGAAACGTATTGGTGGCCTATTCTAATGGGACCTACGATATTCGTGACTACTATTGCTCCTGATCGTATAGTTGCGAACGGTAACTCTGTACGGGAGTAGATTGCAAGAGTTACCTTCGCAACTAATGATCGTATAACACACGCCTGTAGACTGGTAATGCTCTATATTGCATGTTAGAAGCATGACGGGCGTTTCATTGATGACAAGGCGAACAGTGCAGATCCTCTTCAGACTGTGTGGATGCGCAGACTAATCTGGATCTACACTGGCCCATATTCTCCAGTGACAGCTGCGTGGTGTGATTTGTCCATATATTCTATTTTAAATGCACCTACACAAATATATTTACCTGTACACATGCAGATGTTGTGACACCCCTGTTTAGAGAGGTTTCACTGATCATTTGATCATTCTGAGCCATAGCTGTGTGCTATGTGATTGTGAACAGACATTATCACCTGAGATAAAAGACCAAGGAATTCATCAAAAATAAGATCACAGGTGTTTTATTGGTGTCCGGTTTAGAGAGGCTCCACTATACATGAAATTGATTCTTTATTTATGGGGTACGTTCTGTATAATCCATTAAAATAGATGGCGAAGTAAATGTTCCGTCCTCGTCCCCAGGGTGACCGGTTTAGAGAGGTTCCACTGTAAATCAGGCATATGACCATTCTGAAATGTATTTGCGTGCTTTGCAATCATGAACATACATAAACATCTGAGATAAATGATCAAGAAAGCCATAAAAAATAAGATCACAGAGGTTGCATTGGTGTCCGGTTTAGAGAGGTTCCACTGAACATATTATATTCCTGTCGATTACTATAGGAATGAATGGCCTTTTTTTGTGGAATTTATCGGGGTATAAACATGGAAAAGTCGCGGAAATACTGGACGAAGGCCTATTCCTGTGGCCTTTTTGTGGAATTTATCGGGGTATTAACTTGGAAAAGTCGCGGGAATACTGGAGGAAGGCCGGAAGGCCTCGTCCAGTATTCCCGCGACTTTTCCAAGTTTATATCCCCGATAAATTCCACAAAAAGGCCATTCATTCCTTATAATTCCAGCATTTGAAATAAATCCATCAAAAACATGTGTTTATTTTCAGTTTTCTTAAGAATTATTTTAACTGCGCCTCATGGTTACGGAAAGTAGTTCGGCGTGGGAGTTTACTGGGATATAAATTTTGGACAGAGACTTGCTACGGACCAATCAAATGTTCGGGAATTGTGTAAATATGTTTGTGCTGGAATTATAGAAAGATGAAAACTGTAGGAGTTTGTTCCGTACAATATTACTTTTACTGAGTCTGCAACTAGGAATAAAATGTTAATTTATAAGAATACCACATGGTACACACTCGTATTAACCTGTACTAGATAAACATTTGTATACGTTTTATATATGGCCTAAACAAAGTTCTCTGGTTCCGGTAATCCGACCGACCCTACCGTTTTACCCCCGACCGCAAAGTTTTTTTTTCGCTAAAAAATAAAAAAATAGAAAAAGTCCCGGAAAATTGTCCGTACCGCGATATAAATTATTATTTTGCAGTACACAAGACGCTTGTATTTGCGCGATGATTATAATAAGCGTCTGTGACCGACTTTCTTTATGAAATGCTTACAGTGGGGTCAGCGTGTCAGTACACACACGAACGAACACGACAGGTTGGTTCCACCTGTCGTGTTCGTTCGTGTGTGCACTTACACGCTGACCCCACTGTAAGATAATATGAAATAGGCACTACCTATGACGGGCGACGTTAGTATATGAAACTAAATTTACCAATTGATAGCTTTAACATGATGTTAGTATGCTATAAACGATACCGTAGCATATTGTAGTATTGCAGAGCTACTTCCCGCAACTACAACGGTGTTACAACTTCTCTATTATAATTAAATGGTGTCATTGTCGCACTTCTCTTATTTGAACCAGTCATACAATTGAGATATTTCCGTTTCATATATAGTACATTAATAGCCTAGGCATAGTGGAGCGCGTAGTCGAGCGGTCTGAGGCGTCGGTCTCCTGATCTTACGATCGTGGGTTCGAGCCTCACCGGAGGCGTGCGTTGTGTCCACCCAGCTGTAAATGGGTACCGGCTAAATACCGTGAACATCGATTGTATTTGATTGTATTTGTTTGTATCTACATGTACTTATGAATAAAAATATGATCCACTGGTGATAAGCCTCAGAATTGAGGGCATACCAGTATACTGGCAAAAGCAAAGCATTATAGAAACTGTATTAGTACATTTACGATCATTTTAAGAACAAATAACAAGACTAAGAATCTTCAGTGATATTATTCCCAATTTTCGCAATCTCAGTCGGCATTGAGCACGACCGTCACTTCGAGAGTTATACACATTTTGCCCATTTTTGGTATGAATTGTGTTTTACATTTATTTTTGATTAACCCAGTGCTGTGTCAGATGTGTTTGTATCCAGGACTACAGCAACAGGTGCAATAGACGCACACTTGCAATGCATACTTTGTTCTGGTAGTCGTGTTCCCCAATTATCCCGGATCGCTTGACTATGTCTTGTATTTTTAATCTCACATCTGCGAAATTAAGTGCAGCGTGGCGGCTATAGAAATTCTCCAGGTGTGTCCCTCCAGTGATGCTATTATTTTCTCGATCCCTGGTGGTCTTTGGGCACATTCTGACTATTTGTCGTATTAGTTTTGTCCTTTTTACTTCAGCTTCACTTCAGTTGTTGGTAAGAGGTACTTGTGTCATGGACTGTGAATACAGCACAGGCCGTGACACAACCGAACAGGCGCAATAAAACAGCAGTTGCAATGCATACTTGTTTCTGTTAGTCATGTCCACAGAGTATCATGAATCGCTTGACTTTGTCTTGTAAACAAAATCACAACATGTGCGGTTTCTATCAAATTATATTGAGAGAGATACAGTGTGCTTCTATCTAATGATGTTGAAAGATAGAGAGATAAATATTATGGTTTCTATCTAATGATGCTGAGAGAAGGTTGGTGGGGGTGCGGGGGAGAGATATATTGTGGTTTCTAGGTAATGATAGAGAAAGAGACACACAAAGAGACATAGACAGACAGATAGCGAGATAGAGAGAGACATACAGACAGACAGATATACATACATAAAGATAGAGAGAGAGAATGACAGAAAGAGAGAGAGAGAGAGGGACAGATATGGAGAGTGACAGAGAGAGTCAGACAGACAGAGAGAAGATAGACATACAGAGAGAGAGAGAGAGAGAGAGAGAGAGAGGGAGAGAGTGAGAGAGAGAACGAGATTGAGAGACAGACAGACAGACATAGACAGACAGAGACATGGGTGTGGGAGAGAGAAAGGTGTTAAAATAAATACGGAATAATGAAACTCCATTTCGTTGCAAATTGTTTTTCTTTTTTTTATAAAATATTCCAATGCGCATTTAAGGCATTTCTACTCCGATCATTTAAAACGCATATTTTCAAGCGTCTCTCGAGATAATTTGAAGATGTTTATTCGTGTACATTCTGTCCATTTCGTCATCTTTTCGCGTTTAATGGTCACAACATAATGGCGATTTACGAAATGGTTCGAGGGTTTCGGTGGCAGTCCTCACACATTTTAGGCAATTTATGGAGTTTCTGGGCCCGCCACACCAGCCGAAACAAATTTAGGAATATTTTAACTTCAAATAATCACATAATCTGTTTGATGCATGCACTGACTACCTGATAGGTACAAGAGCTATATTAACACAAACTCAAACTCAGACATAATGCACAGGCTGTCAGCACTCTGCTATGTTTACACAAAATGTGCCCAAATCTGCATTTATTTGGCCGCGGCCACACATTTCACAACATGGATTTCAAATATCCCATGCGGACACTGCACTAATACTTGCTAATTGTACCAATTCTGCAATTACACATTGTCACACTGATCATAGTCTGTACTGGTACCGACCGTTTTGTTTTCAAGCAGCAGACCTGCCTTTCTGACAGATAAAATGGCTGCCAATATTTCGGACGAAAATTCCGAGCAGCAGTTTCGCACTCTTCTGCAACTGAAATCATGCCAGTATGACACAGATGCAAGCAAAATCACATATTTTTGCAAAAAAGTGTTTTATGCAGTGGAAAACATCATATGATGTTGGCTAATTAATTGTAGAACATTTTCATAAGCCACAGACATGTGTTTTTTATGTATTTACCATAGGAAAAATTCGAAACTAACCAACTCGCCCGAGGACTGCCACCTTCCGAGTGATTCGTGTATCCTTGGGGACTCTCGTAAGCTAGTCTAGGTACAGCGACAACACAATTTTGAAATGCAGTAACTTCGTAAGCTATATTCAGTATACTTTCCGATGTTATCTACATTTTGTTTTAGAAGCATTTGGCCCTTTGGGCCAAATTATTCGTCGCCTCCTGCTTGGTTTACGGTAAAACAAATTTTACACTTTCAATCATATGTTCAACCTAGTTTCACTGAATGGTAAGTTTTCATATAAGCGTAACATAAAGCGGGCGACAAAATCTATTTTAGCTTCCCAACCAATACCTGTCAACTAACATTTGGTCCGTGTGCTTAGAAAACGGACCTTACAACATGTGCAACTTTTGTAGATAAACTGTAATAGGCTAACCTAAAATACAGACGCATTTGCCATATGCTTACTGACTGGCAATTGTCAAGAACTTGCCATAACAATGAGACTACATTTATCAAAATGAGAATGATTTTAGTACAAACTTTCGTTGCATCTGGTGATCAGACTGGTCGACTATGAAAACATATATTATTATCCCCTCGCCGATAGGCAAGAGGTGTTATAGCGTTATTCCATGTACTCAGCATCACCTTTCAATTTTCAGTAACTTTTGAACCGCTTTACCGATTTTGATAATATTTGGCCACACTGTGTGTCGAGGGATGGTACTTTGTTTTGCATACGACACACGTCCGACCGCACAAGGTCAAGGTCACTGAGGACTTGTGTTCACCTTGTTTGTAAGGCAAAGCTGTTTTTGTTTGTTTATTCAGTAACTTATGAAGCGCTTCACCGATTTTGTTAATATTTGGTCATAATGTGTGTCTAGGGATGGTGCTTTGTTTTGCATACGACCCACGTCTGACCGCCCAAGGTCAAAGTCACTGACGACTTATTTTTTTTGTTATTATTTATATCAAGAATGCCAGCGAGGGGATTACATGTAGTTTCGTTGAATGATGCCGGTTCTTGTTTTATGTGCGTTTCAAATAACAGTAAATATGAAATGTGGTTTTAATGTCTATATTTGCAATAGTACTATGATCTGATGATAGGAAAAATAAATAATTTATCATGGAAAGTATGTTTACCGTGGCATGCCCGTGGGATTTCACAACTTTGGAGGCGTGATTTCAGTCATCAGACTATGGGATAGTTTGGCAATATACATAGTTCGCATATACATGTACATGTGTTGCCTACAATCGTGCTGACCGCACTACGGCGCCCGTATTATTTATGTTTTCCCCAAAATTGCGGTGTATTTCAGGGTCAGACTGACTTAAGTTAGAAGTTTATTAGCCATAAAACACCAATAATCAATCAATCTGGTACTGATGAATCCGGGAGATTATAACCAATAGGTATATCAATCAAAATCAATCGTTTCATAAAATAAAATAAAAAATAAAAACAAACATTTCCCTACCTACCAACCCAACTTTTTCTGGGACGCTACCGGAACCAAACAACTTTTTTAGGCCTAATGCAAAGTAATAACTGTATGGGTTGCTTCACCACATGTTCGAATTAATGTTTTACAATGCATATTTACTTAATAATGCTGGCCAGAATTAGATTGCGAAAGAAAGAACTCTCAGGCGGGAAATTAACGGCCAGACAATTCATCGAGAGAGGAAATTAGATGCGCATAATTTGGCCAATCCTGCCATTTTTTGGTAAACAGTTCTTCAACCCGCGGGAATTAGACACGGACTTAATTCCTAGTCATGCATTAGACATTGGAGTTCTATTCATTCATAAGGGTATTCCGATAAAAATCATGAAAAGTGTTAATCAACAATCAGATCATAAGGTGACCGTGACAGCTTGTTACGGAGGTTATGGATCAGGGGCCGTTTATTTATGCAAAATTATGATAGTCTGTACATTTCACATTAACACTGTTTTCTTGCAAACAATTATTGGATTCACATTTATTGAGCATATGCTGCATTTGCAGCAGCCTGTGCTCAATAAATGTAAATCCATCAATTGAAATTTACAAACGATCCTAGATTTGCACTTACGAACATTTTAGTCGTACGAAGATTAGTGAAACGGACCCTTGGAGCCCGTTTCACTTAAACTTCGTACGATAATTCTTGTGTATTAAGTTGCTTCGCACACTAAAATGGCTAATAAACCATACATCCACTTAAAATTAACCAACAGTGTATATCAGTGCAAATGCTATTCAAAATTTCAATGTTGCACTAAGAAGTTCCAGGTGCCAGTTTCACTAAACTTCATACGACTAAGAAGCTTGTAAATGCAAAAATAAAATGTACCACACAGGTCGCACGAGAAAACGATTATTGGAAATCTTTGGTGGACTTGTTCAGATTCAATGGCTCTACATGTATGTGGACAATGATAGCTTTAATTAACTACTTTTATGTATGATTTGAATTTATTGAAATATTCGTACGAACAATTTTGTCGTACGAAGTTTAGTGAAACGGGTTTCACTAAAATTCGTACGACAAAAATTTTCGTAAGTGCAACTTTAGGATAGTCTGGAAATTTCAATTCATGGATTTCATGGATTTCATGGATTTACATTTATTGAGCATAGGCTGCAAATGCAGCCTATGCTCAATACATGTAAATCCATTAATTGTTTACAAGCAAACGTTGTTGATGTGAATTTTACAGACTATCATAATTGTGCACTTACGAACATTTTAGTCGTACGAAGTTTAGTGAAATGGGCCCCTGGATCTGCATTGTTTTCAGTAGTTGGCTTTATGGCCTGTAGGTGAGGAAATGTAATGTTGGCACAGTGTTGGTTTATCGACTAAACATTTTTACTACTAATATTCTAATTCTAAAATACGTAATACAATACCGTGATTAAATAAATGAAACAAACATGTTAATTGATTTTCGCATCTGATCTGCAATCATAAACCTTCATTAACCTCATTCGAATCAAACGAGCGAGCGCATTAGCCCGCCGATTCAGCAGAATTGCCGATAGTCGTTTGTACCAGTTACCGCCAGTCTAGTCACAGAGTCTTATGCAAATCAGGAGCGTAGCTGCACTAAGGCACTGCAGGCCCGGGCCTGCAGAATTTTCGAGAAAATGGAAAAATGAAAACGACCAGAGTGCATCATTTACCATACGCCCCTAGCATACTCGCACCAACAGTGCTCGAAGACGTCAACCGGGCCTGCAGATTCAAATTGGCTAGCTACGCCCCTGAAAATCGAAGCCATTTTACACGTTACCATTGTATGCTTTAACCATATGCAATTATCACGTAGCTAGCTGTGCATTGGCCTCAAGCATACTGACTGATATTCCATCATACATTGCATAGATACGAACATCTGGGTCACAGTGGATTTCAACTGCTTCCGCTGGTGTGTCATTGGTTCAGCGACTACATAAGCGGCGGTGACTGGAGAAATGGGATTTATGGGCTTTGTGACCAGTGTAGCTCCTGATCTAATAGGACACTTAAGCCTGGTAACGATCCTACGTCCTTGTTAGAATCATGACGGGCGTTTCACTGATGGAATGGCGAACAGTGCAGATCCTGACCAGACTGTGCGGATGCACAGGCTGATCTGGATCTACACTGGTCGCAAAACGTATAAGCCCCTTTTCTCCAGTCATGGCCACACATAACAACGTCGAAGCATAAACAAGTCGGCGCTCGTTTCAATGAGAACCGCGTATTATGTGTGAACAAAATATAATCTATGGAAGCGTCCTGGTGCCAATGCTAAAATATTTTTTATCTCGTTACTAAGTCCTAATTAGGAGATACCTCCTAATTAGGAGATAACATCTCCTAATTATGACTTAGTAGACTTACTATCTCATAATTAGGACTTAATATCTCCGAATTAGGACTTAGTATCTCCTAATTATGACTTACTATCTCCTAATTCTGACTTAATACATGTATCTGTGTCAATGCTAAACAATGTTTTATCTCATGAGATATTAAGTCCTAATTAGGAGATAGTAAGTCCTAATTAAGAGATGCTAACTTCTAATTAGAAGATAATATCTCATAATTAGGAGTTACTATCTCCTAATTATGAGTTATTATCTCATAATTATGAGTTGGTACCTCCTAATTAGGAGATAAATATGTACGGTCGGAAATCCTCGGTGAGCCTCGGAATCCCTGCGCGTTACCTGGTGTCATCCAACTATTCGAGTATTGTAGATTTTCGTTTTTGTTTGTTTCTTTTTGCCTGGAGCAGGGGGGGGGGGTGGTCCGGACCCCCTCCCCCCCTCCCCCCTGTATCCGCGCCTGTACAGTCTGTTCCACGTTTTGCTGCCGACTAACTTGTGGCTATTAAACACATTCAATCTAAGTTATGTTGAACGAAATGTAAGTACTTGTTCATCCTTAACAAAAAGTCACCCTCCCTAATTATTGTATTTGATGAAATTCCATCAAATTTTGTTTTTATTGCGAAAATAAATTCCTATTGAAATTTAATGTGGGGCAAAAAAAGGAGATGGGAGTGAGGAGGGTCGAAAAACGAAAACAAATTAATTTAGTCCTTATCTTGGCGAGATAGCTTGGAAATGAACTAAGAACTAAGAAAACAAAAGTTATACATGTACAGTAGTTTGAAAATATGTCTAGAAATACAATTTTTTTTTATAAAAAATCTATGTTCAGCCCCCTTTTTAAATTCACATCGGAACATCGCTTTTTGCAATAAAAAATCATTATTTGATGAAGTTCTTAAACTTATTTTTACGGAGGTTGACACTTTCGTTGTTGATGAAAAAGTACTTACATTTAAATATTTAATATAAGTTAGTCGGCAGCAAAACATGGAACAGACAGTCCTTAGATATTGTCTACTTACATGTATCGGGTCAGTAGCCGATTTCACCAACATTGCAAAGTATACTTACCTAGCAAAGTATACTTTGAGAGAGGAATCATTTATTTTTCCTGAAATTCATTATTTCATATAGAACTAACGACTGCAAATATTTCATGATTAAAAGTATGCAGAATTATCATACTGAATTTATTACATTATCACAGCCAAAATGGATGTGATAATATAATAAATTCAATATAATAAACATTAATAAATTTATCCTAAAATTGAAAATTTCTCCCTCAACGTATACTTTGCTAGAAAAGTATACTTTGCAATGTTGCTGAAATAGGCGTCGCCAGGAATATTCCAGAGGGCGATCGACTGAAATAGGCTACAGACGTACATGTACAAGCGAGTCAACAACTGAATATGTCCCATTGTGCGTAGCGCGTCGTATCGAGTTTCTAACCCAGTTCAGTCTAATAATGTATCATATTTATGTATGTACCACTGACATATATGAACCGTCTCGAGGAGATGTTTCAAATGAGTGGTAACATGCTATATGAACCGTCTCGATGAGATGTTTCAAATGAGTGGTAACATGCTATATGAACCGTCTCGAGGAAATGTTTCAAATGAGTGGTAACATGCTATATGAACCGTCTCGATGAGATGTTTCAAATGAGTGGTAACATGCTATATGAACCGTCTCGATGAGATGTTTCAAATGAGTGGTAACAGAATGTTACCACTCATCAGTGGTAACATATCAGTGGTAACAATAACTATTGTAGAAATTAAATAAAGAAAACAGGATTTTTTCCCCATAACAAGTTTCATACTACTATAATTCCAGCACAAAAATATTTACACAATTCCCTAACATTTGATTGGCCCGTAGCAAGTCTCTGTCCAAAATTTATATCCCAGTAAACTCCCACGCCGAACTACTTTCCGTAACCGTGAGGCGCAGTTAAAATAATTCTTAAGAAAACGGAAAATAAACACATTTTCTTGATGGATTTATTTCAAATGCTGGAATTATAAGGAATGAATGGCGTTTTTTTTGTGGAATTTATCGGGGATATAAACTTGGAAAAGTCGCGGGAATACTGGACGAGGCCTTCCGGCCTTCGTCCAGTATTCCCGCGACTTTTCCAAGTTTATACCCCGATAAATTCCACAAAAAGGCCATTCATTCCTATAATAATTGTATCCCGTCTTTAATGGGTTCAAGGTACATGCCCACTCAGTAGGCACAACAAGTCCTTTATATCAAAGACATCATCAGAGACATTTTCTGGCAACATACATATTCATTCACCATTATCTCACGTATTGATTGGCATTATTGCACATTTTATATCAGACGTAAATTTCCACACTGATATCAGGGACGATAACCGTGTTTCCTTTACATGTTTTTCAGGTGACGCATTTAATTAGCATACGAAAATAGCCTGATACCACCGCTAGTCACTATCAGTACAATAAATATTACTAAATGATTATATCTGTATGGAGGGCACTCGTAATGTTTACAACAGGTGGAATAGTGACACATTTATGCACTTATTTAATTCCTATAAAGAACATTTGTGCCTACTGAGTGGGCATGTACATTTAACTGTAGTACAAACACCAGGAAATTCACATTGCGACTCACATATACACCACCGCCTGCGTTAATCGTGCTAATCTTTAAGCATCTGGGGCCCGTTTCACTAAACTTCGTACGACTAAAATGTTCGTAAGTGCAAAATCATGATAGTCTGTAAATTTCACATTAGCAATGCTTTCTTGTAAACAGTTATTGGATTTACATTTATTGAACATATGCTACATATGCAGCATATGCTCAATAAATATAAATCCATCAATTGAGATTTCCAGACGATCATAAATTTACACGTACGAACATGTTAGTCGTGTGCAATTTAATGAAACGGGTCCCAGTTGGCAATGCCAACTGGAAATCACGCAATGTGTTTGTCTGAGCGTGAACAGATAAGCTGCTTGATGTCAAGCACAATATTCAAGTATTTTTTAATAACGAAATTGACAACTTTTGGCAAGATTAGCGCAGGTGGAAGTGTATATTGTGTGCAGAAGATACAGGCGTGTGGCTCGCCATGGACGTATGTATTGTCTTCGCAGCCAGCGTAAACCAATGACAAGGTGCATGATCACGTGGTTACAACAACAACAACAACGTCGCCCACTCCAAAGTAAGTATTATTTGATATTTTCCTTAATATGCAACGGATTTTGATGAAATATGGCGCAGCAAACGCGTCTTCATGTGTTGGACTTGGTGGTCTAGGGAGTTTGGCACAGACTTATGTCATTTTCGCAAAAACAACAGAAGTTTGGGCGAAAATAAAGAGACCACCAAATGCAGCTTAACAAGACGCGTTTGATGCGCCATATTTCATAAACATCCGTTACGTAATAAGGACACTATAAAAGAATACGTACTTTGAATCGGTACTTGTTGTTGTTGTTGTTAGTACCACGTGCTCATACACCTTGAATGTGATGCTAAACACTTGGAGCGTTTAGCATCACATTGATTTACGCTGGCTGCAAATACAATAAATATGTCCATGGCGAGCCACACTTTCGTTTCGGACTGCGAGACATGATGTCAGGCAACTGCATTAAATTAGTAATGAACTAAATAAAGAAATGAACCTGTGCATCAATCACTATCAAGTGTATGTCTACAACGAGATAAGTATTACTTTATACAATACGTATTGACAAGGAAATGCCATACAATAAGGTCGTAGATCTTTGAGATTTCCAGCGTCTAAGCGTCAGAATTCGTATACAGCTGTACATGAAATAATTACGGAGCCCGGCAGGGGACATGGATTTTATTTCTTATATTAATTCGTTCCCACGAAATGACAATTCGTTCCCTCAATTTAACAATTCGTTCCCTCGAATTAACAATTCGTTCCCACGAAATGACACTTCGTTCCCTCAGTTTAACAATTCGTTCCCTCGAATTAACAATTCGTTCCCATGATATAACAATTCGTTCCCACGAATTAACAATTCGTTCCCGTGGAATTGTTAAATTGAGGGAACGAATTGTTAATTTGTGGGAACGAAGTATACATACCCTGCTGGGCTCCGTAAATAACAGCGAATGACCCACTACGATGTAAACATATACATACATGTACTATATTTAGTAGACGTATTCGTATTTATAAATTGACATCAGTTAAAGTATAGTACATGTAGAACACATAATGTTATAGAAGTAGTGTATTAGGTGTGTGAAGTTAGCACTAGTGATAACTTCACCTATTCAATAACACTTGAACCCTTTCAACCCTAAGGAACTGGAATGGACTGTGATATGCTAATTTTCCGACCAATCCAATTGGTCACAAAATTATTTTCAGACAATTCCATTTATAAAAAGGGGATATTTGTTGTTCTTAAAAACATGAAAATTACTTTCAAACAGTGCAGATCCTGATGAGACGGCTCGTTACGAGCCGGCTCATCTGGATCTGCACTGTTTGCATAAACCGATATAGCGGGCTTTCGGGTTCAAAGGGTTAAGCCACATGCCGATTGAAGATAACACGTATTTATACATGCAATATGCATTATTATACCTGATTGCAATGTACAGGCATTTCATATCACGTGACAAACTATCCTACCGTGTTGCCGGCTTCACAACGAAGCGGAGAATATTACAATATCGTGGCAGTGCCGACTATATTTGCGTTACAAGACATTGCGCTGTCGTGGTCGCGGGTTCGAATCCCACCGGGTGCATATTTTGTTTTTCATTTTTGACTTATATATAGGTAATACTATAATTCCTAACTTAAAAATGTCGCAAAAGTTATTGAATTACTGCTCCAGAGTGATTGGGCATGTCGATACATTCGATTTGATATATGACATGAACATATTCGGTCAAATGTGAAATTGACCCCTACTTAGCCCCCGCCCATATTTGACCCCAGGGCCACCCTTTAAACAAATCTGAAACAGTGTTTACTATCGATCATTCCTGCCAAGTTTCGTCCAAATCCGTCATCCGATTCATGGGAAGATTTGTTTTATGAATTTGACCTACTTTTCTACGATGACCTCTATTTTAACAATATGAAAAGGCTTCACCTACGGACCATAACTGTGAAGTTTGGCCAATATCGGCAAAGCGGACAAGAACTCGTCTGAAATCTGTAACAAAAGGATGATCTTTTGATCTTTCGACGGCAATCTTTCATGACGTATTCATCCGATTTCGACAAAACATGTTTCAGAGTGATTATCTTGTCGATACCTTCGATTTGATGTATGACATGACCATATTTTTTCAAATGTGAAATTTGAACCCTACTTAACCCCTCCTGCCTCCGCCCAGTTTTGACCCCGGGGCCACCATTATAACAAATCTGAACCAATCGTGACTATCGATCATTTCTGCCAAGTTTGGTCGAAATCAGTATAGCAGTTCATGTGAAGAAGATTTTATAAAAAATCGACATACTGTTCTACGGCGGCCATCTTGGATTATACGACGACCTCCAATTTTATAAATCTAACGTCCCCCCACCTACATATCATCTATGTGAAGTTTGACCAACATTGGCCCAGGGGTTCGGGAGAAGAAGACGTTTGACATTGTGGACGGACGACGATGGACGAAAAGCGGTAACAATAGCTCACTTGAGCCTTTGGCTCAGATGAGCTAAAATGAGAGTCATAATATATTCAAGGTGTATGATCACGTGGTTACAACAACAACAACAATGGCTGAAAGTGTTGAAAGCGCGCCCACTCCAAAGTAAGTATTATTTTATATTTTCCTTAATAGGCAACGGATTTTGATGACATACGGCGCAGCAAATGCGTCTTCGGAAATCGATTATTCGCAAAAACGACAGAAGTTTGGGCCAAAGTTCCGAGACCACCAAATACAGCTTAACAAGACGCGTTTGATGCGCCTTATTTCATCAAAATCCATTACATAATAAGGACAAAATAAAAGAATACGTACTTTGAATCGGAAGGCTTCTGGAAGTTTCAGTACTTGTTGTTGTTGTTATAACCACGTGATCATACACCTTGATATTATACACATCAAAAGTTCGCAGTCTCAACCCAACCGGTCATATTTGTGTGGGTTTGATGCTGTATCGTCCGTGAATCATATGTCAAGTAGAGTGGCTGTGGCTGGAGAAATGATGAAGTTCATAGTATTTTTGAACAGTGTAGCTCCTTTCAAATCACGTACACCTGTATCATGTTATATATCTACAGTGTAGCGGACACCCAGAAAGATTTGTATTCTTAATTATGGTGTGCTTAGTTCAATTATCTAGTATGTTAATGTGTGTGCCTGTCCTCAAATCATACACCCATCACAGTGCGTATTTGCCTGTTTTACAGTGGAACCTCTCTAAACCGGACACCCTGGGACCTCCCAGGGTGTCCGGTTTAGAGAGGTTCCACTGTATATTTCTTGTTAGAAGCATGACGAGTGTTTCATTGATGACATGGCGAACAATTCAGAGCTTTATCAGACGGCGGATGCACAAGCTGATCTGAATCTACACTGGTCGCATTTCTCCAGTCACTGATATCGTCGGTGTATTATGTGATGAATTTATACAACACAAGTGTGTGATAAAATAGCACATTGAAAAAATAAGTGCACTTTACAATCA
This sequence comes from Conchocele bisecta, assembly GCA_029237695.1. NCBI lineage: Eukaryota > Metazoa > Mollusca > Bivalvia > Lucinida > Thyasiridae > Conchocele > Conchocele bisecta. The sequence continues at coordinate 122,137,660 of CM055266.1, forward strand.
TTTTAACTCGAACCAACACATGGGAAGCAAGTTCAAAAAGTTGATATCCGAAGTAATTTCGGCGGTATTTAACAGCATTACATTCCATTTGAAGTTATAGCGGACAGTGGTGATATATTGGAGAACAGTAATCGTAGTTGGATTAGAAAAAGGATTCTGAAGGTTAATCAGATTACTTGGGAATGCAGAGTCCTGCAATCAATAACAACTCCAGCGAAAACACTGCGGTTCTCATGTTTACAAATTGAATAAGCTGGGTCAGGCATACATGCAACAGTTAACCGATCAACAATGAGGTCCCCAGAGTGTCCGATTTAGAGATGTTACTCCGTAGAACAGGCAAATACGCACTCCAAGAAATGAGTGTGTGCTTTAACCATTTCAACCCTAAGGAACTGGAATGGACTGTGATACACTAATGTTCCGACCAATGCAATGGTCACAAAATGATTTTCAGATTCGTCCATTTATGAAAAGGGGGTGTTTTTGTTCTAAGAAATATGAAAATTACTTGCAAAAAGTGCAGATCCTGATGAGACGGCTCGTTACGAGCCGACTCATCTGGATCTGCACTTTTTGCATAAACCGCTATAGCGGGATTTCGGGTACTAAGGGTTAAAGGTACATGCCCACTCAGTAGGCACAACATGTTCTTTGTATCAGAGACATCATCCGAGACATTTCCTGACAAAATAAACATGCATTCACCATTACCCGATGTAGTATTTGGTATTATTATACATTTTATATCCGACGTAAATGCCCACACTGATATCAGGGGTGATAACCGTGTTTCCTTAACATATTAACGGATTTTACTATTTATTCTTTTATTTATTTTTTGATGTGCACTGATCATATATTGTACTTCATAATCTGTCGAAAATATTATTTGTTCTGGTTGCGTATTTAAGTAGTACAAATAATTAAAAAAATATCATGCCTCATTTGCATATGAAAATAGCCTGATACCACCGCGAGTCACTATCAGTAAACTAACTATTACTAAATTATTATATCTGTATTGCGGGATTTTTGTTATTAAATCGTTCCCACGAAATAATAATTCGTTCCCACAAATTAACAATTTCTTCCCTCGAATTAACAATTCGTTCCCACGATATAACAATTTGTTCCCACGAATTAGCAATTAGTTCCCGTTGTTATTTCGTGCGAATTGTTATGTGTAAAATTGAGGGAACGAATTTTTATTTCTTGGGAACGAATTCTTAAAAAAAATAATTCTACGTCGTCCCACTCCGTACTATCGCTGCGGACATTGCGGAATAACATTTCCATTTCGCGCACTAAAACATAGCAATGATCTGCTGTGCGTTGTCGTTCACACTGCGCTGTATTGTTATTGAGAGAAAATTATACAATATGACACGCAATAGTACCATACACCTACCTAACAGTGTGCATTAGCCAAAATCCATAGATCATCCTCCATGAAGTCGAAGGTAAACAAAGAACGCTTAAACACAAATTTGGAATACTACTCCATTATAACGCATATGTATGATTTAACACAATGTGATGTAATATAATCATCGTTAGCACAATTCATAGATCACCCTCCATGCAGTCGAAGGTAAACAAAGAACGCTTAAACACAAATTTGGAATACTATTCCATCATAACGCAATGTGATGTGATATAATCATACTTAGCACAATGCATAGATCGCCCTCCATGAAGTCGAAGGTAAACAAAGAACGCTTAAACACAAATTTGGAATACTACTCTATTATAACGCATATGTAATGCAATTCATAACAATTCGTTCCCACGAATTAACAATTCGTTCCCACGAATTACCAATTCGTTTCCATGAATTCACAATTCGTTCCCTCAATTTAACAATTCGTTCCCACGAAATAACAATTCGTTCCCACGGGAACGAATTGTTATATCATGGGAACAAATTGTTATATTGTGGGAACGAATTGTTAATTCGAGGGAACGAATTGTGAATTCATGGAAACGAATTGGTAATTCGTGGGAACGAATTGTTAATTCGTGGGAACGAATTGTTATTTCATGGAAACGAATTAATAAAGAAAAATTCTACGTCCCCTGGGGGCTCCGTACCTCTTGGAATTTTTGCACCATGAAGTGTTGTCCAACCTGTAGCCACTGTGGCATGTCTTCTGTCTCTGGCGTAGAAACGAAAATGCAACCCCGCTCCATACCTCTCGCGAGGGTAGCAATTTATCCCCATCTCTTTAATGTAACGCTTGAAAGAGTGATTTTTGCAATCGGATATCCGGCGTGTTTGATATGCGATATAAAACTATCAAAGCTGTATCAATATATTATTGATAAAGAACATACGCATGCAGAAATTGGTTATTTTACTGTGTCAATGTGTTTATTTGACATTTGAAAGCTTCATTTCGTTATGTTGAATGCTGAACAACTAGAAAAAAGATGGCTTCCATGGGAAAATGATTTCCTTGTTCTATTATTTGGCAATTTATTAGTTCTACATCAAATATTAATTGTTTAAAGGTATAAAATATTGTATACAGTTTACTAAATTGTGACATAACATCAACAGGTTTGGGTATGCACTTCGGTTGCTCACAATTTTTGAATGGGTCAAATTGTAGCCGTAAATATCATAACGGAAGCTCCTTTTTGTAGCTATCTCTGGCGATGCGTTGAATCATATCTCCTCTATTTATATCACGACATGTGCATATTTGTCGATGGATAAATGGGGCTTATGGGATTACTGACCTGTGTAGCTCCTGATCAGATAGCATGCTCCTGAAGCTTGATAACGATCTATATTGTTCATATGAGCATGGCGGATGTATCTTTGATGGCATAGCAAACAGTGCAGATTGTGCGAATGCACGGGCTGATCTATACGGAGCCCCGCAGGGGACATGGATTTTTTATTAATTCGTTCCCACGAACTAACAATTTGTTCCCTCAATTTAACTATTCGCTCCCTCGATTTAACAATTCATTCCCTCGAATTAACAATTCGTTCCCACGAATTAACAATTCGTTCCCACGAATTAACAATTCGTTCCCTCAATTTAACAATTCGTTCCCTCAATTTAACAATTAATTCTCTCGAATTAACAATTCGTTCCCACGATATAACAATTCGTTCCCGCGAATTAACAATTCGTTCCCGTGGGAACGAATTGTTATTTCGTGGGAACGAATTGTTAAATTGAGGGAACGAATTGCAAATTCGTGGGAACGAATTGTTAATTCGTGGGAACGAATTGTTAAATTAAGGGAACAAATTGTTATTTCGTGGGTACGAATTAATTAAAAAAAAGAATTCTACGTGCCCTGCGGGGCTCCGTAGATATGTATTTATCCCGTCAACACAGTGCGTATGTGCCGTGAAACACGGTGCCGTGAAACATTTTTGATATCCTGTCAATACGACCTAACCACTGCGTATGAATATGTGCGGTTGTCATACTAGTCGATATTCCGATTGTGATAATGCGGCTGGGGTTATTTTTTTCATTTTAAAGCTATTTGTAGGTGTTAATGGGATAAATAGAATAGTAGGTTAGTGCCGTGAATGGGAAAAAATATCTGGCGCTGCATGGAAATGGGATGTGCTCGGCAGAGCCTCGCCCATCCCGTTTCCTAAGCCTTGCCAGATATTTTTTCCCATTCACGGCACTAACATACTATTCTCTATCTATTTTCCTTATTTCTGAAACAAAGTATATGTTGTGACCACTCATTTGAACCGTCTCGGCGAGACGGTTCAAATGAGTGGTCACAACATATACTTCTGATGAGAAATAAAGAAATTCTTGAGCCTTGCCGGATATTTTTTCCCATTCAAGGCACTATCCTACTATTCTCTATATACACTGTTCGCATGTAGATGTTTATCAATGTCACAGTGGACATATTAATATCAGTTTCCAAGATGCCATTATTATCTTTTTCAAACACAATGGACCCCAAACTGAAAATATATGTTTTATACAGCTATGTATACATGTATTATACTCGGGCTGAGTCAGTTGAGCTGCTTGATTTCAAGCACAATATTCAAGTCATCATATGGACCGTTCTCCAGCGTGATTGTTGATGTACAAACATCACCTTCGCCGCACATTCTTTGCAAATTGTGGCTGTAATGTTAATTTCCCAGGAGTTTCTGGGTTTTCAGGATTTTCACAACATGTAATCTGGTTGTACAAATAAATACATGTTCACGGAACGACTACAATCTCAAATGTACGGAGCCCCGCGGGGGACGTATAATTCTTATTTTAAGGAAACACGGTTATCGCCCCTGATAGCAGTGTAGACATTTATGTCTGATATGAAATGTATAATAATGCCTAATAATACGTGGGGTAATGGTGAATGAATGTTAATTTTGTCATAAAATGTCTCAGGTGCTGTCTCTGATATAAAGAGAATTGTGTGTCTACTGACTGGGCATGTACCTTTAATTGTTAATCATACCGGGTACATCAGTTACTCGGATGACTGATACTTGTACAATTGAATATGCATATACTCGTACACAGCTACATATTACTATTTCAGAAAACATACGAGTATAGGTCTTCTTACGAGACTGATGATTTAATATGTTTTATTAATTTCATATGAAAGAAGCATTGGCACCCATTTCGCCCGTCACAAATATCAAATTATCAATTTGATATTCTAGAGGTACAGTGGGGTCAGCGTGTAAGTGCACACACGAACGAACACGACAGGTTGGTTCCAACCTGTCGTGTTCGTTCGTGTGTGCACTTACACGCTGACCCCACTGTACGTGGACGCTTGAGCTCTTTGTTTCTGAACGACATTGCTTGCCGAAGCGCCCGCGAGCGTCCGCGAGGTATGTTCAGCAGCCCTGGTCACAAATATCACAAATAGCAAATTATCAATTTAATATTCCAGAGGTACGTCCAGCAGCCCTGGCGCACGCGGATGCTTGAACGCTTTGCTTCTGAACGACATTGCTCGTCGAAGCGCCCGCGAGAGTGCGCGAGCCTACCAGCAATTTAGATGGAATTTATAGCGATCGCTCGCCGTGGTTCAGTAGGCGCACCGGTTTATTTGGCAAGCCTCTCTGCGAGCGCTCACGTTGCTGAACATAATAATACGCATGATCACGATTTACCATTCGCTTTATACGGTCTACCAATAAAGTGATGTGAACAATTCGACCCATCATACGAATGTATTACTGATGACCGCATCACAACCGTTGTGTGATGATGTAAGTTGTAACTGCGGCTGTCGTTGCTTTTATAACACGTAGAGGTGTCAGGTACTTGGCTGTGTCGTGACCAAATAGACACTGGTTGATAACAAATAGAGAATACCAGGCTAGTATATTTTGATATCAAGTTTATCAGGCAAGGCTAGGAAACGCATAGGAATTCCGAGGCTTGCCGAGGTATTCCTACTGTTTCCCAGCTGAGCATGATGAACTTCATATAAAAATACACTAGCATGGTATTATATTTATCAGGTAACGTTGTAGGCTACAGAATGATCAATTGTGACGTTGTTTTGGTTGAACAGAACACGGACTTGTTTCCGTGACGTCATTACACTGACGTAATTCGGTAACGTCATGTGACGCCGTTCGACTAATGGAACGTCAGCTTCCAATTTGTTGTAACACGCATATTCGTATCAGGTCAATGCCTGATACAGCAATATGATATCAGTCAGTATGTATTCGGCCAATACAAAGCTCGTTACCTGATAAAGTGATGTACCAGGCAATGCCGCTGATACAGTGCATCAAGGTCAATCCTGAATCAAAAACTACTTTCACGGACGTCTCATTGGTCGAACGGTGTCACAATGTAAACATGTTCATTTCAACAAAGCCCACATCATATTCTCATTTAGTAGCATAACACGTTGCCATGTTAATGCTTTTTCTTACAGCAGAACCTCTCTAAACCGGACACCCTGGGAGCACCCCCATGTGTCCGGTTTAGAGAGCTTCCGCTGTATTCCAGCGATATGACTACTCCAAATGCACGCTTGTTTGGTTTTCAATCATTAGAAGCTAGTATCAGTAAAGGTATTTGATAGAGAAATCAATCACAATTAACCACCGTGGTCCTGTTTAGAGAGGTTCCAATATATTACGTCTATCAGACCGGGCTCTAAAATGGTAGGAATAGCCCGGTCTGCTTAGGAATCCATACTCGATTATCCGAACTTGATATCAAAAGATACTGGCGGCCATTTCACTAAACTTTGTAAGACTAAAATGTTCGTAAGTACAAACTTATGATAGTCTGTACATTTTACATTCACAATGTTTTCTTGTAAATAAGTATGGGATTTACATTTATTGAGCATAGGCTGCATATGCAGCCTATGCTCAATAAATGTTAATCCATCAATTGATATTTACTGACGATGCTAAATTTGCACTTACGAACATTTTAGTCGTACAAAGTTTATTGAAACGGGCCCCTGGCCTGTTATTATCTATGCTATACTTTGACGGTGATGACAGTGTCGTAGCGGCGATACGCGACATTCGGTGCGTTCTTCGATGGAATTAATGGCGATTATTATTGAATCAGACAGCAATAAGCATTTTCCAATATCATCTTCCACCTTTAATAAGACCGGTGACATGTATATGTCTGGTCTATCTGTAATACAGCACATTATGATTATTAACAATTATATAATTATATTTCCTGCCAGCCGACGGCAGCCACTTACATTGGTCACCGGTTATATTATTACACGTATATATTATTATAAGTATTATTATACATATCATATTATACATTTATTGAATACAATTATTTTTCGCAGTGCCATAACATAGTGTATTAAAATCATAAAACGATAACTATGCAAATCAGGCCATACCAGGAAACATGTTCGGTGTTCAATATAGCTTCAACACCTGGTGCTGTGGTTATGCACTCATTGATCGATTTCATAAGAAACGCGGCAAAGCCTCGTTTCTTAAGTTTGTTAAATAAACATCACATGGATGGGTCAGTGGAAGAAGGAATATAATTCCATACAAGACGTAGCCCCATGACACCAATGACCCCTTCATATTAGCATATAAGATGCTCTATATGTACCACGTATATCAGCTCATATGCATGTGGTATGTGTATGTGTCTAGATAAATGGGACTTATGCGCAATGAGACCAGTGTAGCCCCAATAGCCGATTTCATCAAAATTGCAAAGTATTCTTATCTAGCAAAGTATACTTTGAGGGACTAATCATTTATTTTTCCCGAAATGCATTACGCCATATAGAACTAACGACTGCATATATTTGATGATTAAAAGTATGCAGAATTATTATACTGAATTTATTACATTGGTCTCAAGGGACAGTGGGCAGCTAGCTTTAAAAAGGGGGTGGACGATTTTCTAAATACTTCACTACCGACCCTGTAAGTTACACCAGTGTGTCTAGAAAAATAGGTTTATGAATATTTCTTGACTTTGGGAGGCTTGACAAGGTGTATTTTTTAGAGTATTTCATAATTCTACGAAACTGAATGTTAGCTCCAGTTGATTTTGACATCTTGGAAAATGTCGCCTCTATGCTGTCTCGCCGGTACGGTTTCGCGTCAGAATTTAAGGTATTTTTCGGGCATTTGTAGCGAAAATTTGAGCTGGTTATGACCCCGCTTTGAAATCATTTTCAGAAAATGGTGCGGTGTTACAAGTGATAGAACAAGACATAACAAAGTATCTGTGCCTCATATTTTCATGAAAACAATTCCGATAAATTCAGTCGTGTTGAAACTTTTGGCCAAAAATAGGTGGGTGGGGTAACTTTGTAAAAAATTAATTGAACACATCTAATGCGGTTACTGAATTTGTATTGTGGCGCGCGACTTGTACTTCATTTGCGAGTATTTTTCAATACTTGTCGCAAGAGCCTCCTTAACTGATTGTGAGAGGCGGTGATTTTTATAAGTCACCCGCCGCCCTCAGAAAAGCAGTCAATTTTGGCTATTTTCAACCGTCCCGTGATGCCCTAGATAAATGGGGCTTATGCGCAATGAGACCAGTGTAGCCCCAATAGCCGATTTCATCAAAATTGCAAAGTATTCTTATCTAGCAAAGTATACTTTGAGGGACTAATCATTTATTTTTCCCGAAATGCATTACGCCATATAGAACTAACGACTGCATATATTTGATGATTAAAAGTATGCAGAATTATTATACTGAATTTATTACATTATCACAGCCAAAAATGGCTGTGATAATGTAATAAATTCAGTATAATAAAAGTTAATAAATTTATCCCTAAATTGAAAATTTCTCCCTCAAAGTCGCATTGTTAAATTGAGGGAACTAATTGTTAATTCGTGGGAACGAATTGTTAAATTGAGGGAACGAATTGTTTTTCCGTGGGAACGAATTAATAAGAAAGAATTATACGTCCCCTGCGGGGCTCCGTAGAAATCTAAGTATTTATGGGACAACCCTCGTATGTATAACATAGCTTTCATTTGAAGACCGTACACCATTAGCTGCGGAGCATACATGCTGTCTCTCAGACCACCGCTATGGTGTACGATCGGGGTCAAAACAAAAATTACAGGAGCACTTATAAAGTTTTACATGTCCACCTGCAGGTGGCATATAAATGTATAGGTCCAGATGTAAATTTTACAGGTGGACCTGTACAATTGTAGATGGACCGTTAAGCTAGTCAGGTGGACCTGGTTTATTTTTTACAGGTGAACCTGTAATGTTACAGGTGCACCTATACATGTACAGGTGCATCTGTAACATTTACAATTGGACCTGTCAAATGTTATAGGTGCACCTGTAAGTCGGATCGGCATACACTGCTAGCACTACAATTAAATGCACACACACTGTTATCGAGAAAAATGATAAACGACCAAGATCCGCAATTGCTGTTAAGAAGCCGTTCTATACCTGATCATCCTTTGATGCAAAGATAATTGCTTCGTAAATGTGATGGAATATATGAAAAACATGTATGTGAATACTGCCTCGTTACTGTATTATATACGGCACATGGTGAACTAGGCAAAATTTCGTGTGTTTCAGCGTTCTTCTCTTCCGGCGTTTGACAAGAAACTGACAATGCGACGTAGAACACATTATATAATGTAGCTAATCATACATATAAAAGCCATGACAACGGACCTAGGATGAGGTGCGATGTTGTATGAACTGATTTAACTTACAGAAACTGCGATTATTTCCTGTCAATGACGTGAACAGCTGACGAAATACTCATAGCAAATTTAATGCGCATTGGTCTGAACATTTCGTAAATTTTCGACCTCATTTACGAAAACAATCGTCATTGTTGTAAATATATTTCATGAGATATAGCACATCTTAATATGTACAAAATAGCGTAGCTACATGTAGTATCTCATTACCTTATATGTAGTCGATTTCACCAACATTGCAAAGTATACTTATCTAGCAAAGTATACTTTGAGGGAGAAATTTTGAATTTAAGGATAAATTTGTTAATTTTTATTATACTGAATTTATTACATTATCACAGCCATTTTGGCTGTGATAATGTAATAAATTCAGTATAATAATTCTGCATACTTTCAATCATCAAATATATGCAGTCGTTAGTTTCATATGAAATAATGAATTTCGGGAAAAATATATGATTACTCCCTCAAAGTATACTTTGCTATATAAGTATACTTTGCAATCGTGTTGAAATCGGCTACTGGTGGTGGTCATACAGGCTAAATCGACAAGTGGACATAACGAGCCATAGTGTTTGAAGGACAATAGACGACGAGAGATGCAATACAATATGTAAATTCGTATTATATATAGAGAACATTACAGGCGTGTTGATATGATATGTATTAAACGAGCTAACTGATTATGACGCGTTTCTTATGAACTCGCGTTTAAAACATACATAATTATGCTCATTATGTTCATTGCTCAAGCACACCACCATATACTGAAGTTGTCCTGACCACATAACATGTTTGCCGTCATAGTCATATTTGTATGTTTAGTACACTAGTGTACTGTGAGATTTAATACATTAGGTTAATTACAATGTTATGCAACACATATGATCAATATTGTTCTCGAAAGGAAACACTGTATGCTCTCTAACCCGAAAGTTATGTCTATAACGCAGGGCGACTTAAGAACTTTCGGGTTATGTGTACTCCTAACATCAGCGAGTTGGTGGTTGTAGCATCCATCTATCGACATGATAGTGCGCATGTTATTTCCGTGTATAATTGACTGAATGCCTTGTAATGCATTAATTAATAGACATGTTTGTTTGATATCTGATCGTAAAGGTTCCCGAGAATTTGCAGATACAGTCTTGAAAGATGCACGTCTTCAGCCGTCTCATACAAGTATTTTGTTCAACGAATAACTGAACAGGGACATCGTTACCACTTGGCACTAAGCTAATTACTTCCCTGGCCGCATTGATAATAAGAAAAGCAACAACAAACAATACGTTAACAGTTTTGCCTTGTGACCTCTACCTTGGTCGTCTTATGCAAAAGAAAGTGCCATCCCTAGAACACATTGTGGCCAAATATGATCAAAATCGGTGAAACGGTTCACGAGTTATTGGAAAATTAAAAGTGTTACTAACGCACACACGCACACACACACACACACACACACACGCACACACGCACACACACACACGCACACACGCACACACGCACACACGCACACGCACGTACGCACATAGACTACCACCTGCGCTAATCTTGCCAGTACTTGTCAGTTTCTTTATTTCAACATCCTTAACAATCGAATTGCTGGATAACCATCTGCTGGCATATGTCTGTCAACACGTGATAAGCGCGTCTCCCTAGCAGTCGGATGCCAATGTAAGCCAGACAGCCAATTGCCGGGTTTACATCATGGTTGGGCTGCCTGCTAAACCGGCCTAAAATGACCGTAGTTGTTAACAATCCATTAACCACCGTTAAAACGAAGTATACGGAATATATAGTAATGAACATTTTCGTGACTTCCATTCTTCATCGATTTTGTAAAAGAAAATTGATGTGAAATGGTATACCAGCATGACAAAAAATCGTTATCTTTTTATATACCATGCCCTGTGCATTCATTTTAAATATGAGTTAGTGGGGAACGTTCGCCAGTGCTGTACATGAAAGTTAACTATAAATACGCAAACGACATCAAAACAGACGTACATAATGGCTGTCATGTTCACATATCATATAATAGAATAATCGTTTATTGCTTAAGCCATGCTGGCTCTTGAGCACAACAGTAATTAACAAACATACAAGCAACATGATAATGCAAGCAAGATGACAGATAGTGGACATGAAAAGTAGTGTATGTGTACTCATACACTACTTTTCATGTCCACTGTCTGTGGATCATATCAATGCCAATATTTCATAGTCAAACGCATCTTTTCCATCATTTTCTGCCTGTTTTCATAAATAATGATATTGCTTATGTAAAATCCAAGTACCTAGCTGGAACACGTCAAAGTATACTAAATGTTGAAGCCATTTTGAATTTTTAAATGACAGACATGTTATTGCATAAACTGTGGCTAATATATTTGTTCAATTAATATCATATATTTCCAGCCACCTTTTTAGTCCAAGCTATTCTCTTGCTGATAAAACTGTTTTATTAAAACGGTGGCCATTTTGAAATACAAATCTATATAAACAACAATCTAATTTCATTACGTGATATAGTGATACAGGTTCCAATTACATATTTCATTTACTGCATGCTTCTGTAGATACTAATCCAGTTTACCAACGTAATTAAAAAAGTACACAAACTATTGTTATGGCAGCCATTTTTATGTTTAAAATGGCAGACATATCTGTTATTAAAGACAAATGTTACTATTTGTTACTCTTGACAAAAAGAGGATATGGGTCTTGAATTGCGGCCATTTTTAAATTCAAGATGGCCGCCACACGGGTGACCGAAAACAACTGTACCAATTATTTTTAGTACTATGTAACATACTCTGCCACATACAAATATGTTCCAAGACTTTAGCGCAGACTACCTATGCACATCTGGTGCCCGTTTCATTAAACTTAGTGCAACTAAAATGTTCGTATGTGCAATTTTAGGATCGTCTGGAAATGCTAATGTTTGGATTTACATTTATTGAACATAGGCTGCATATGCAGCCTATGCTCAATAAATGTAAATCCAATAATTGTTTACAAGAAAACGTTGTTAATGTGAAATTTACAGACTATCATGTTGCACTTACGATCATTTTAGTCGTACGAAGTTTAGTGAAACGGGCCCCATGATTTCCAAATCTCGTGTTGAACTTGGTAAACAATATTTGGGAATCTATCGTGGCACAGTTCTCTACTTAACGTGGGAACAAGGCAGCTATGCCGACGTCACACACATTAGTAGGTGTCTTAGTGATGTAAGGACGTAACGACGTAACCATCGCGTCATGACTACATACTAACTGGTAAGGATTAGATTTTTTGGATATGAAGAAAGTGGAGAAATTATATTAAAAGTCGAGGTCATAAAGTCTAGTAGTTCGTGACGGATCCAGAGGTCCGTTTCACTAAACTTCGTACGACTAAAAGTGCAAATTTAGGATCGTCTGGAAATTATGTTATTGTATATTATGCCACAGGCATTTGCCGTCATTTGATAATGTGAAAATATCGGCAACATTTTTAAACTATTACAAAATAATGTGTTTGTTTTGCTTCAGAGAAAATAAATCATACACACACAGGTATATATATGTATTTAGTAAATAAATGAGGTGTGTGAAGTTAGCACTGAGATCGTAGATCGTATATCAACATTCAAATATCGAATAACGAGCTGGGTATTTATCACCTGAATACAGAGCTGTGACGTTTGAATAACGAGCTGGCTCTGAGATCGTTATTCGTATGTATGTTCGCAACATTTGAATACAGTACTGGGTAGCTTGAATAACGAGCTGGGTCTGAGATCGTTATTCAGAAAATTGTGTCAGTATAAGCTGAATACAGAGCTGTGAAGTTTGAATAACGAGCTGGCTGTGAGATCCTATAATTGGCTGTGAGATCCTTATTCAGATGTATTTTCGCAACATTTGAATACAGAGCTGAATAGTTTGAATAAGGAGCTGGGTCTGAGATCGTTATTTAGAAAATTGTGTCGGTATAAGCTGAATACAGAGCTGGATAGTTTGAATAACGAGCTGGCTGTCATATCGTTAATCAGATTTATTTTCGAAACATGTGAATACAGTGCTGGTTAGATTGAATAACGAGCTGGGTCTGAGATCGTTATTCAGAAAATTGTGTTAGTATAAGCCGAATACAGAGCTGGGTAGTTTGAATAACGAGCTGGCTGTGAGATCGTTATTCAGATGTATTTTCGTAACATTTGAATACAGTGCTGGGTAGTTTGAATAACGAGCTGGCTGTGAGATCGTTATTCAGATGTATTTTCGTAACATTTGAATACAGTGCTGGGTAGTTTGAATAACGAGCTGGCTGTGAGATCGTTATTCAGATGTATTTTCGTAACATTTGAATACAGTGCTGGGTAGTTTGAATAACGAGCTGGCTGTGAGACCGTTATTAAGATGTATTTTCGTAACATTTGAATACAGTGCTGGGTAGTTTGAATAACGAGCTGGCTGTGAGATCGTTATTAAGATGTATTTTCGTAACATTTGAATACAGTGCTGGGTAGTTTGAATAACGAGCTGGCTGTGAGATCGTTATTAAGATGTATTTTCGTAACATTTGAATACAGTGCTGGGTGGATTCAATAACGAACTGGGTCTGAGATCGTTATTCGGAAAAGTGTGTTAGTATAAGCCGAATACAGAGCTGTGAAGTTTGAATAACGAGCTGGCTGTGAGATCGTTATTCAGATTTGCTTTGGCAGTATTTGAATACAGAGCTTTGAAGTTTGAATAACGAGCTGGCTGTGAGATCGTTATTCAGATTTGATTTGGCAGTATTTGAATACAGAGCTTTGAAGTTTGAATAACGAGCTGGCTGTGAGATCGTTATTCAGATTTGATTTGGCAGTATTTGAATACAGAGCTTTGAAGTTTGAATAACGAGCTGGCTGTGAGATCGTTATTCAGATGTATCTTCGCAGCATTTGAATACATAGCTGGAAAGTTTGAATAACGAGCTGGCTGTGAGATCGTTATTCAGAACATTGGTTTAGTATAAGTTGAATACAGATTTACTTTGGCAGTATTTGAATACAGAGCTGTGAAGTTTGAATAACGAGCTGGCTGTGATATCGTTATTCAGATGTATATTCGCAGCATTGGAATACATAGCTGGAAAGTTTGAATAACGAGCTGGCTGTGAGATCGTTATTCAGAACATTGGTTTAGTATAAGTTGAATACAGAGCTGTGAAGTTTGAATAACGAGCTGGCTGTGAGATCGTTATTCAGATTTGCTTTGGCAGTATTTGAATACAGAGCTGTGAAGTTCGAATAACGAGCTTGCTCTGAAATCGTTATTCAGATGTATTTTCGCAGCATTTGAATACAGTGCTGGATAGTTTGAATAACGAGCTGGATCTGAGATCGTTATTCAACAAATTGTGTTAGTATAAGCCGAATACAGAGCTGTGAAGTTTCAATAACGAGCTGGCTGTGATATCGTTATTCAGAACATTGGTTTAGTATAAGTTGAATACAGATTTGCTTTGGCAGTATTTGAATACAGAACTGTGAAGTTTGAATAACGAGCTGGCTGTGAGATCGTTATTCAGATGTATCTACGCAGCATTTGAATACATAGCTGGAAAGTTTGAATAACGAGCTGGCTGTGAGATCGTTATTCAGAACATTGGTTTAGTATAAGTTTAATACAGAGCTGTGAAGTTTGAATAACGAGCTGGCTGTGAGATCGTTATTCAGATTTGCTTTGGCAGTATTTGAATACAGAGCTGTGAAGTTCGAATAACGAGCTGGGTCTGAGATCGTTATTCAGACAATTGTGTTAGTATAAGCCGAATAGAGTGCTGGTTTGTTTGAATAACGAGCTGGCTGTGATATCGTTATTCAGATGTATTTTCGTAACATTTGAATACAGAGCTGGGTAGTTTGAATAACGAGCTAGCTGTGAGATCGTTATTCAGATGTATTTTCGTAACATTTGAATACAGTGCTGGGTAGATTGAATAACGAGATGCTGGATGTTTGAATAACGAGCTGGGTCTGAGATCGTTATTCAAAAAATTGTGTTAGTATAAGCCGAATAGCTGGCTGTGAGATCGTTATTCAGATGCATGTTCGCAACATTTGAATACAGTGCTGGGTAGATTGAATAACGAGCTGGGTGTGAGATCGTTATACAGATGTATGTTCGAAACATTTGAATACAGTGCTGGGTAGATTGAATAACGAGCTGGTGTGAGATCGTTATTCAGATGTATGTTCGCAACATGTGAATACAGTGCTGGATAGTTTGAATAACGAGCTGGGTCTGAGATAGTTATTCAGAAAAGTTTCTTAGTATAAGCTGAATACAGAGCTGGATAGTTTGAATAACGAGCTGGCTGTGAGATCGTTATTCAGATTTGCTTTGGAGTATTTGAATACAGAGCTGGAAAGTTTGAATAACGAACTGGCTGTGAGATCGTTATTCAGAACATTGGTTTAGTATAAGTTGAATACAGATCTGTGAAGTTTGAATAACGAGCTGGCTCTGAGATCGTTATTTAGATGTATTTTCGCAGCATTTGAATACAGTGCTGGATAGTTTGAATAACGAGCTGGGTCTGAGATCGTTGTTCAAACAATTGTGTTAGTATAAGCCGAACACAGAGCTGGGTAGTTTGAATAACGAGCTGGCTGTGAGATCGTTATTCAGATGTATTTTCGCAACATTTGAATACAGTGCTGGGTAGATTGAATAACGATCTGGGTCTAAGATCGTTAGTCAGAAAATTGTCTTAGTATAAGCTGAATACGGAGCTGGATAGTTTGAATAACGAGCTGGCTGTGAGATCGTTATTCAGTTTTGCTTTGACAGTATTTGAATACAGAGGTGGGCAGTTTGAATAACGAGCTGGCTCTGAGATCGTTATTCAGCTCTCGTGTGCCATTTTTGCGGCAAAATGAATTGCCCTTTTACAGATAAAGCAGCCTAAGTTGTTTAAAATTCGTTTTTCAAAGTCGCGTACAATGCCATGTTGGTCCCAGTTCCCTGTGAAGCATCGGTGAAAAAATCCTGCAAATCCGATAAAGAAAATGGCATTCCATTTCTTTGGCGATAACGTCGTTATTAATTTGCATGCGATTTTCGGTATTCTGAATATTTATTTTGGTAACGTTTGAATATATATGATTTTGGGATTTCCCCCCCTTCCAGAAAGGTGAAATATAAAATGACCTTAGCTGTTGACAGGTCATTAAATCATCATTAAATAAATAAATTGACACATGAGATTGGTATAAACATTGTTTCATAATAATGAAAAAAAAAACTACATTGTGTAGCTTGTGAGCACTACTTTTTCTGCAATTGACAGTTACCAATTAAATCTTACTTGAATTAGTTAAACTGGTGTGTAAATGGATTGGAATTATGTTTTGCAAATGTATTGTCGTTTAGACGCAAACTCTAATTATATTTCACATTTGGGCACAGATACACACTTTCTCCCAATAGTGAGTTATATACCCTGACATACTCCTTTTTAATTCATCTTTGAATTCCATATTTTTGGGACGTATTGGAGAGTATATTTGTCAGTCACAGTACCTCGTTGGGCGCCAAATGTCACAGGCCAAGGAAAATGCATACCCTATCTGGGACTCGAACCCAGGTCTGCTGGTTTACTGTAGGAATGAATTGCCTTTTTGTGGAATTTATCGGGGTATAAACTTGGAAAAGTCGCGGGAATACTGGACGAAGGCCGGAAGGCCTCGTCCAGTATTCCCTCGACTTTTCCAAGTTTATATCCCCAATAAATTCCACAAAAAGGCCATTCATTCCTTATAATTCCAGCATTTGAAATAAATTCATAAAGAAAATGTGTTTATTTTCCGTTTGCTTAAGAATTATTTTAACTGCGCCTCACGGTTACGGAAAGTAGTTCGGCGTGGGAGTTTACTGGGATATAAATTCTGGACAGAGACTTGCTACGGGCCAATCAAATGTTAGGGAATTGTTTAAATATGTTTGTGCTGGAATTATTGTAGCATCACTATATCGACTGAGCTAACCGGGCAAAGTGATTGCATTGTTGTTGATTGGATGTAAAATCCCACTAACCCGTAATCAATGAATCAATATGATACAAAAAACAATGACAGGCAGTTCTTGGTAAACAATGGTTTTGCATAAAATGGACTTTCACAGTGTAATAACAATGTATTAAAATTATAATACACCGGTGTAACAAACTGAGCGACAGAAAACATTAATTTGATCAGCTTCAATGTATGTTTCTATGATTTTACAATAAATTTGGTCTTAAATGAGTGATGACATAATATAATATTTATTAAACACATTTTGATTTACTAATTTCATAAGAAACTCCTCGATCTTAGCATCGTTTCTTATGAAATTAGTAAACTCTTTCAATAACTACCATAAAAATTATTACACATGTTAGATCCTCAGTATTAAAATGTCCCAAAACAATACATTTATCAAGTTTATATACAAAAAAAGACGGTTGCGCCAGAAACGTTTTTAGATCGATACCCCACCCACATAGTGATAGGTTGCGTGTACCCATCCTCGTTCAATTAGCCGAAAAAGGTACGTAGTACACTGTACTCGGTGTAATTATCTTTCATTTAGCACAAAGGAATGTATATTTCAAAAGATGAAAACAAATTAGATTAAAAAATGCAATAATATACAGTAGGTAGCATTATGAAAATAGCGCATCTTAGCCGGCAGTCAATGGGACGGCGGTTTGTTTACCTAAAACGCTCGTGCGGCACAAAATCGTTCTTTTTTATGCGGACGAATTCAGAACTGCAAATGAAGTAAATACATTACCAAGGTAAGCAATATGTCTATATCGCTGAATTAAAAACATAGACATAACGGACCATAAAGGTTAGAAAACACCAATTAGTTTTACAATATAATTCAACCGATTCCTCCAAATATAGGTTTTGAACAGTGTTTGTTTTAAATGGTACAACAAATATGATGAAAACTGGTGCCTCCCACCCCCCCCACATGTTTCTCATGTAAAATAGGGCAGTAATGGATAAGGATTTGCAAGCAACCTGTGTCTGCGGCCTGCTTCAGTTGTACCTACAAGTCGCCTGTCAAAATCGGTGATTTGTAATATTGAAAATGGTATCAGTATTACATTGTTTTTCGTTCTGTTACCGGGTTTCACATGGGTATTTTACAATACTCAACACATTGTCCACATTTTCCCCAGTAACCGTGGGTTCGCTTTATTTACATGGTTGAGTCGAGCGTAAGCAGATGGTTGTGACTTTAACTGTATGTAACTTCAAGGATGTTCCCCTGAAAACAAGTAAATCATAATTAATAAGTAATCTTATAATGTTCTACATATCAGACGTACAAGTAATTGCAATATGTGAAATTAGCAGGGATCTAAGTCAATAGTTTGACCTGACTGTATTAGTCTTATTTATCAGGATCTATTCTCACATATATGCTTATTTCATATAATACACATAATCCACAAATCATCACCTCTATCTAACTCGTTATCTACATACTCATATATACACAAAATGCAATTAATGTAACCTAAAGCACATATCTGGTGAGCAGGGTCGGCTAATAGCGAAACAGTAACTCTAAGTCTAAAAACATGTACAATACAAGCTTACCATTTCTATGGTACATGTGGGAGTCGTCTCTCGTAGTTTTCACGGTGTCATCAGAAGTTAGACTGCATGCTCCTGTGATAAATGTTAAAATTAAATTAGTGCTCATGCATAAAGTACCGAAATGTTAGACCAAAGACCAAAACGACAGAAATCCACACGAAAACCAATGTCATATCCGAAATCGCGATAAAACCAGATTCCAACCCAAATACAAATATATAAACCTTACCATTTCAAGCGATTTCCGGAAATATGGAAGCATATTACATTCATATAAAGCTGTATTCCAATGTCATATGTTTTGGTTGGAAACACAATATTAACTGACCAAGAGTGAGTACATTTGACCAAAACATTAACAAAGCTACTATTTATTTTATTTCAATTAATTACACTAGCGTCTATGGTGGAAACTTCTTTCTCAATGTGGCATAGTATGATCCTTTCACAACAACCAAAAATCAATAAATTGGTACATATATAGCGAAAATCCCATACATTTGACAAGCCTGGGCCCGGTTGCTCAAAACATCCGTTAGCTTAACGGACTGTTAAATCCTTAACTGAATGGTTAAAATCTCTGTTTTAATAGAGATTTTAACCATTCAGTTAAGGATTTAACAGTCCGTTAAGGATTTAACACTCCGTTAAGCTAACTGGTGTTTTCAACAACTGGGCCCTGCTTATCATAGTTTCTGTTAGGATGTACTTGAATTGAATATAAGTTGACTTGTGTTTTTTGGGAATGTGATCAAATAAAATAATGTGATTGATCGATAAATGTCATTTACTGTCACAGTGCATGAAGCGAACAAAAACATATTGGAAAACTGGGACATCATCTGAGATACAATACCTTTAACCTGTTAATGCATCATATTTTGTTTCCTGCAGGCTCACTGATCTCCTTCGAGGATATTGCTATCTACCTGTATTTTTGAATATATCAGAAATGTAAGTTGCAGCTTTTTATTTGCTCGTTTTCATAGTCATGTATATGAGCATGTAACTTCCAAATAACGATGCCATAGATGAGACAATATTTCATCTCAACTTTCAAATGACTTTTACTATTTATCTGACCAGTCTTTTTAGGCATAATATTTGTGGTTTCATAATATGTGTAGCGTGTTCGCCATACACCATTAAGAGGTGTGAAACAGAAGTTATTAAATGTCCACACACAATAATTCGCAAAGGATGCTAAAAACCGAAATGCGCTCTATAAATCTACGTTTGCCCTGTAAAATGGAGTTCATGTAACCGATAAAACGTAATCGAAAACAGCATACAAATCCAACAATTAAGAAATACTTTAAAATTGGGAATGCTTCTTTATCGGATTTACACGATTCGTTATACAGACGACTGTATATTGATGGTATGTCACGAATTAAAGTATTCAGAATACCGGAAAGTGCATGCAAATCGGACCATGAATGAAGAAGATAACGCCAAAAATGCGGAATGCCACTTTCTTTATCGGATTTGCATGATTTTTTCACCGATGCTTCACAGGAAACTGGGACCGACATAGCCTTGGACGTGACTTTGAAAAAACGACTTTTAAACAACTTAGGCTGCTTTATCTGTAAAAAGCAGTTTATGTTGCCGCAAAAAGGGCACGCGAGAGCTGAATAACGATCTCAGAGCCAGCTCGTTATTCAAACTTGCCAGCTCTGTATTCAGAATATACAGAAAACATAGTACTGAATAACGATAATACAGCCAGACTTTTAAACAACTTAGGCTGCTTTATCTGTAAAAAGCAGTTTATGTTGCCGCAAAAAGGGCACGCGAGAGCTGAATAACGATCTCAGAGCCAGCTCGTTATTCAAACTTGCCAGCTCTGTATTCAGAATATACAGAAAACATAGTACTGAATAACGATAATACAGCCAGACTTTTAAACAACTTAGGCTGCTTTATCTGTAAAAAGCAGTTTATGTTGCCGCAAAAAGGGCACGCGAGAGCTGAATAACGATCTCAGAGCCAGCTCGTTATTCAAACTTGCCAGCTCTGTATTCAGAATATACAGAAAACATAGTACTGAATAACGATAATACAGCCAGCTCGTTATTCAAACTATCCAGCTCTGTATTCGGCTTATACTAAAACAATTTTCTGAATAACGATCTCAGAGCCAGCCCGTTATTCAAACTACCCAGCTCTATATTCAAACGTTGCCAAAATAAATATTCAGAATACCGAAAACCGCATGCAAATCGGCCTATTAATAACAAAGTTATCGCCAAAAAATGGAATGCCACTTTCTTTATCGGATTTGCATGATTTTTTCACCGATACTTCACAGGGAACTGGGACCAACATAGCAATGGACACGACTTTCATTTTGCCGCAAAAAGGGCAATCGAGAACTGAATAACGAATCTCACAGCCAGCTCGTTATTCAAACTGCCCAGCTCTGTATTCAGCTTATACTAACACAATTTTCTGAATAACGATCTCAGACACAGCTCGTTATTTAAACTACCCAGCACTGTATTCAAATGTTGCGAAAATACATCTGAATAACGATCTCACAGCTAGCTCGTTATTCAAACTACCCAGCTCTGTATTCGGCTTATACAAACACAATTTTCTGAATAAGGATCTCAGACCCAGCTCGTTATTCAAACTACCCAGCACTGTATTCAAATGCTGCCATCATACATTTGAATAACGATCTCAGAGCCAGCTCGTTATTCAAACTTCACAGCTCTGTATTCGGCGTATACTAAACCAATGTTCTGAATAACGTTCTCACAGCCAGCTCGTTATTCAAACTACCCAGCTCTGTATTCAAATGATGGCAAAATATATGAATAACGATCTCACTGCCAGCTTCACACTCAGCTCTACATTCGATTGAATGTTGATCTACGATCTACGATCTCAGTGGTAACTTCACACACCTAAATAAATGATTGATTCAGATCTGCAGCCTATTTCACCAAAATTGCAAAGTATACTTATCTAGCTAAGTATACTTTGAGTGAGTAATAATTTATATTTCTCGAAATGCATTATTTCATATTGAACTATCTACTGCATATATTTGATGATTAAAAGTAAGGAGAATTAGTATACTGAATTTATTACATTATCACAGCCAACATGGCTGTGATAATGTAATACATTCAGTATAATACAAATTTATAAAATTTAAACTAAATATACATTTTCTCCCTCAAATTGTACTTAGCAAGATAAGTATACTTTGCAATTTTCGTGAAATAGGCTACTGGCCCTGAATAGGTCAATGCGATCGGATAACAAGACAATCGACCTGTCAGAACACATTTGTTTCATTATGCATGGGGCCTGGGGCTGATTAATCCAGTACGTGATAGATAGCTGCTTCATTTCCGCCATAAATGACCAACAAACATCTGTCGATTGCTCCGCGCGGCCACTTGAGACAGACCTATTCCCACCGTAGTCATGTTTGTGGTTAGTGTAAATATTGAACCGAGCCAAGTCAGTAGAACTACATTCGAACACGTGAGTTAACTGAAGCTACGCGCGTTAAAGGTACATGCCCACTCAGTAGGCACAAACTGTTCTTTATAGGAATTAAATAAGTGTATAATTGTGTTGCTATTCCAACAGTTCTAAAAATTACGGATGCCCGCTATACAGATATAATCATTTAGTAATATTTATTTTACCGATAGTGACTTGCGGCGGTAGCAGGCTATTTTCATATGCAAATGAGGCAATGCCATGCTAATTTTTTATTATTTATGCTAATTAAATACGTCACCTTATATAAATAATATTTTCGACAGATTATGAAGTATGATCATTGCACATCAAAATATAAATACAGTCTGACATAAAATGTATAATAATGCCAATACACACGTGGGGTAATTGTGACTGAATGTTTATTTTGCCAGAAAATGTCTCAGATGATGTATATGCTATCAAGAACAGTTTGTGCCTACTGAGTGGGCATGTACCTTTAATAAAGGGCGGTCAATGCGTATAATTAAATATAAAATAGAAATACACTACTAGGCCAGGGAATATAGATTTGACCCGAAAGTCTCTGCAACACAAATGACATTGCCAATAATTCGAGAAACATATGCTGATCAGCAGAAAAAAATCGCCTAAAATCGGAGGGTAGGAAAGCTGTCATTTTGGCGAAAAAGTGTTAATTTGGTGCGAAAATCGCGAAAATTTGAAAAATAAATATGGAGATAAAACGTGTGGTGATATTATCAAACGAACTTAATAATACAATGATTGACATAGTGTTTATAGAAAAAAAATTGATTTGAGCATACTGGGTAACATTTTTGGGTTTAAACTATCAAATTAGTGCATAAATTGTAGTAATTTTGAACAAATATTTCGGCCAACTGTTTAGAGACTTAATACCGAAAATTGGATAAAATATTGATAAATAGCTATTATTCACATGAAAATAAAATCGAAGACATCTGGTAACGAGAAAGTGGTATTTAAAGTTGGTAAATAAGTACCATTATTTAAAATAAATGCTGAAAACTGAAAACACGAAGTTTTATTAGATAGAAACCAACACAGGTGCTTATATTTACACATGTAACTACATAAACATGTATGTAAGCCCCCACGGCTGAGTCGTAAACCAGCATATAGCGTTACCGCCGCCCATACGTCCCGTACCTCCCGTACGTCAAAAGTGAGTACGTACGTCACCAAAAAAATAACGCTCAGCTTAATGTCTTGTAACTTCTTTTTCCTTACACGGATCTGCTTGATATTTCATACACACATTTCTCTCATAGTACTCTACCACCCAATGACACATTCACGATCGTCCCGCCCCCATTAAGCCCAGGGTAAAGGTCACATATTTGGTGAGTTCGAAACCTTGACGCTTGCGTCAATGTCTTATATGTTTTGTTTGCATGCACGAATCTGCTTAATATGTCACACACGTGTCGCTCCAATGGTTCTCTACCGCCCTGCAACAAACCACGATCGTCCCGCCCCGTTAAACAAAAGGTCAAGGTCACATACTTGGCGCGTCCCAACGCTTATCAATGGGGTAAATAACTTATATGTTTGGTTTCCTCGCACGGATCTGATATATATGTCATACACACATTGTCCTAATACCCCCTACCACCCACTGAACTATAAAAGAGCAGACTTTATTAAATTTAACGAACTCATGCTTAACACTGATTGGACAAATTTAAATAATGGCAGTGTAGATGATGCATCTAATATATTTACATCTAAATTCATTGAGCTAGCTAAGCGATGCATTCCATGCAGTCAAGTCACAGTACGGCCTAATGATAAACCATGGTATGATTCCGATATTCGTAAAATAAGCAAATTAAGAGACAAATTACGTAAGAAAGCAATACAATTTGGAAGGGTGGACGACTGGAATAAATACAAAACAACTCGGAACAAAGTTAATAATATGAAAAAATCATGCAAGAGAAGCTTTTTACAATGACTTAGAGTTTAATTTAACAGAATCATTTTCAAATAACAAAAGATACTTCTGGAAGCTAGTTCGACATTTTGTGAAAGATAGCAAATCAAGTGGAACTATTCCACCATTAAAAACGACTGACGGTAATAGTGAAATTGTCTGTTTTTCTGATGTTGAAAAAGCTATTGTCTAAACAACTTCTTCGTTTCAATATCAACGGTTGACGATAGCAACTCTACTTTACCGCCGCTTGAATTAAAAACTAACCAAGTTCTTGATATGATTAATATAAACGAATCTGAGGTCAGAGATACTATAAAGATTTTAGAAACTAATAAAGCTTGTGGACACGATTTAGTTAGTCATAGAATGCTAAAAGGAACTATTACATCTGTCTCAAAACCTCTAGCGATCCTCTTCAATAGATCTGTCAATGAATGTCAGTTTCCGATGGCGTGGAAATTGGCAAATGTAATTCCCTTATTTAAAAAAGGGTGTCCGCAGACGCCTTCAAATTATCGACCTATATCGTTATTAAGCTGTCTAGGTAAGGTAATGGAGAGAATAATGTTTAAAATATATATAATCACTTGCACTCACAGAATTTGATTTACAATAGACAATCTGGTTTTATACCAGGACATTCTACGGTATACCAACTTATAGACATTCACCATCAAATATGTCAGGCATTTGATGAAAGGCAATCTACATGTATATTTTGTAATATTTCTAAGGCTTTCGATAGAGTATGGCATAGGGGATTACTATTTAAGTTACGGCAAAATGGATTAAATGGTTGTATCTTACACTGGATCGAAAACTACTTGTCGGATAGGAAACAGTCTGTATCAATACGGTCTACAACCTCAGATACCAAGTTAATAACTGCTGGCGTACCGCAAGGCTCGGTGCTCGGTCCTTTACTATTTCTAATATATGTCAACGATATAACTGACCATCTACTAAGTATTGTTCGATTATTTGCTGATGACAGTTCTCTATCATTTTCCACAACAAATACTGATGACCTAGAAGGCATAATAAATTATGACCTGCTAACTATTGCTGACTGGGCTAAACAATGGTTGGTCAGTTTCAATCCTAACAAGACTGAAGCGATGCTTTTAACCCTAAGACTACTCGATCGACCTGTAAACCTAATCTTTCAAAACACGCCTATAACCTTTGTCGACGACCATAAACATCTCGGTGTAACGCTGAGCAATAACGGGAAATGGCATACACATATACAAAATATAATTAATTCGACTGCGAGAGTGTTGGGAATAATGCGAAACCTAAAATTTAAGATAAGCAGACAGTCTTTAAACCAAATATATATATCTTATATGAGACCTGTACTCGAATATGCTTCGTCGGTCTGGGATGGATGTACAGAATATGAAAAAGATTCATTGGAAAAAATTCAGAATGAAGCTGCGAGAATAGTAACCGGTTTAACACGGTCAGTGTCACTTGATAATTTAAGGAAAGAAGTTGGATGGCAACTTTTATCTGTTCGACGTAGTATTCAAAAGCTTTCGATCATGTACAAAGCAACCAACAATCAAGTACCTAGTTATATCTCCAACCTGATTCCTCCCACTGTTAATAAACGTATCTCGTTACAACCTTAGACCAATTTGATATAAATGTCCCGACTACTCGACTGGAAGTATACAAACAATCATTTATACCATCTGTGGTACAACTCTGGAATGAAATGATCCTTCAATGAGAAATGTAGATAGTCTTAGACACTTTAAACAGCATGCGCCAAACAATTATACACTCAATATGAAATACCACCATATTACTTAGTGGGAGACAGGTTTTCGTCAGTTATGCATGCAAGACTTCGTAATAAATGTAGCAGTCTCAATTCCGATCTTTGCAATAACCATATCAGAGAAACTCCCTACTGCGAGTGTAGCGAAATTGTAGAAGACGCTGAACATTACTTCTTTGAATGCAACAAATATCATGCACAGCGTCTCATTCTACGCCAGTCACTGCAACGATTTCATAACCTGAACGCACACATGCTTTTGAACGGCATACCTGAACAAAACAATGAAAACAATATTATTATCTTCAATTCTGTACAAAATTATATTAAAACTACAAAACGATTTGAGTAACTTCGTTGATAGATGTATGTAACGTAATCCATATCGGATGTATTCCATTCGATTTGCCAATATCATCCACAACCACCGGTTATTAATGATCACTGAAATTTATTGCAACTAGCACTAATACATTGATGGATTTGCTCATGTAGTATATGTACTTGGCGACAAAAACAACTTTTATTCTTTCTCCAAATCTCATATCTCACTATCCACCTCTTCTCTACCTTTCTGTCTGTTTTCATTCCATACATTATGTAAACATATATTTATCGCTTGATAATTGGTTTGTATCCGTGTTTATATGCCTGTATACATGTATTCATGTATCGCCATTGCTGTTGAATTATTGTACTTTGTAACACTTAGGTGAGGGCTGTAACTAATGTTGAGAGAACTTGTAGCCCGAGCCTATTGTATTTATATGCAATAAACTATGTTTAAACTAAAAAAAAAACACCCACTGACAAATTCACAATCGTCCCACCGCCGCTAAGCCCAGGAAGAAAGTCACATACTTGGTGAGTTCGCAACCTTGACGCTTTGGTCAATGCCTTATATGTTGTGTTTGCATGCACGAATCTGCTTAATATGTCACACACATGTCGTTCCAATGGTTCTCTACCGCCCAGTAACAAACCACGAGCGCACCTCGCGCGTTAAACAAAAGGCCAAGGTCACATTGTTGGTGAGTCCCAAACCTTAACGCTCGGATAAATAACATATATGTTCGGTTTCCTCGCACGGATCCCCTTGATATTTCAAACATACATTTCCCCAATGCCCTCTACCACCCATTGACAGATTCACAATCGTCCAGCCCCCGCTAACCCAGAGCCAATGTCACATACTTGTTGAGTTCGAAATCTTGGCGCTTGGATAAATGTCGTATACGTTTTGTTTGCATGCACGAATCTACTTAATATGGCACACACGTATCGTTCCAATGGTTCTCTACCGCCCTGCAGCAAACCACGATCGCACCGCTCCCGTTAAACAGAAGGTCAATGTCACATACTGGGCGCGTCCCAAACCTTAACGCTCGGGTAAATAATTTATATATTTTCGGTTTCTCCGTACGGATCTTCTTGATATTTCATACACATATTGTCCTAATGTCCTCTACCACCCACTCACTGATAGATTCACAATGATTCGCCACACCAGAAACCCCAGGTCAAGGTCATATACTTGGTGCGTGCGAAACCTTGACGCTTGGGTCAATGCTTCTATGTTTTGTTTCCTTGCACGAATCTACTCGATATTTCACCAACATATTGCTTCAATCATCATCTACTGCAGTGTAACACATTGACGATTGCCCCGCCCCCGATAACCCAAATATCAAGGTCAAAAACTTAGTTCGTTCAAAACCTTAACGCTCGGGTATATTTCTTACAATTTACGTTTCCCTGGACGGATCTGATTGTTGCTCCAATGGTCCTCTGTCGTCCTGTGACAAGTCCAAGATCGGTTTCCCGCCAAAGTCAAGGTGAAGGTTACATACTTAATGTGTTTACAATCCTAACCTCTTTTCTGCTTCCTGTCATCGACTCGTTTGATATTTCAAACATACAATTCTCTGAAGAGCAAAAATCAAAATCAAACACTAGAAGTTATTATCAACCAATGATGATAGTATGTTCATGCATGTGTGTCCTTAACTGCAAACATCAGTCGTAAGATATGGGAGGTATGGGAGGTTATAAGTCTGTATCAAGTGCATGCGTGCGTACGTGTATGTGTGCGTGAGTGCGTGTAATTCTGTGTGTGCGTGTGCGGCCTTCTAGACTCATGGCATATGCACGCAAATTTGTGCGAACTCGAGGTTTAATAACTTCGATCGGGTTTTGTCAAATTCTGCCTATCATTTAATGAGAAAAAGTCGTTTGACGATTTTGAGATTTGTTTAAAGCGGCCATATTGGATTAGGCGATGACTCCAAATTAATCAATTGTAAAAAGTTTTCCTGCAAATATCTTCACTGTGCTTTATAAACGCATAAACGCGATCGCATTCACTGGTTATGAATGAAAAAATGAACAGCGGCCTGTGACAACCGTCCATGTGGAGAGAACTGCGGACGAACGGACGGACGGACGGATGTACTGGGGGGCATAGATAAATCATAATAAATCGTTTAGAATCTTTCACGCATGTTAAGAATATTTGATCAATTTAAATCATTGATAGTCTTCACCCATTGTTGTTTATAGATTGAATTCCTGTTTTCAGTGATTTATGGTTTCAATTCACATGTTTATGCCCCAAAATGACAACTTTCCTAACATCCGACACATACGAAATTATGTTCATTTGTTAAACACACATTTGAAAATATATTTCCATTTGTTTTGTTAGTATATCTGTGGTCAGTTGGTATTTAAACAATTATTCCAGTTTTTAGCGATTTCTGAATTAAATTTGTACTTTTATCCCAAAAAATGTCTGTCATCCGGGAGATCCGGATTATTTTTTTATTCGAAAAGACATATTTAGCAATATATTATCAAAAGTTTTATGTAATATCATTCAACAGTGTTTTTGCAATATTTTGTACAATTTTATTGCGATTTTTGTACAAAATAACCACCTTTTTTAAAAAAAATTACAACTTTCCTACTCTCCGATTGTTGGCGATTTTTTTCTGCTGATCAGCATATTTTTTCTCGAATTATTGGGAATAATGGTGGTGGTGTTGCAGAGACATGCGGGTTGCCTGAATTGTTCAAGTAGATACCCTGGCCTATACCGCCTGTGCTCATCTTGCCAAGATTTGTCATTTTAATATTGTGCTGCAGCTCAATTATTTTAGTCCGAGCTCGCATTTGCCAATAGCTGTTGAGAAACGTTATAATCTG
Source organism: Conchocele bisecta (assembly GCA_029237695.1). Lineage (NCBI taxonomy): Eukaryota > Metazoa > Mollusca > Bivalvia > Lucinida > Thyasiridae > Conchocele > Conchocele bisecta. Next base: position 122,166,938 of record CM055266.1, read on the forward strand.
TGTATGGCAACCCACTGCGACGCAACGAAACGCGCCGCAACGCAACGTAACGTAATGTTGTTCACCATGTCGAACTGGTGTCTTTTCTTTCTCGGAGGTTTATATGTGTGGAAGAAACACACACATGAGGTTCCACAACTCGTTGCTACAGTGGGGTCAGTGTTTAAGTGCACACACGAACGAACACGACAGGTTGGTTCCAACCTGTCGTGTTCGTTCGTGTGTGCACTTACACGCTGACCCCACTGTATAGGTAATGACTAAACACAACCATGCACTACGGCTAAAACATATATATATGAAGGGGTCAACGGAAGAAGGTGACTATGTCCACAGTGGAGTTAGCCCTCTTTTCCCACTGGCCTCTCCATCTTATATGTGTATAGGTATGAGATTTTTGTTACACAATAAAAAATTCAACATATTTCGGAACTGGAAAATATATGTAGAGATGAACATACCTATTAATAACTACTACTCGTATGTTTTCTAAAATGTCCGTTAAATATTGGGGCGATCCGGTTGAAAGTGGGATGCATATGATCTATTATTTGACCATTGCGCTTCATCGTGCAATTACACTTTTGTTTCGTCCTGCGTAATCTTGCCAATATTTGTCAATTTATTTATTTCAAAATACTTGAGTACTGCGCTTGAAATTAAGCAGCTTGATTGGCTGAGTCTGAGCTGTGCTACAATAACACTGCTTGATTTCGGGTTGGTATTACCACTATTTGTTCAGAAAAGTTGATATTTTGGGCAATATTAACGGAGGTAGTTGTGTTTGTTGTGAAGTAATTATCGCGTCCATTCGGTTAAATGGAGGGTATATAATATAGATACAGTTAACCCTTACTACGCTGAATTAAGTTTTGGCGTCTGCTGGAAATGTTTTATTTTCAATATTTAACGTCAAAACCGGTTTTTTGTTAAGAATTAAGGCAACATGGAAAAGCATCAGACGACAATTTCCGTCTCCCGCGTAGTGAGGGTTAAATCATACCCAAGCTAAAATCGTTTATTGATGCGCTAGTATATTCTTTATTGTTGTGACAGTACTCATCCTTATTGTTTCCCCGTGTGTTATTATAGGAATGAATCGCCTTTTTGTGGAATTTATCGGGGTATAAACTTGGAAAAGTCGCGGAAATACTGAACGAAGGCCTCCTATAAATGGCCATTTTGTGGAATTTATCGGGGTATACACTTGGAAAAGTCGCGGGAATACTGGACGAAGGCCTGGAATTATTAGCTGGTGATGCACTTGTATCCAATGTAATGTTTCACGTCGAACTAGGCGCCGGATTCCTGACGAATTCCATGCAGAAGATACCGCATAAACACATTTTCACATAGTAACCGGCGCAATAAATTTATGCGGGATATGTGTGATAGCTTTAAGCAACCAGGTATGGATGGTGTTCGAGCCAATTCCCACCCTTAAATATAAGCCGAATCGAAAAAATAGCTTTAAGCAGTGCTGTTTGGCATCTCGTCAGGACACCGATGCATTTGTCGACGTGAAACAATTAACTCGTACGGAGCGTAGCACTAGTAATATTAGTAATGTTACATACATATTGCTAAATGTGGATTACTTGTTGAACTGAACGAGAATATTAAAGAATGAATAAGATAAAAACATAAGTAGAAAATAGATGGTAATTGTGAGTAATAATATGCTGTATTAATGTTATAAAACATTAAGTTAAAATGAGTGTATACCCTTCTCCTCTGATAGTATCGTATTTAAGTCTGCCATATGCGGCCATATACACTGTGTGAGACATTTGGTATCACCCTCTCATGTGCGTCATCAGCATTTTTGAAAAGGGGATTCGACTTTCAGCTGTGAAGCAATCGAAATGCGAGTATGTTTGTACAACAACTAGCTCCTGTGCAAGAGTTTTGTGTCAATTTAAGAAGCATATTTCTGAAAATGGCATCTTGCAATGCATTTATCTATGGAAGGTAATATCCGCCATAATTCTATGTGACTTAATGCTTGCGTGCTGATGACATTACAACTTATATTCATGTTATTTCATTCGTCATTTGTATTTATTACATTTGAAATCTGCTTGTTGTAATTGTATTTGTCTTTCTTACATGTCCATTCTGCAGATTGCTTTGTTCATTCGTCTTATTTACATTACAATTATTGATACGTCCTTATTCGTGTCCCTGTTTTATTGCACTAAGCATTTGCAATAGAAAGTAAGAACAAGCACTTAGCACTTTGAATAAGGCCGAAAGCAGTAAGGACAAAGCCGCAGGAAGTAAGCATCAAGCATCAAGCCAGAGTCCGAAAGCGGAAACCCGCAAGCAGAAATCATCAAGTCGCAAGCAGAATGATGCAAGCAATACATAGGTTAGTAGTGCCTCATTATGACGCCAGATGGCACTGCTGTCAATGTTAGGAATCCTCCGACTAATAAATAATAGTACGAGATGTGATTGGCTGTTTGAGGCACACCTCCAATGCCGGTCTTGATGTAAGATTTCACCTACAGATGATCACAATATAAGTTAGAAGACACCAAATAGTTTTACTATACACTTTAACCGAATCCCATCCAATAAGGTCAGTCTCTCCTACTTTCACTATTCGTATGGATGTTGTGGGACCTACTTGTACATGACCTGCAGCCGGTCTGTACTGGTTCTGCATGAATTAAACAATTGCTTCACTTACTCCTAAGACAGAAAAATCCAACCTCGTCATGTCCCCCAATATTGTTTACATTTTTTTTTGGCCACGGAAACTCTGTTTACATCACATGACCAACATGTTCCTCAAGTGAAACTGGGTAGTAATGGATCAAGATTTGCAAGAAAACTGTGTCAGTGACCTCAAAACACCCGCACGACTTTGTTCATACCGGACAACTTTTACCGTCTTGACGATTTCGCACCATTTGTTATTCTTTAACCTATATTAACTAAATTGCATATGTATGTATGGTGTTTGACTTACTAATGTGTTTTATACATACATGTATCTTCATAATTAAATTACATATGTACGTAATTGAAAACAATCACATTTTTTATAGTAAGTTACACATATGGTAACTTACACAGGTTGACTGTCAAACTGGCCCGTTACCGATGCAAACCAATAACCGCCCGGGATCAGACTAAGGTGGGCCACCAACATTTATTTTACCTAAAACACTAACCCGTTACCACACATTTTGCTATTCTCTGCTACTTTCATTTTTCTTATGGATGTTGTGGGACCTAATTTCCAATAGCCTGCACCCATTCTGCTCTGGATCTTGACTAATTAAAATAGAGATTTAATTATTGTTGAAGCTGGGGTCCCATCTAGTAGGTGCAAACTTTTCTTTATTGAACTTAAATAAGTGTATAATTGCAAATAGTCCACCACTTTTAAAAATTACGAGTGCCAGCTACACAGATATAATTATTTAGTAAGAGACTCGCGGTGGTATCACGCTAGCTCCATATGCAAATGATGCAGTATTTTTAATTTATTTATATCAACTAAATGCTGAATAAATATTTGTATCGACATATCATAAAGTATGATATTGCACATCAAAAAATAAATAAATGGAATAAATAGTTGCTCCCGTTTTCATTTTAAGGAACCCCGGTTATCGCCCCTGATATCAAACTGGCATTTCGCGTTTGATATAAAAAGTATATTAATGTCAATTAGTACGTCTGGAAATGGTAATAATTTTGCCAGAAAAATGTCAGATTGAAAGGATAAAGAAAAACATGTCTCCCTATAATATAACCTGGCATGTACACTCTAGGTTTAAGGTTAGAAAAGGGTTGTTTTTAACACCAGTTTTCAGCATATTTGAAGCATTTAAAAGAAAACACTGAGCCTGTTGGTAACGTGATGTAAACAGAGTTTTCGTGGCCAAATAATGTAAACAATATTGGGAGACATGACGAGGTTGGTCCCACAACATCCATACGAATAGTGAAAGTAGGAAAGACTGGCTGGGATTCGGTTAAATTATACAGTAAAACTATTTGGTGTCTTTTAACCTAAACATGACGCAACAGAAAAGGCGGCATCAATTTACATCAACACCGTTAGGGACATGGAACCAATTTAGAGAGCAACGCATTGCAGGATGGGTACCAGCATATGAAATCATTTTAGGGAGAACTATTTTAAGTTTTAGCAGCGCACCTGGCGTCATAATGGTTGTTCCCAAATTACTGTTGCAATTGTTGTTGTCAAGGGGCGTGGCTTAGCGAGGTAACGAAACGCATGGCAAAACAGCGATGCAATAATCAATAATGGAACTGCGGATGTCACTAAGAATGAATCAACAAGCTACTTAGAATGTAAACAACACACACGCATTGAAACAGTGCGAATGAATAAAGCAACAAGCCAAATGCACATGCAATTTAGACTATAACCAAGAAGATTTCAAATGTCACAAACACGAATGACAAATAAAATAACATGAAAGTAAGTTGTAATGGCACCAGTCAGCAAGCATCAAGCCACATAGAATTGTAATAAGACGGGTAGAAATTAGAATGTCATCAGCAAGCAAGCATCAAGCCTAATATAATTATGGCTGATATTACCTTCCATATTTATCGTCGCTTGACTGTGTCTTTAGTAGGACATTTGAATAATATAATTTAGTATATACATGAAATACATAGTTATACGATGTAAATCAAAATCATATGTTCTCATCGATGAAATAAACATCTTCCGGTGAAAATACGACTACTTCCGCTATCTATATTCATAACGCGCACCTGCAGTGCCGGACTGCAAATAGGCTGCAAATACACATGCATTACCGTATACAGTCTAAACAACTGCTAATGTCCATGGAGCGGTATATAATAAATAGAATATTCATATTTTTGCAAATCTCGTGGTGTGAAATGTCCTAACGGTACTCGTGAAATATGGACATTTCACACCACGAGAAGAACATATATGTCATATTCGTTGCAAAAATATTAATATCCTCTATGTACTGAAACTCGGACCAGTAGCCTATTTCATCCATGTTGCAAAGTATACTTTAGTAGCAAAGTATACTTTGAGGGAGAAATCATTTATTTTTTGAAAAGTTTATTAATTTTTATTATACTGAATTTATTACATTATCACAGCCATTTAATGGCTGTGATAATGTAATAAATTCAGTATAATAATTCTGCATACTTTTAATCATGAAATATATGCATTTGTTAGTTCTATATGAAATAATGCATTTAAGGAAAAATAAATGATTACTCCCTCAAAGTATACTTTGCTAGTAAAGTATACTTTGCAATGTTGATGAAATAGGCCCCTGATGACAACACCATTGCCTCGTACACCATCTGATTGTGGTCAGTTGTGCTGGGCCGGTATTGCATTTACACAAATTGCATTTTCACTCCGTATAATCCAATATAATATTTTCTAGTTGACATGTGGGAATTATATGCCAACTTATAATTGTTAAAACACGAAATTCCGTATGCTAAATGTGTGTTTTTATATGTATGTTGCATTGCAATATAAATAGCACAGTCAAAATTACAATACCATCAGTAAATACTATACGGCCATGCATTCTGTGGAAAAAACGATAATAATATAACATTAACGAGTAATGAAATTACTGCTACGCCGCTTAAAATTGCGGGAACCGTTTGCTGCTTCACTAACCGATGGCTATATCACAGAAAATGGTATGTATATGTACTATCCTTGGCAATTTATTTTCTGACAGGTATACAACGTTCGCTGGATGCTCGTGTCATCGAAAATATACGCATCCAATAGTCTACAGAAAGAATTGGCGACTGATAACGTAATGAAAAAACCCGGATATATCGTTTATCTCTTCCATGTACACCGTGAACTACTGACGATACACATTACACAGGTGCATGTACACTGGCCAGTCTGTACTAATTACAAGACAACACTTTGTATAGCACAGTAAAACCTCTCGACATCGGACACCTTGGGGACCATTGTGTTTAATTTAGATGGGTTTCACTGTATTTTATTTCATTGTCGTGTCTTCGCATGCTTGTAAATGACGAAAGTTGTTCATGGAGCGCTTAATTACATTGGAACCTCTCTAAACCGGACACCATGATGTCCTGTTTAGAGAGGTTCCACTGTACGGAGATACTATAGGAATGAATGGCATTTTTGTGGAATTTATCGGGGTATAAACTTGGAAAAGTCGCGGGAATACTGGACGAAGGCCGGAAGGCCTCGTCCAGTATTCCCGCGACTTTTCCAAGTTTATATCCCCGATAAATTCAACAAAAAGGCCATTCATTCCTTATAATTACAGCATTTGAAATAAATTCATCAAGAAAATGTGTTTATTTTCCGTTTTCTTAAGAATTATTTTAACTGCACCTCACGGTTACGGAAAGTAGTTCGGCGGGAGAGTTTACTGGGATATAAATTTTGGACAGAGACTTGCTACGGGCCAATCAAATGTTAGGGAATTGTGTAAATATTTGTTTGCTGGAATTATATGCATATACACTGCGGACTATATATCCACATATATATTGTATACATGCACATGATACACAACATACTTACAATATTCGCATATAAACACATATATTCACACATAGTACTATTGTATAAAACGATCATCTGTCCAACAATGAAGATCTTCTATGCAAAATGACATGAAGCGTTTTTGAAGTTATTTGTACCTACCTGTTTCAATACACAAGGGAGCCACACGCATATGAATTTTGCAATTGCAGACATATGGAACCGCGGTAGACTAAGTTTACAGCATGGTCCCCGCAGGTCACTTAAGTAGTTTATATCGCCTTAATGACCCGTGCGGACACTGATAATCCAATGATTCATGCATTATTGCTTCGTAAATATGAAGGGATATATGCATAACATACTTGTGAGCACTTTCGTCTTACTATATCCCACACAGTGCATGGAGTTGCCATGTCGGCTATCTTAGTGTGTACAAGCCATCGGCCGGTTTTACCTCTTACTGCGTTTGACTCATATCACTAATAATATGACAAACACATTGATAACATTTGGTGCAACATGATGGAGATACATCAGACAATGTTCAGCGTGATATGCCTTGTTTTCATCAAATGTATATACAAAGTCTGATATATGAAGGATTTGTTGACCCTTTGTTAAAATGTTTGAGAATTCAGTACAGACTGTGTAACAGTAAGAACAATACACAGTGCTACATATATATACCTGTATTACCATACATACTGAATCGATTCCAGTGACTTGTTAGCAGTTATATAATTGGATTGTCACTACTGTCTACTTGCCTTCTATGCGAGTAAATACGGCTTTTACGTATGTCAGATGCATTTCTAATAATAGACAGTGTATCAGTTTGACATTTTACACATTGAATAACTGTCCATTGTATAGTTTGTGAGTGATGGTAGAAAAGCTCAGATATCTAGCGTTTTGTGTAGTCTGCTGAAATAATATTTATAGGACGTTATCGTTCTATATATCTGGGATACATTACACCAAACTTTATTAGATTTGCTGCCATAGTATTTACTGTACGTGTCAAACGCTCCAAGTGGTGAAACTGTCCGATAACAAGTACAAAATAAAATGGTGGAGATGGCAACTCAATGCTCTGTATAATACACTCTAAGAAGAACAGGGTCAGATATACGTCATGTAGATATTCAGTCACATGTATGATTCTAATACATTTGAAACAAAAGGTCATATTCTATATATAGTCGGTCCTTAATTTGTTCCCCCGATACCACGAAATCTAACATACCGGTTGACAGCTGGACGCCATTCTGCGTCAGTGAATTTTGCACAGCCGAGCAGTAATTTCGCGTACCTATATTTATATTGAGTTCATATCATCTTTATAGTCGGAGAGACCAATATTATTTACTGTCTGTTTCACGAAACCTGCTCAAATTGGCCATATACATGTAAACAATGCAAAAACAGTATTGTTTCGATAATATTACATTTTATCAAAATTTAAGAATGAGCCTTCTTTTTATTTCGTGAAATGTGGTCAAATATTGATTTTATTATGAAAAATTGATTTTCTGTGGGAACTTAACATGGGGGAAAAGGAGGTAGAGCAGTTGTGGGAGGAGTCAGAAAACGAAAAAAAATGGAAATTTACTCTGAAACCTGGCTAGATAGCTTGGAAATGATCTAATTAAGAAAACAAAAGCTAAATTTTGTTAATCGATCAAGTATTTCTGAAATTCTAAAAATTTCCCCATATTAAATCCCCATATCTAGCAAAGTATACTTTGAGGGAGTAATCATTTTTTTTCCCGAAATGCATTATTTCATATAGAACTAACGACTGCATATATTTGATGATTAAAAGTATGCAGAATTATTATACTGAATTTATTACATTATCACAGCCAAAATGGCTGTGATAATGTAATAAATTCAGTATAATAAAAATTAATACATTTATCCTTAAATTGAAAATTTCTCCCTTCAAGTATAATTTTCTAGATATAAAGTATACTTTGCAATGTTGATGAACTTTTAAAGTTATAATTCACGCTCATGTTGTTAGTATTGAATCACCTAGACAATCCGTCTAGCGTTGATTGCAAATCAGCTTCATTTTCGGCAATACTGAGGAGAGATATTACCCATGGCTACTGTCCAGCAAGGTCAAGGAGGTCATTGATAAACACGAATAGTCTGTCTGTTACACAGAGCCCTGCGTTACAGACATAACATTCTGGTTAGTCATTGATAAAAATGCTAAACAGGAGTCGATACAAGGAACGGCTCTGTCGTAGACCCGAAGAGACATCGAACCAGTCAGTAATAAAACCGTTATCTCGAACGCATAACGAGACACACTATACAGAGACGTAATGGCCTTACGCATATTATCATTTATACCAACATCGACCAGTTTATTCTAAATAATGCGTCTATCTATACAATTATATGCCTTTCGGAAGTCAATAAAGGCACCGAACGTTGGTAGACGTTTCAATGATTGTTGTAAGAGTTAACCAGTAATCAATGGTCCTGCGTATCTTCCGGAATTCATTTTTGATTGTCTGACAGTTTTGCATTACTGTCCGCCGTCTTAGTCAATCATTCATTTAAAAGAGATACATATAGTTTATATTTAACGTTTTCTAATTCAAACAGTAGACAAATGATGAGCGGATCGCGTGAATGGGTAATTTCAGATAGGAACGTTTTAATAAAGATTGCGTTTGCCTTTTTATACTAACCGAACCATTTTCCACAAAGTTGGCTATTGTCTATTACATTCCATTTTAGCATGGATGTTGCGTGGCTTGCTTTCGCATAATCTGATCCCATCCTGCTCTGGATATACACAAATTACATATATGGTTTGAATTAGGGTTAAGAACGGTCAGCGTAATTTATCTCAATACATGTATTATCAAAATCTAAGTCACAGTTTTCAAAATAACAAAACAAATGTTACCATCCACAAGCAAAAATATTCCATCAAATATAGGTTTTATTCATAAAAACGTTTTTGTTCTCACCCGGTAACCACCCTCCCCTCCATTTCTGGCCATGTTGATTTCCCCTAGGAATATCGATTTTTCATTATAAAATCAATACTTAACGGAATTTACTCCAAGCAAATAAAAACACTTGGGACAGGTACATAGAGAATAGTAGGTTAGTGCCGTGAATGGGAACACATATCTGGCAAGGCTTAGGAAACGGGATGGGCGAGGCTCTGCCGATATTTTTCCCATTCACGGCACTAACCTGCAATTCAGTTTATCCCGTCAACACCTACAAATGGCTTTAAAATGTAAAAAAATAACCCCAGTCACCGCAAATATTCATACGCAGTGATTAGGTCGGATTGACAGGATATCAAAAATGTTTCACGACACCGTGTTTCACGGCACATACGCACTGTGTTGACGGGATAAAGTGGGGTCAGCGTGTAAGTGCATACACGAACGAACACGACATGTTGGAACCAACCTGTCGTGTTCGTTCGTGTGTGCACTTACACGCTGATCCCACTGTAACGTCATCGACAGATTGTACGTGAAACAGACGGTAGATTACCTAGGAATTTTTTTCATATTCCTGTCTTTCAAATGAGACGAGCCAAGTGATTTTGCATATTTATAAAATTTACTATTTTTTCCGTAAATGAGTCGAAATTTCACGAAATGTGGACTCATTCTACCATGGACAGAACATATCACAGTTTGTGTAGATATTTTTCATATAAATTGCACATCATCACATGGCGTGTCTGAAATGCCAGTCTGAGAACTCTCCCGCCAATGTGTCACCGTCTCACAGCGCCACATCGGGAGGCAGATTCCCGCCTTTATTCTTGTAATTGCCGGCAATTAATTTATCGCCCTGTCTCACGGACTGATGCTGTAAAGATCACGTCAATACTTAGAAGTCGACGTTTAACTGATGTACGGCTAGGGATGACTGGCGTGTTAACAGCCTGGCTCGGCAATGAATTGTCTATTATATAACATGCCTTATCTATTCACGAGTGATCATCCCGCAAAACAGGGGGCCGTTTCATTAACTTCGTACGACTAAAATGTTCGTAAGTGCAAAATTATGATAGTTTGTTACTTTCACAGTAATACTGATTTCTTGTAAACGATTATTTGATTTACATTTATTGAGCTTAGTTACTGACTCGATAGTCATACAAGGATGCGACATATTGCATGTCTGATCAGTGTAACTCCTGTGGGCCGTTTCACTAATATAAAACTAAATTTGCACTGACGACCAATTTAGTCGTACGAAGTTTAGTGAAACAGCGTTCGCGTTTGTGTGCACATTGGAAACAGAAGTGAAAGCGGTTCAAACGCGGGCCTAACGCGGATCAAACGCGGGCCAAACGCGATCCAAACGCGGTCCAGACGCGCGTGTCCTGAATTCCTATTATAAATCCAACTCCTGGATTCCCGTTTGCAAACATTTGAAAACGGTGTCACGTTTTTTCACCGAGTTCAAATCGTTTTCCCTTTTCTTGCTTTCTTATCTAATGAAAATATCGTGTTTTTTCAGATTGAGATTTCCCTCTCAATTATAATTGAAACACAAAAGTAAAACTGGTTTTCCTGAAACTCTGTTATACAAACATCGGTAAATATGTTCTTATCTCTGCGCATGGGCAGTGAAGACAAAACGGGGAAACGCACAGAAACCACAACAAATGGTTTTATGGCAAATGTAGTGCAAACGTGAGCCAAACAACAGACCCTACTGTAAATTTGTAAACTAGGCATATTCCAGGGGCCCGTTTCACTAAACTTCGTACGACTAAAATGTTCGTAAGTGCAAAATGATGATAGTCTGTACATTTCTCATTACCATTGTTTTCTTGTAATCAATTATTGGATTTACATTTATTGAGCATAGGCTGCATATGCAGCCAATGCTCAATAAATGTAAATCCATCAATTAAAATTTTCAGACGATCCCAAATTTGCACTTACGAACATTTTAGTAGTACGAAATTTAGTGAAGCGGGTCCCAATTATATAATGGCATATTGGGGGCCGTTTCACAAAACTTCGTACGACTAAACTATTCGCTAAGTGCAAAATTATGATCGTCTGCAAATTTCACATTAACAATGTTTTCTTGTAAACAATTATTGGATTTACAAAGCCTATGCTCAATAAATGTAAATCCATCTACTGAAAATTCCACACGATCCTAAATTTTCACTTACGAAAATGTTAGTCTTACGAAGTGTAGTGAAACGGAGATGCATAATTTAGACGTCGTTTGTTTCAAAGTATCTACATTTTTAAATCAGATTGGCAACAATGACATTGTCATATGAATACAGTAGTTACCGACTACTCATACAAGGATGCGATATATTGTATGTTTGATCAGTGTAACTCATGGTTGTCTGCATTATATATCGCCTATTTCACCAACATTGCAAAGTATACATTTCTAGCAAAATATACTTTGAGGGAGAAATTTTCAATCTTAGGATAAATTTATTAATTTTTATTATACTGAATTTATTACATTATCACAGCCATTCTGGCTGTGATAATGTAATAAATTCCGTATAATAATAATGCATTTCAGAAAAAATAAATGATTGCTCCCTCAAAGTATACTTTGCTAGAAAAGTATACTTTGCAATGTTGGTGAAATCGGCTACAGGTCACTCCCTATGCTTTGTTCAAAGACACGCTGTTTAATAAGAGATTTTTGTATCAAGCATTGACTGCTGTCTGTTTCACGAAAGATGCCCAAATTGTACGGCTATATAAACCATGCAAAAACAATATTGTGTTCGATAATATTAAATGTTATCAAAATTTATGAATAAGCTTTCATGATTTCGTGAAATTTGGTCCAATATTGATTTTATTGCCAAAGAAAAATTCCCCATGTTAAATATCCCGATGGCATTGAACATGGCGGAATTTTTCTAAATAGTGGACCGATTTTCAAAATGTAACTTTTGATTTCTTAGTTAGATCATTTCCATTATATCTAGCCAGGTTTCAGAGTCAATTCCCAATTTTTTTCGTTTTTCGACTCCTACCACACCTCATCCACTTCCCTTTTCCCCATGTGAAATGCATATAGACAAATCAGTTTATCGTAAAAAAAATCATTATTTTTTTAGTAGATATGATCTGATTCGAAGATACTTTCACTGATACCGAATGGCGTAAAGTAAACAAATCCACGTGCTTTTCCACGAACACGATCTTATATTTATAAAGCCTTAGAAAAAATGTCCTGATATAAAGAATACTCGGCCAGTGTTTTTTCATATACAATTTATCAGACTCGGCTCTGTAACGGTAGGAATTTCTTTGCGAGCCTCGGAATTACATTAACCCTTAGACCGCTACACACAACAATTGTCGTCTGCTGTTGCTTTTATATATTGCCTTATTTCTCAATAAAAACATGGTTTGGCAGCACTTCAGAATCATTTTCAATGGAAATGATTCTGACGTGCTGACAAAAAATGTTGTAAATTATTCTAAAGTACTGTCAAAGCATGTTTTTCATGATAAAAATAGAATTTTAGGATTGAAATATAATCATTTTCCTGATGTCAGACAGCCATTTTCAGTGATGGAATGGTGGATGTGCATATTGATCCAGGACCACGCTGGTCTCGAACGTTTTAACCCCTTTCACCCCTAAGTAACTGGAATGTATTTTGATATGTTGATATTGCAACAAATCCAATGGTCACAAAATGATTTTCAGACTAGTTCATTTATGAAAAGGGGGTGTATAAGTCCAGGTCCCGATGATACGGCTCGTCATGAACCGGCTCATCAGGGGCCTGTTTCACTAAACTTCGTACGACTAAAATGTTCGTAAGTGCACATTTAGGCTCGTCTGTAAATTTCGATTGATGGATTTACATTTATTGAGCATAGGCTGCATATATGCTCCATAAATGTAAATCCAATAATTCTTTACAAGAAAACAATCTGAATGTGAAATGTACCGACTATCACCATTTTCCACTTGTGAACATTTTATTCGTAAGAAGTATAGTGAAACGTGCCCCTAGATCTACACGTTTTGCCAATACCTCTATACAGGTCTGTGGTGTTGAAAGAGTTAATGTCGGTTTTGTCTGCTTATAACCAATTTCGCATAATAGCACAAGGAACAACGAGCCATGCTATTACAATTTGCACAGATCTGTGACTGTGACTGAGGAATGGTGCTTATGATATTTGCGATCAGTGTAGATCCAGACCAGCCTGCACGAAAAGCCTGCTCATTCCTGCAGTCTGATCAGGATGTACACTGTCCGCAATTCCGTCAGTAGCACATCCATTATGATTATAAGTAACATTATTACTTAGATATCAATTTTTGCCTAGAAATTGCCTGTATTTGCCTACAGCAATAACATGCACAGTCCAGGCTGATACGGCGTGTTTTCCAATCTGATACTGAAACTTCTAGCCTGATACCGCCGTTTCCAGTCCGATACCATGTCTAGCGCGCGTATTAAACCAGTTCCTTTGGGCATGCGCATTGCGTATGTTTACTTTATCGGCTGCGTAAATTTTGACAGATGCCGGGAATTTAAATTTGTCGGCTCTGTATTTCATCATTCAATCATGGATAACGGTATAGATTTTAATATAGGATTATCACAACTGCCGGATGATTGATATTGAAATTGATATCTAAGTAATGTAAGTAATAAAGACGTTAATACGTGTCTTGTTTGATATCGGCCTAGGTATCGTCCCTCGGTAACTTGGTATCAGCCTTCGACCTTCGGTCTCGGGCTGCTACCAAGTTACTTCGAGCCGATACCTAGGCCGATATCAAACAAGCCACGTATTAACCTCTAAGTATCGATACATACCAGTCCACAGGAGTGTGCTATCATATCAAGTGCTAGACTGGCCGTACAAACTATCAGCCCAGCTTCTCAAGTCACGGCACATCACATCAATGGTCGGATCAAACATCAGACAGACATCCAATCAAATCGCTGTCTGTATATGCTGCTGACAACAATAAATGCTTTAAATCACCAACAGCCGCACTTCGTATGCAAATAACTCATTCAATAAATTTAAATTGGAATTAGCACAATTTATAAGAAGTTCGGTCGTACGCGAACACAATACCAGTGGACCGTACGATAAAAATGTGTGTACGCTTTGTTTTTGTATTTTTTTCTTTACACGTGAGTGTGGTTCACTATACAGTGGAACCTCTCTAAACCGGACACCCTGGGAGGCCAGGGTGACCGGACACCCTGGGAGGCCAGGGTGTCCGGTTTAGAGATGTTCCACTGTAAATCAGACATATGGTTATGCGAAGGTATGCGGCTGTGCTTTGAGAAGTTGAAATGTTATTATCACTATAAGTATACACCAATGAAACCCATACAATTAAGGATACACACAGACTGCCTGCGTGTCCGGTTTAAGAGGTTCCACTCTACCAGCATCACTACGTACACATCGAGTCATTATATCAGAATAGTTCTCATACTCGACTGCTAATGCGAACTTGGTTGTCAATTTTAGTTTTAGACGTACGGATTTGTTAGTCGTACGAAGTTTAGTGAAATGGGCGTCAGGTTGTGTGACAGTCCATATACAAGTACACAACCTCCTGCGTTAATCTTGCGCAGAGTATCAAGGTTGGCATCTATTGGCAATCCCAACTCGTAATCAAGCACTTTGATTGTCGCTCAGCAAATCAAGCTGCTTGAATTCAAACACAATATTCAAGTACTATATGTATTCAAGCACATGCTATCGCCTGCGCTGATATGACTAATATTTGTGTATTTATTTATTTCAAATACATACACAAATATTAGTCATATCAGCGCAGGCGAAAGTATGTGGATGGTTATCTTAATCCGCACTTTTACACATTGTAACGATGACAGCTGGCATTAACCCATAAAAAGGCGGGAACCGAAAGTTGTCGTCTGCTGTTGTTTCAAATTGTGTCTATTATCTCCATAAAAACATTGTTTGGCAGCATTTTAGATCTAAAGTGCTGTCAAAATATGTTTTTGATGAGAAAAAAGGAAAATAAATAATAATCAGCAGACAACGAAATTTAATTCAGCAATGTAAGGGTTAATACTGGGTCAGCATGCCGTGCTACATATGTTACCAAATAGTAACACATCTTGGTATTTCATTAGAATTGTCTCCTTGGAGACAATTCTAATGAAATACCAAGATGTGTTTTCATTGTCTCTCCGCTCATTAATCTCCCAGTATCCTGTCATTTACTTAAAAACTGACATAAACTTCCGTCCAACAGACCTATGTTGCTGACAGACACAATGGGTCTTAATACGTTAGTGGCCCGGCTTCGTACGACTACAATGTTCGTAAGTGCAAAATTATGATAGTCTGTGAATTTTACATTAACACTGTTGTATTGTAATCAATTATTGGATTTACATGTATTGAGCATACGCTGCATATGCAGCATATGTTCAATACATGTAAATCCATCAATTGCTGGGAGCCGTTTCACTAAACTTCGTACGACTAAAATGTTTTAAGTACACATTTAGAATCGTCTGGAAATTAAATTGATGGATTTACCGTCCTATAACCAGAGGAAAGGACAACATAATATCATTGATTGTGTGGATAGTCAGGATATACAATGTACTAAATGGCTTGTGGTCCTTGAATTGACTATACCACTCTGGAACTCTCCGACAGTTCCGTAAGTCAAAAATAGTGATCGATTTGTGTGTTCTTCACTAACATAGATATAGCGTTTTCTTTTATGACTATCCATGAATTACCGTGTTTTACCCGTGAAATCGAAATCCATCTTACACCCGTGAAATACCAGATGCGCCCGTGAAATATCGATTTCGAAAAGTCACAGTTTTGCCGAACTACTTTCTTAGGCTCCGCCCAACTGGGGAATTTTAGTAGTTGCATGATTATGTCCCTTGCACACCTGCGATTAGCTCCCTTGCTGGATGCGCGCACACCTGGCACGCGAGCAACATTTGTTATCTGCTACCGAAGGAGGAAATCTCGGAACTGGACAATTTGCTTTCGTAAATAGATACGAATCAAACATGAGGACCCTCAAATAACACCATTGCCCTACATTTAGCATGTTTAGTAAAACAAAAAGTAATGGTAATCAAAATAACAAATAAAACATGATGAATATCTTAAAATATCCAGCAATCTTCATTCTTGATCTTGAAATTCTCTGTGATGAATCAGGTGCTTGTATCTATGTTTGTAACACAACCGTTCTACTTTATATTCAAAAGAACAGTCGCCCCAAGAACAAACATTTGCAACCTGTACGACAATGTTGACTTTTTCTGTGTAATCCATGGAATTCCATTAGAATTGTCAATCTTCATTCTTGATCTTGAAATTCTCCGTGATGAATCAGGTGCTTGTATTTATGCATGCAACACAACTGTTCTACTTTATATTCAAAAGAACAACCGCCACAAGAACGGAAATTTGCAACCTGTACGACAACGTTGACATTTTCTGTGCAATCCACCAGAGCGACAATGAAATATTTATACCGAAATCTGTCATTTATCCTAAATCTCTATACTACAGTAGTCAGAGAAAAGCATGTCAAATTTAACTATTTGAATGCTAGTGGTGAAAATAACCGCCAAATATATCGTGAACTTTCATTATTTTCAGAGAGCAGTAAGTAAACAAACATCATTTTGACTAGTTGCGAACCGCAACTTACAATCTACTCCCGTACCGTCTGTAGCCACAGTTATGATTCCACTCGTAGGCCTTCTCTGTGGAATAGCGAATCAGGTCTGACAAGCCTGTCAAAATGTAGTTGCGAACGGTAACTTGCATTCTACTCCTGTACCATCCGTAGGCTCAGTTACGATTCCACTCTGCAAAATAGCGAATCGGATCTGATTCGCACTTTAGCAGTTAATTGTGAAAGATTTTCTATAGTTTTGAACTGAAATGAGTTAATATTATGAAAATAACATATTCAAGTACATCAATTTACATATGTAGTTGACCTGATCACAGATCTGTGACCTGATAAAGTAAATGTAAGCTATTATCAACAAGTGATCCAGTCAGCGGCAGCCAAATTCCAACAGTTAAGATGGGGTCCATTTTTTGTAAAGGCCAAAAATAATTTTCTAAACATTCTACAATAGTAAAATTTGTTTCAGAATTATTAGTATGTATTACTTTTATAATGCTAATATTTTTTTCAGATGGAAATTCCGAAAATATCTCCAATATGTCACAATTAACTGCTAAAGTGCGAATCAGATCCGATTCGCTATTCTGCAGAGTGGAATCGTAACTCAGCCTACGGATGGTACAGGAGTAGAATGCAAGTTACCGTTCGCAACTACATTTTGACAGGCTGTCTCAAAAAGAAAGATAAAACACCGAGAGTTGTCCACATACCAGTAATTTCAGTTTGACAAATTGAAACAGAGTGCTACACAAAGAGCAAAAATAATGAAAAGCAACTTGACAATTAATTAATTTTATTATTGTTCCTTTCAGTGCCAGAACAAAACTGATCCAAAAGTTGACCGATGATGGCGTGCCACATAATCAAATATTACAAATATCAAGCCACAAAAGAATGCTAACAGTTTATTTAAACAACTGCAGCCATCTGAACACTTATGCAAACAAGAAACATCTCCGACATGCTTTGTAACCAACAAAAAACAGAATCTAAAATACAACATCTGAGAAAACATACCCCACCCACCTACTTTGCACATGTCGCACGAATGAATATTATTTTATTAATCAAGGCGCCAACCAGTCTCTCATCTCTCTCGGATTTTTTGTTCATCCAACATTCAACGGAAATGTTAGCTTCACGTTTTCGAGCCAGTCGCTGTCCAAACAAAACACCACGAATCCGGACCCGTTCCGCCGTTGTTTCTAAAGTGGCGAAATCAGTTTCCGCAACACGATATGATCCACTTCATTCCTCGCCTGTGATCCCTGTCAAAGACTAAATGCAATACAGCGACAGTGAATAGGGAATGTGTGCAGGCATCAAATGCTGTTCAAATCACTGTTAAAAACTTTTTGTGACACTATTCTCGTTAGTTGGATAAACATAAAATAAAAGATGGCGGCACTTTCGTTTTCTCGCCTCATTATATATTCATGTTTATATATTCATGTAACATATTATTCCGCATTTTGCTGTTGCCATGACGGTATTTTTGCGTACAAAATCCATAAAGTATACACATCAAATTGTTAATTTATGTAAAAGTTTATTTAGTTTTTTCATATTAATATGATTCAGTATCTTCTATAGACACGGAATAGTTATGTTAGTCATAAATCTCCTCCACAAAAATGTAACTACTTTGTAATGCGGCGTGTGAAAGAGGAACTTGGAATGTGAGGCACCCCACGGGTTACGATAGAAACTGGAGGTATCTAGCGGGAACATAAACTAATTACATAATGCAAAAATCGGTAAAAGAGGCGTTATATAGTCATAAAAGAAATAGAATATTTGTTTTCTTCAGTGTAAGATCGATTTTATTTCATCGAGTGGACGAAAAATGTCGGATTTTCAAAATCCGACATTTTTCGTCCACGAATGGGATGTTATTGTCTTATTGTCTTATTCGTCCACGAATGGGATCTTATTGTCGTATTGTCCACGAATGGGATCTTATTGTTTGCCCTAGTTTCTCGACCAATGAAAGCAGAGCATATTTCGTCGCTATTAGTTGTATATTGCGACGCTTACGCCAATATCTATTAAATTCTTCATTAAATCTTTCAATAATTCAGCAGTTACATTTATAACCGCAGGCCCCGCCTTGTTGACATTGCTGTGACGCGCACCATGTGTTCGATCGATTCAGTGTTACATCGACTATCACGTTATAGTATCGTTGTTGAAAACACGTTTATGGGCAGCGCTCCATTCTAATAGACAGGTGCCGACGATGGGGCAGGGCATCCAATAAGTTAGTTATAGCTCACATATTGAATTTTTAATAAACTAATTTATTAAAAATTCAATATGTGAACTATAATTATTACATACGTACCTGGACATACGCACGACGCAGTTGATTGACATCCGTAGACGCACGCACTTACCTTAACTGAGCCGCCACGTGAACAAACAGGCGTATTTATTTCATATCCGGGCAGTATACATTATGAGCAGTGTGTTATTGCAGCTTGCTAATGTTGCACATTGTCTTTACTAGATAAAGAGAGGCTTTCGCCGACGGGCTATGGAACAATGAAGACCATGATCAGACTGCGCGGACGCGACGCGCAGTCTGATCTTGGGCTTCATTGGTCGCCCAGTTCATCAAGCCTGGAGTCCACATATCTTGGATAAATTGATATGTTTCTGGTTTGCGTGTTTTGTTGTACATCGCGATGATGGAATTTATGAAAGGGAAGTGGTTTATAATAGTTATAATGGTTTTCGTAGAACTACCTGGCTCTGGTAATTCCTCATCTATCGCATCGTCGATATTGTTGGTCTCGTTAACCAGTCATACATTCCGTAAATCACGTCGAAAAAATGGATGAAATAACAGACCTCGTGCCGAATTCAATATTTCCTTCAGTTACAGCGTGATTTATTTACTTTCCATTCAGAGTCTCGAAAAACATCGCAATGTTATAGGGGACGTACTTCCATATTCGCGTCATTGTTATAATTATTGGTTTGCGGCTAACAGAAATGATACAGTGGAACCTCTCTAAACCTCTCTTAGCCGGACACCCTGGGAGGCCCACATGCTGTTACGCTGTAAAAACAGTCAAATAAGCTCTTCAAGGAATGATTGTGTGATCGAGAACAGGAACACACATTAGCATAATAGATAAAACTCTAAACACACCATAATTAAGAATACAAATCGTTCTGGGTGTTCGGTTTAGAGAGGTTCTACTGTATTACGACGTTGGCAAATCGTGTATCTTCTTGTCCGTACATACTCAGGTACATTCATACATTACACTTAGGAGTTATAATGATATTCCACGTACTGAATATCGAACAGTGTATAACTACGTACGTTGGACGCAAACTTCGCAGTGTTCCTTTTGCAGGACTTGTAG
Organism: Conchocele bisecta; assembly: GCA_029237695.1. Lineage (NCBI taxonomy): Eukaryota > Metazoa > Mollusca > Bivalvia > Lucinida > Thyasiridae > Conchocele > Conchocele bisecta. The sequence goes on from CM055266.1 coordinate 122,187,554, forward strand.
GTTTCATTCCAGTAAATCGAAAGTAGTACATAATGAAGAAATAGTGTGAAACATGTTGCTTGTTTTGAGCTAACCGCTTTTGGTTACTGGTGAATTTCGGATTGGAATTATTAAAGGTACATATATATTTACTCCTGCATCAAACATATTGAGAGAATTTTCATTTCACTGCCTGTCACAGGCAGTGAAATGAAAATTCTCTCAATATGTTTGATGCAGGAGTATTCATACGTATTCATACGTCGCATGACGCTATCATTCGTTGATCCATTCTCGAGCGTCTGCTTTTTTAATCCGAACAGAACAGAACAGATCAGAACAAAGCCTTTATTTGCAATATTCTCAGACCACACAGTGGTATATGAGTGCATACAAGTACAGAATAATTTGTATTATCAACAACAACATGGCGGACAATACATATGCATGCAAATATGTTCAAAACAGAATATACCAATACTTAATTTTGGCTAGAGTAAATCGTGTGTTATCACCAATATTGAGCATGACTTTTGTAGAAAGAACGTAGTTGTGAAATATACAAGGATTTAAACTATGTGATATTCACGCAATGGGGCTGGTACTGTTAGTTTGTTGGTAGAAATCCGAAACAGTTACTGGAAAAAGGGCACGAACATATAAAATAAACGACACAAATCAAATGCGCATACTAGGCCGCGTACTGCATACAACGAAACATGATGTAGAGATTTACAAGTAAAATCAAAAACCGAAAACAGTGTTATGCTGAAACTTTAAAAATAACGCAGATATGTATTTCCAACATAACATTGCTTGATATATCAAACACTGTAGGTTCGTGCAAACCAACAAACCCCAACTGCATTCCATCTCCAGATGTGGAGATGGCGTATAGGGTTAGCAAATATACGTATATAGCACGATGACAGCTACCATCCTCATATTGGGTCGAAAGTCGAAAGCATGTGAAAATACACTCTATCGTTGGGTGTATAAACAGCTATATTAGTTTAAGGGAAACAAAGATATACCACTGGAGTTACATATCATTAGTGAATAGTTACCAATTGATTAATTCGGCGAATGCAGGCAACAAACACAACGACACCATCCTGTGTCCTTGTGTTTACCGTCTCAATTCGCGAATTCGTCTTTTGGTCACCGATACGTTGGTCAGGGCATATCATGTATTATAGCTTCCAGTATAAAACAACAAAACAAAGAAACAAAAACTTTGACCAACGATAAGCTTTAATCCAGTAAAGTAGATCCCACTGTACATACTTCAAATGACTGCATGGTTTACAGACTTGATATAACAGTCTTCGGCGAACAGTATATACATGTATATTGAGGTGTAACCATGGGATTCGACAAATGTATGACGTGCTGCTAATGTTTATACTAACCATGTATGAATGAAATTGACAGCACAAAACATATAATATATATACAGTGATACCTCTCTAAACCGGACACTGAGATAATATATGTGATCTAATTTTGATAGGTTTCTTGGTGACGCATCTTAGATAATAATGCATGTTCATGATTGCAAAATATATAAGTATGTCCCAGAAGTATTATATGTCTGATTTACAGTGGAAAATCTCTAAACCGGACACTATGTGGACATCCCAGGGTGTCCGGTCCAGAGAGGCTTCACCGTACATGTATGTAAACTATGTAGATCATGAAATTGCATTTTAGTATAATATCACGTCATAAGTAGCTGTTCATTATCAGTTAGTAGATTTGATCTCGATAAGTAAACACAGTCTGTATTCTCGGAAAGGGAAAATCAATTTAGTGTTATCTCTAGATACAGCGTAGATCCTTTGAAATTAGTTATTATTGAAATATAATACGACTTCAGCTATAAATAAACTTAGGCGTTTTAATTTAATCTCGGAGTGGCTGTTAAGGAGTTGCTTAAATGTTATCACATTAGGTTGTAAATAGTAATATTTGTTTACGTACTTCTTCCGTTGGTCTTGGAAATGGGGACATATTAACAGATAATGGAACTCATCGCCTAAATCATTGCGATTGCATAGGTTGCATTTACGTTCAGTATAAGGTTCAGTATAAGGTATGCCATACCATCTACCTGTTTCGATTCGGAGTTTATGATTAGCTGTTCTAATTCGTACTATGTTCAAATACAGAGACCTTGGCAAGCTATTTTAATATGGATCTATATTTGTGTTATACTTGAAAGTGCTATATAGTTTACCTTTATTGGATGCTGATACTCGTGCATGCCAATCTTGAATAATTCCAGCACAAAAATATTTACACAATTTGATTGGTCCGTAGCAAGTCTCTGTCCAAAATGTATATCCCAGTAAACTCCCACGCCGAACTACTTTCCGTAACCGTCAGGCGCAGTTAAAATAATTCTTCAGAAAACGGAAAATAAACACATTTTCTTGATGAATTTATTTCAAATGCTGGAATTATAAGGAATGAATGGCCATTTTGTGGAATTTATCGGGGATATAAACTTGGAAAAGTGACTTTTCCAAGTTTATACCCCGATAAATTCCACAAAAAGGCCATTCATTCCTATAATGTTTTATTTTGCGGGTATCTATAACATGCATGCCACAGTCGAGTGATTTGCCAGTTTCATTTAATATTTGGTTAATATTAGTGTTTTTATGGTTTGAGATAAATTCCAACATCAAGTATGATATCTTAGATCGGTTACCATTAACTATTTTATTCCAGAATCCTAACATCCTTGCTTTAATTGTAATGGATAGCGGGTGTCTACTGAGCTCGGCATATAACATGTATATAGGCGTATATTTACGACTTTGTGTTATTCGTCGTAAAAAATCAGTATGTATTTTTCCAAAATGTCCACGTTTTCAAATCCCCAAACTTCACAACCGTACGTCAAAATTGGTAAAACTGCACGATCAAACAATTTCAGTTGTAAATCAATCGGTAAGTCAATGTTGTTAATGCGCGTATAGAGTCAGTATGTGGCCTTTTTCGCTGCTTGTTGTGCTATGTGCTTACGAGCACACAGGTTTCTGTTAAATTATATAGTAATGTAAAATTCATAGCCACACGATGATTTCAATGGAATCAGAGTGCAGCTAGTGCATGTATGCGGCATGATAAAGCGCTTTTTAAAGCACGACACGTTTGCTTATCAACACATTGCATGCGGAATACACCGTTACGGGTATGATTCTTTTTCAAATACGTGTAATATATTTTTATTTATGTTATTTCTCAATGAAAGTATATGTTGTGACCACTCATATGAACCGTCTCGATGAGACGGTTCAAATGGTGGTCACGACATATACTTCTAAGCATTTAAAGAAAATATTTATGATTTTCTCTAATAAAATGGCATATCCTCTGCATGAAATGGGTTAACGGTGACTTCATGTTCATATAGAGTAACTGGTACAGTTTGGTAACATCCAGTGAGTGAATAATGATACAATGGCGAGCCTCAGCATTTCTACGCGTTTCATAGACGGCCTTGCCTGATGAACTGTATATTAAAGGTACATGCCCACTCAGTAGGCACAAACTGTTCTTTATAGACATCATCTGAGACATTTTCTGGCAAAATAAACATCAATTCACCATTACCCCATGTATTTATTGGCATTATTATACATTATTATACATTTTATATCACACGTAAATTTCCACACTGAATTCAGGGGAAATAACCGCGTTTCCTTAAAATTTAAACGGACATTAATATTTATTACATGTGTTTTTTTTTATGTGCAATGATCATACTTTATAATCAGTCAAAAATACCATTTTTGTCAGGTGACGCATTTACTTACATGTAGTATAAATAATTAAAAAAACATCACGTCTCATTTGCATTTGAAAATAGCCTGATACCACCGCGAGTCACTATCAGTAAAATAATGTTTTAATGCATGATTAAATCTGTATAGCGGACACTCGTAATGTTTAGAACTTGTGGAATAGTCACACAAGTATACACGTATTTAATTCCTATAAAGAACATGTGTGTCTACTGAGTGGGCATGTGCCTTTAACATACAATATAGCTCGTTATTCCCTACATATTTTGCTCGCGTAGTCACGTGGTACAATGTGTTGCTAACCACCTGTTGTCCCATCTGCCGCCACAGCGTTCAAATACATGTAGATATGTCCGCCAATTGTTGCCGGCGGTTCCGTAATTATGTTACGGTGGATGCGGCGTCAGGGTTGTCGTGTTTCTGTAACCTGCTATATATTTTCTTGTCTTAATATACACCAGGGAACGTTAGTGGTAGCTACAATCGGATTACAGTCTCTGAGGAGTCAGCAAAGGTGCGGATAATCCTGGCAAATGTGGGAAATTCAATGTTACCTTTGTACCACGTGTAGGTCTACGGAGCCCGCAGGGGACGTATAATTCTTTTTATTAATAACAATTCGTCCCCACGAAATAACAATTCGTTTCCTCAATTTAACAATTCGTTCCCACGAAATAACAATTCGTTCCCTCGAATTAACAATTCGTTCCCACGATATAACAATATCGTTAATTTCAAGGGAACGAACTTGTTAAAACAGAGGGAACGAATTGTTATTTCGTGGGAACGAATTATCAATTCGAGGGAACGAATTGTTATTTCGTTAGAATGAATGAATTGTCAATTCTTGGGAACTAATTGTTATATCGTGGAAACAAATTGTTAATTCAAGGGAGCGAATTATTAAAAAAAAGTCCATGTCCATTGCGGGGCTCCGTGTAGGTCTATACACAACCGTCTGCGTTAATCTTGCACAGAGTATAAATGTTTATGAATGCAATACCCACTCGCAATCAAGCAGTTTGATCGCCTGACCCCGAGCTGTAGCTCAGTCAATCAAGCCGCTTGAAATCGAGCATAATAGATCCCCCAGGGTGTCCGGTTTAGAGAGGTTCCACTGTACATTGTATTTTGAAATTTGAAGAAATTGACAAAATTAATAGTGGTAAGATTAGACCAGACGGTATAGTAGTTTATCTACAGTCAGTGTATCCTGGTAAACTGCTTCCTCGTCATTTAAATCATAATGTAGCCAAACACAAGGTGTATGATCACGTGGTACTAACAACAACAACAAGTACCGATTCAAAGTACGTATTCTTTTATAGTGTCCTTATTACGTAACGGATTTTGATGCAATATCGCGCATCAAACGCGTCTTGTTCAGCTGCATTTGGTGTGGTGGTCTCTGTATTTTCGCACAAACTTCTGTCGTTTTTGCGAAGAATCGATTTCCGTGTCTCCGACATGGAAATCGATTCTTCGCAAAAACGAGATAAGTCTGTGCAAAACTCACTAGACCACCAAATGCAGCTCATGAAGACGCGTTTGCTGTTCCATATTTCATCAAAATCCGTTGCATATTAAGAAAAATATCAAATAATACTTACTTTGGAGTGGGCGACACTGTTGTGGTTGTAACCACGTGATCATGCCCCTTGAAACAAGTCAAGTGATTTAATTAATAATTAATAAACATACACGAGTGTAAAACTATTCAAATGAGCCCACTACAGTTCATTGTATACATTACATTGTATGAGTATAGTATTTGTGATTTGAACGTGGGAATGTTATATATTTATGTCATTGGTAATTCATAATAACACAATACCACAAATTCTCACAGCCAACGAGTGGGTGGCAGATGTGAGAATGCGATGGGTAATATTACGATCGGTGTTCATCCTTAGCGGAATTCCAATTGGAGACCTGGGTTGGCACTCACATACGTCTGGCATTGTGTATGTGACAGTTCAATCTGGTTATATCCGTTATGTGAGTATTACGATTATTCGTAATCCAGTTTTATGGGTAGGGGCCAAGTGACTTTGGTGTGGTATGGACCTGGCACCAGGTCGGGTTATTCTAATTTCAGGGATGAATATATTTGTTGTAAATATTCCATTCTTACTTTGGGACCCCCCCCCCCCCCAATGCAGCAGGTTAGAACGGGATCGAACCCGTATTCCAGGTCTTACATGACCTTAGCTGTTGATATGCCGTTAAACACCAAGAAACAAACAAACAAAACAAACTCACAGCCAACGAACGTATTCCCTGATAGCAGCTGCCGTTAATGTCCACAATGTGATTATATAATATATACATGTGTGCTACGTGACCATTTACGGCGTGTTTATCCTCAAGTTGGATACATTTACAGGCATTGTATAATATGAAACATTTTCATTAGAAAGTAATATGAAGACAAAATACCCATAATTATAATATTGAGATAATAAGTAATTATGCTCATGTAATTATGTGAAATTATTCAAATATTGTATGTATCAAAGATTGCCCTTTAATCATTGGCGTGCATTAAGAATACCAAAGCACAAGTGAACAAAACAACAACACTAGCAATAGTTCTGCAGTGAATGTAAGCTGGGCATCTGGGGGGGGGGCGTTTCACTAAACTTCGTACAATAAATGTAAATCCGATAATTATTTAATCATAATTTTGCACTTACGAACATTTTAGTCGTACGAAGGTTAGTGAAACTGGGGCCCGTTTCACTAAAATGTTCGTAAGTTCAAATTTAGGATCGTCCAGAAATGTCAATTGATGGTTTTACATTTATTGAGCATAGGCTGCATATGCATATGCCTTTGCTCAATAAATGTAAATCCGATAATTGTTTAATCATAATTTTGCATTTACAAACATTTTAGTCGTACGAAGGTTAGCGAAACGGGCCCCGGCTCATCTGTAGTTTGATTTCTAAACATCTGCAACTCGTTATTGCCGTTGTTACTACTGTCCGTTCAACGTTTTGCTACCGACGAACTTTTGGCTATTAAATACATTAAAGGTACACGCCCACTCAATAGGCACAAACTGTTCTGCATATCAGAGACATCACCTGATACATTTCCTAGCAAAATAAACATTAATTCACCATTTCCCCACGTATTGATTGACATTATTATACATTTTACATCAGTTGTAAATGTTCATACTCATGTCAGGGGCGATAACTACGTTTCCTTAAAACCTTAATGGACGTTACTATTTAGTATTTGTATTTATTTTTTGATGTGCAATGATCATACTTTATAATATGTTGAAAAAACTAATTTATTTTGGCGACGCATTTAATTTGTATAAATAATTAAAAAATATCATGCCTCATTTGCATATGAAAATAGCCAGATACCACCGCGCGTCGCTATCAGTAAAATAAATATTAATAAATTATTATATATGTATAGCGGGCACTCGTAATTTTTATAATTGGTGGAATAGTGACACAATTATACACTTATTTAATTCCTATAAAGAACATGTTGTGCCTACTGAGTGGGCATGTGCCTTTAAATCTGAAGAAAATGTATTGAATAAAATCACACTAAATTCACATTTCGGTTGGTACACCAGACCACTTTACGTTTATCCTTTTCAATGAAATTAGCAATGCCCAAACATTGGTTGCTACAGTACATGCACCTGTATACCACGCGGCCGTGTATTGAGTAGTTTTTGGAAAAGTTATTGAACATCTTCCATATACATGCATTAACATAGAGACACGAGATGAAGATGACTTCTCAATACACATGATAGATGCAAGAGATACGGTATACGTAACAGGGGCCCGTTTCACTAAACTTCTTACGACTAAGATGTTCGTAAGTGCAAATTTCGGATCGTCTGGAAATTTCAATTGATGGATTTACATTTATTGAGCAAAGGCTGCATATGCAGCCTATGCTCAATACATTTAAATCCAATAATTGTTAACAAGAACACATTGTTAATGCGAAATTTACATCATAATTGTGCACTTACTAACATTTTCGTCACGTATGTAGTATATTGAAACGGTCCCCTGATCATTTTGAACGTCCCTCGTACCCGTACACACATTCTTGGATACGTGGACAGATACACATCACAAGATGAACATATTTTGATATTGTTCAGAGAATTTAACTAATACACCGACATCTGAAAACGTGTATATCCCGTCAACAGTGCGTATGTGCCGTGAAACACGGTGTCGTGAAACACGGTGCCGTGAAACATTGTTGATATCCAGTCAATACTATTTTTGCATTTTACAGCCATTTGTAGGTGTTGACGGGATAAATAGAATAGTAGGTTAGTGCCGTAAATGGGAAAAAAATATCTGGCGCGGCACGGAAACGGGATGTGCTCGGCAGAGCCTCGCCCATCCCGTTTCCTGAACCTTGCCAGATATGTTTTCCCATTCACGGCACTAACCTACTATTCTCTATCTATTTTCCTTATTTCTGAACCAAAGTATATGTTGTGACCACTCATTTGAACCGTCTCGGCGAGACGGTTCAAATGAGTGGTCACAACATATACTTCTGATGAGAAATAAAGACATTCTTGAGCCTTGCCGGATATTTTTTCCCATTCAGGCACTAACCTATTATTCTCTATATATCGCAAATACGTAACATAATACAAATATACAGTGGAACCTCTCCAAAAGGGACACCCTGGGAGGTCGGACACCCTGGGAGGTCCGGTTTGGAGATGTACCACTGTATATCAGACATGCGAGCACTTCATGACAGATTCTAGTGTTTTGCAATCATGAAAAGTGATTATAATCAGAGATACATAACAGCGAAATACAGGTAAACATCAATATTTTCCCGAGTGTCCTGTTTAGAGGGGTTTAACTGTAAATGAAGTTAAGGAAGGACACTTCCTACAATGGGTAACTGTTTCCTTACATAGATCCGAGTCGCCGTGATTTTAATTACAACGTGCAGGAAAAGGTCGATCTGTGCCGCTTTTTATGCCTTTATAATTATCTCTATAATATCGACATAACACTTCCAATCCTAAGGGTGTTCGCCATGGGAATTCCTGTTTGAAATTGTACAACATAATTATCGGCACGTTGGAAACATGTGTAACGACACCGCATATCAACATGATGCGATACACGACAAACGGTATGTTGTAGAAGATCATGGTGACTGATAGTGCGTTTTATCCCGTGAACACAGTGCGTACATGGATGTGCAGTGAAACACGGTGCCGTGAAACAAATTTGATATACTATTAATACGACCTAATTACTGCGTATGAATATGTGCGGTGGCTGGGGTTATTGTATTGCATTTTAAAGCAATGTGTAGGTGTTGACGGGATAAATAGAATAGTAGGTTAGTGCCGTGAATGGGAAATATATCTGGCGCGGCACGGAAACGGGATGTGTTTGGCAGAGCCTCGCCCATCCCGTTTCATAAGCCTTGCCAGATAGTTTTCCCATTCACGGCACTAACTTACTATTCTCTATGTCTACATTGTATCTCTCGTTGATGTTGTGATATTATATGCCCTGCACTGAATGGCCTGTCCACACGTACATCCGTACTAATTCGTTTACGCGCGATAACGTTAATAATAGTTGACATGTGAGACACGCCATGTGATTTTGTTCTTTCGGACATCTGCGTAATTTCATTAAATACGTCTACAAAATTTACCTATTTTAAAGTTGACAAACCTTTCAGAGTGCATGCGGAATTATGTGTTGTCAACTGTTGACTCGATTTACGGAAAATATTGTAAAATTTGTAAACTTGTTTCATTAAATTACACGGATGTCCGAAGGTACAAACTCACATGGCCTGTCTCATATGAGTATGTAACAGAAGTGCCTGAACTGCATTATGGTCGAATTGACTTGTGACGTAGGGCATTTACCATCCAATTAGAATAAAGGAATTGTAGTTTTGTATGAGATACCGAAAGTATCTTTCGGTTTTGCATCGAAATGACATATCATTTCTGTTCATTATTCATTTCGCTAGCGTGAATTACTTTATGGACTAAATTATTAGAGAAGTCGGATATTTGTCATTGAATCAAATTTGCAATTCTTACTGATCAACAGAAAGGTATCGTCGGTGTTTTATAAATAATTCAAGTATTTTCTGTTCATTCAGCATTACGTTATTAGCTACCGACACACACTGGATGGATTGTGGAACCTGACACTACACATACGGAGTAATCAACCGTGGCACACGTCAGAAGGTCTGTAACCTGACGGTGACATAATTTGAATTATTACCCAACTCATTCTATAAGTTGATATTCCATAGTTGAGACTAATTCCCAGTGTTTTGACGTGCTTGGGTAATAGTTCCGCGTGCCAGGTCAATAGTTCCGCGGTTAATAGTTCCGCGTGTCAGTGGAACAATCAAAATTCTTTCACCCCTGAAAATCCTGACGTCACGATTTTTGTCGAATATTACGTGACAAAACTTAACGTAATTTAGATTGGTCTGTCGATGCGCCCCACGCCATTGTGTCGCATACACTTTTACGGTTGAGTAATAAAACAGTTAATTCATAGGGGAACAGTCAAAACATATTGCCCCTCTGTGCTGTTGACGAACCGATGCACTATTTCCCTCTGCCTTCGGCCTCAGGGCAATAGTGCCTCGGGTCTTCCACAGCACCTCGGGACATAGAGAATAGTAGGTTAGTGCCGTGAATGGGAAAAAATATCTGGCAAGGCTCAGGAAACGGGATGGGCGAGGCTCTGCCGAGCACATCCCGTTTCCGTGCCGCGCCAGATATTTTTCCCCATTCACGGCACTAACCTACTATTCTATTTATCCCGTCAACACCTACAAATGGCTGTAAAATGCAAAAATTGTATTGACTGGATATCAAAAATGTTTCACGGCACCGTTTTTCACGGCACATACGCACTGTGTTGACGGGATAAAATGGTTTTGACTGCTCCCCGTACGACCACGATATATAGAGAATAGTAGGTTAGTGCCATGAATGGGAAAAAATATCTGGCAAGGCTCAGGAAACGGGATGGGCGAGGCACATCCCGTTTCCGTGCCGCGCCAGATATTTTTCCCCATTCACGGCACTAACCTACTATTCTATTTATCCCTTCAACACCTACAAATGAGAGTGATATTCTAAATGTGATATTCACCTAGATGCGCGAGTCACTGATCACGCAACGGAAACATTTTAGAAAGTTCAACGACGAACCAAATTGAACAACACTATACGCAACTAGTATCATCCAATCAGCAACAAGCTTACACATGCACTTCGCACTTGACGACACAATGATGTAACACTGAATAACTTGTACATAGATGTCAGTCGGGTTTCAAGAAAACCATAACTTGAAGATAAGTCATATAATAAAAAAACAATTATTGTATTTAGAGTCGGTGTACACGAGATTTGCGGACCTTCGAATAGCATTCATATGACTTTTCTCAGGTCCGTAAATCTCGTGTGCACCTCCTCAAAAGTCAATAATTCCAGCACAAAAATATTTACACAATTCCCTAACATTTGATTGGCCCGTCCAAAATTTATATCCCAGTAAACTCCCACGCCGAACTACTTTCCGTAACAATGAGGCGCAGTTAAAATAATTCTTAAGAAAACAGAACATTTTCTTGATGAATTTATTTCAAATGCTGGTATTATAAGGAATTAATGGCCTTTTTGTGGAATTTATCGGGAAGGCCTTCGTCCAGTATTCCCGCGACTTTTCCAAGTTTATACCCCGCCGCCTTCGTCGCGACTTTTCCAAGTTTATACCCCGCCGCCTTCGTCCAGTATTCCCGCGACTTTTCCGAGTTTATACCCCGATAAATTCCACAAAAAGGCCATTCATTCCTATAATAATTGTATATTATATTTTCTGTATAGTGCTACCAAAATGTGTTGTTGCAAACTGTATCACGGTTGTTTGCATACACATTATACACATCCTAAATCGTGCAATGTTTTATATTAGGCCCCACTGACGCGGAAATATTCATATCCAGCTATACTTCACAGACACTATAATTCTGTTTGTATTACTATTATCGCTGGGCTGCGGTATAAAACCGAATTATAAAAGCGAAAATGATATCTGGAATATTCAACTGGAATTTGGTCGCTGCCGATATGTCTTAACCCTTTCACTACTCAGTAACAGGACTGGAATTTGATATGTTAATTTTGCAACCAATCCAATTGATTCACAAAATGATTTTCAGACAAATCCATTTATGAAAAGGGGTTGATTTTGTTATCAAAACTATGAACATTACGTTCAAAACGTGCAGATCCTGATGAGACCGCTCGTTACGAGCAGGCTCATCTGAATCTGCACTGTTTGCCTAAACCGCTATATAGCGGGCTTTCGGATTCAAAGGGTACAGGTATACATGATTCATAGGATGGAAAGGACCTGAGGCCCGTTTCACTAAACTTCGTACGACTAAAATGTTCGTATGTGCAAATTTGGGATCGTCTGGAAAATTCAATTGATGGATTTACAAGAAAACGTTGTTAATGTGAAATTGACAGACTATCATAATTTTGCACTTACGAACATTGTGAAGTTTCTACCGCTCATTTTACCAGTTACATATTTCATTTAATATCTTTCTCAATAGATATGTACTTCATCTCTCCCATTACCATGATTAGATCAAGATACTTAAAACATTATTGCATGCCACCTTTGAATTATAGCCGACACACAGTCGCATTTTTGCCATGCTTACATCATTCTTATGTACTTATATACCGCATGTTGCCGTCTGAGATATTGATACGCGAGTATTTTGGAGCTTAATGAAAACAATAATGACGCATACAACATACATACAGTTTATTCTTTCCGAATCAGAAAATAAGGTTACTGTAAATGCAGAATTCAGACAGAAAATTCAAACACACTGAAAGGTCGTAATATTCACCCACCCTTCGTACGACTAAAATGTTCGTAAATTCAAAATTATGACAGTCTGCAAATTTCACATTAACACCGTTTTCTTGCAAATAATTATTGGATTTACATGTATTGAACATAGGCTGCATATGCAGCCTATGTTCAATAAATGTAAATCCATCAATTGAAATTCCCAGACGATCCTAAATTTGCCCTTACGAACATTTTAGTTGTACGAATTTTAGTGAAACGGTCCTCTATATGATTAAGAGTGCGTCGACATGGAAATGGTACATGTAGGCGTTCTCGGATGACAGCCGTATGTTTCCTGTTAGAGATGTGGCTTATATATTATATATTTATATGTTCCGATGAATGCAGAGCCTGGTCAATCGGAACATACGCTTAGTTTGATCCCCATGTAAACTGTTCACATCGGTATATCTCATTAATGTATCGCTTGAATGAATTCCAGTATCTCGCGAGTATATAATTATACTCACCAGCCACTTTAATAAGTTCAAAAGGCAGATTTGACAGTTTACGAGTAAATGTTTACCTGCTTACTAAATATCGATGAATATTTAGTAAACAGGTAAACAATTATTCGTAAACTGTCCAATCTTCCCAGTCCACTGTTAAAATTGCACGCGGCTTGCTGATAATTAAATGCTGTCAAGGTTATAAAACGAACGCATGGAACGTGATCAATGACGACTTGACAGCCAGTATGGCAATTTTCTACATAAAGTGCACCGTTATTGCCAATAAACATCTCGGGGTCTGACGTGAATGGCGTTATATAACTCCAGAAGTTATGTCATGTATATTTCCCGACATCGGTGTGACTTGTGCATGTAGCTAGCAGTTTGTGATAATCATGTATCAGATAATGAACGTGGACCAAATGCATATTATTACACAACTCCCTATATATGTTGATATTACTTACTTTTAACTAATTCTCTGGATTTTGATGTGTCTTGGCAATAGTTCCGCGCGCCCGGTCAATAGTTCCGCGTGCCTGGTCAATATTTCACCCCTGAAAAATAGTGACTTTGTCGAAGATTACTTCATGCAATTCAACGTAATTTAGATTGGTCAGTGTGCATCGCCTCACGCCGATTTTACGTTCTTTGTGTCACATACTCAGTTTACGGGTTGCGTAATAAAACCGTTAGTTCATTGTCATTCGGGGAACAGTCAAGATATAAATGGTGCCTTTGGCTGAGGGGGATATTGGGGATTATCTCCCCGAGGGAACATTATCTCCCGAGGCTCAACCAAGGGCACAATTTACTTTATTATACCGAATATAACTAACATTTCACATTGCACACATTGTTTCCACTGGCTTTCGCCATCTTTGTTTACATCTGCGCAGCTGGTGCCCGGTTTACAATGCTTTACTGTTATAGCGGTAATAAAACGGGGGTACCAGTCAGCGTCCGCTTTCATCTCATTCGGTACTTTCGGTTTCGATGCGCGATAAGCTACAAGGTACTCCAATTAATGTTCGGTAGTTTCAGTGACCAGACTTCTGGTATCTTCGGACGACCGGTGGACAATGTCTCAATTGTCTCATGGCATTGTCGCCCTCAGGGTATACATGGCCAATTGCTTTATACCACGTGGTTGGGAATTGACCAATGCAAAGCGGCGAATTTACGATGAGGTATAATAAAACATATTGTCCCTCGGCGCTGTGGACTACCGGATGTACTATTGCCTTCGGTCTCTGGGCAATAGTACGTTGGGTCGTCCGCAACACATCCGGGGCCCGTTTCACTAAACTTCTTACGACTAAAATGTTCGTAAGTGCAAATTTAGGATCGTCTGGAAATTTCAATTTATGGATTTACATTTATTGAGCATAGGCTGCATATGCAGCCTATGCTCAATAAATATAAATCCAATAATTATTTACAAGAAAACATTGTTAATGTGAAATTTACAGACTATCATAATTTTGCATTTACGAACATTTTAGTCGTACGAAGTTTAGTGAAACGGCCCCTTGGTCAATCATTTTGACTGTTCCCCGAATGACCATGCAATAACTGTATACTGACTCATCGCAAGTTGTTGTATACGGCATTGACTAGACACGCATAACGGGGTTAAACTTGTGTTTCATCACGTCACATAACGTTACCGAATGACGTCTGTCTAAACATAAGCTTTCACCGAAAACCATATTTGTTCATTCTGTCGCATGCAACGTTACCTGCTAAATTTAAATACATGCTGTCTTTTGATATCAGTTGATAACGTTGATATCAAAAGTTGGGGGTTTGGTATTCTCTATGCCACTTGAAACAGACGGAAGACACTTTAAGACGTTTTGATAAACGTACCGTATTACCCGTTTATTTCGTTTCTCACCTATTATAATAATTATGTTAGGGCCATGCGATATCGTGTATGCAATATGTATGAGTTGGGTTGGGTTATGCAAAGTACATGATACGTGTATGGCGAGTGGACACGTAACCTGGTTTGAACCAACCAAACGCAATATGTATCTCACCGTTCCAGATCGCTACCATGGCGACATTTGCATACTCTAAAGTTATTTATGTTTTCCATTTACAGAGACAATTGTTGAAACGTCAGCGTATTTACTTGTTTACACCCGCACGTTTATGATTATATTCGCTGGCGATAGCCAGCAAAAGGTCAGCGACGTATTTTATCATCATTTTATCGTTGTAACATATCCAAGGTATATGATCACGTGGTTAAAACAACAACAACACGTACTGAAACTTCGAGAAGCCCTCCGATTCAAAGTGCGTATTCTTCTATTATGTCCTTATTATGAAACGGATTTTGATGAAATAGAGCGCATCAAACGCGTCTTGGAAAGCTGCAATTGGTGGTCTCGGGTACTTTGGCCCAAACTTCTGTCGTTTTTGCGAAGAATAGGTTTCCGTGTCTACTGACACGGAAATCGATTCTTTGCAAAAACGACATAAGTATGTGCCGAACTCCCGGGACCACCAATTGCAGCTCATGAAGACGCGTTTGATGCGCCATATTTCATCGAAATCCGTTGCCTATAAAGGAAAATATAAACAAATACTTACTTTGGAGTGGTGGCGCTTTAAACACTTTCAGCCATTGTTGTTGTTGCTGTAACCACATGATCAAGCACCTTGATATCGGTATTATAAATGTAGCATACTTGCGAGCAAGTAGCTATACGACATTTTACTTTATTGGTGTACTAATATTACATGTTCAGTTATACAGTGCTGGTTGCTTAGTGACATAAATGAAATATATAATATAATGTTCATGTGCACGTTCCAACAATGAAAAATATACGAAGGGTGTTCATAAAATACCCGGACAAGTTCGATAGTCTTGTCATCTTTTATCGCATTTCAATCCAATTTGGATAGCTCGTAGCCTGGCTAATTGTCTCTCATTACGCCAAGACAAAGTAGGAAAATAATTTGCATGGCTCGTGTCGCAGTTGCTATGGTAAAGTTGTGTTTTGGATTGAGGCCCAAGAAACGTAACTTTGTATGCATATTTTGGAAAGAAGGAGGGTTAAGAAGTGTTGGCGTTTCGGAGTTGTTTGTTTTTGGCTCAAATACATTTTGGAAAATACGAGGTGCATTCATAAAGTTCTAGGACTTTGCTTATATCTAAGGAACCATTTGGTTTTTCGGTAGTGAAATATGTCATTAGGAAGCTGGGGGCCGTTTCACTAAACTCCTATGACTAAAATGTTCGTAAGTGCAAAATTATGATAGTCTGTAAATTCACATTAACAATGATTTCTTGTAAACAATTATTGGATTTACATTTATTGAGCATAGTCTGCTTATACAGCCTATGCTCAATAAATGTAAAGCCATCAATTGAAATTTACAGACTATTCTAAATCTGCACTTACGAACATTTTAGTCGTACGAAGTTTAGTGAAACGGGCCACTGGTTCATTTATGCAAACAGTAAAATATCGTTTCCATGAAGTAAATCACAAGATTTCATAAAATATTATTCATTTATTTGCAGGCATCTACGTCATCACGGAGCAGTTCATTAACTTCGTCTAACGTAACATAATGATTCAATAGCATTGTTTCATATTGAGCTTCCGCAAGACAAATTAACGTTTTCATCGCACATGCGCCATTTAGTTAATTATATTTTTATTTTACTGTAACTTGTTTCATTGTATGTAAGTATTTTCATCCAATGTCTAATTAATTGCGATGGATTGCCACATACATGTACATAGTTTCTGAACTTAACGCATGTTTGGTTGCCTGTTGTTCTCGTATATTATAATATCATTCAGCACGGAATGCTATCAGTCATGGATTAAAAACCCGTACAAATTTCAGCATACATGTATAATAGACATGTGACATAATGTTGCCACGGTATCAGAAAGCACACATCTGAGTTGAAGTAACTATGCAGCCAAACACGGAAACAACCCTGGAACGTTGATCCGTCCAGTGACGCGACGTCACAATTTTACTTCCAATGTCCTGCCCTACCTGCATACATGACACATAAGACGTTTGTTTTCAAACGAACGAAGTCGAAACTGGGACATTGTATAGTTCAGACATTTCTTTGGCGGAAAGAGCAATACAGTTAGAGTCATGCACCATACAGTGGGGTCAGAGTGTAAGTGCACACACGAACGAACACGACAGGTTGGTTCCAACCTGTCGTGTTCGTTCGTGTGTGCACTTACACG
This sequence comes from Conchocele bisecta, assembly GCA_029237695.1. Taxonomy (NCBI): domain Eukaryota; kingdom Metazoa; phylum Mollusca; class Bivalvia; order Lucinida; family Thyasiridae; genus Conchocele; species Conchocele bisecta. The sequence goes on from CM055266.1 coordinate 122,205,004, forward strand.
CTGACCCCACTGTATACTCCGCACACCTATGAACCTCGAAACAAAGGTTGGAATGTTCAACTGCTCCGTAGTGACGTTATTTCGTTGCTATAGTTACGCATTACGTGCGATCGGATTGTTGAAAAGTGTGTTCTTATTTTTAAATAAATTCAATTTGACCATATGTAAACGTCATATAAGATGAACAATGTGGCAGGTATATAAACTTGTTATCAAGAAAGTCCGAGAACTTTATGACTGCACCTCGTATTAGCAACATTATTTAGCGTTTCTAAGCGACACCATATTTGAAAAATGTGACATCATGATTGGAAAAGGCGTAATTTAATGACTGCCTGTTATGTCTCTGAGAACATGCCGAATGAACCAATATTTGATATTACATTATGCATATTGACGCATAAATCAAGACGAGATGTTGATGACCAGTAGCCTATTTCATCAAAATTGCAAAGTATACTTATCTAGCAAAGTATACTTTGAGGGAGTAATCATTTATTTTTCCCGAAATGCATTATGTCATGCTGAAGTAACAACTTCATATATTTAATGATTAAACGTATGCAGAATTATTAGACTGAATTTATTACATTATCACAGCCAAAATGGCTGTGATAATGTAATAAATTCAGTATAATACAAATTAATAAATTTATCCTAAAATTGAAAATTTCTCCCTCAAAGTATACTTTGCTAGAAAAGTATAATTGCAATGTTGGTGATACTGTATAGGCTATTGATATGTATATGGAGAAAGCGCACCATTTGGATGACAATAATTATTAAGCGAACGATACAGTCGGATAGACAACGGACGAGAAGGCTTGAAGGGCTAGGCCACACATGGACGTTCGAAAGTGACGTCGTCATGTGTTGTGACCCAAAGTAAAAGCCATGGTCGACGGATCACTGTGCGTGAACTGTCAGATACAATGTAAATTATACTCACTGCAGGCACACTCCATAGTGTGATTATACAAAAGTTTAAATATGAGGAGACATATAGCTAGATATGGACCCCTATGATGCTGAATATGGAGCAGAACGCCTGGCGAGTTATATAGTGTGCTTGATTTTTAGAATAGAGAACAGAGGACATCTGTAGATTTGTTTCCAATCGAGTGGTTACAGTGGTCATCATACAGTACATCATCCATATTCACCATATCCTGTTCAATGTGATTTTGTTTTTTAATCCCGTACATGAAAAGCCGTGCATACAGTACCGTTGTGATTATGTTGAAAAATAGTAACTCATTGTGTGCACACGAAATGAAATCATGGGCATGTTCTTCTTCTATGGAACAAAACGAAGCATAACATTTACATAACGTCATTTTGACGTTGGGCCGCATATCGCGTGATGACGTTGCGTTGGTAACGATACTAATGTCCATGAGCATATTAGTGATGAGTTGTGAATATGAAATCGATGCAGCATTTATCAATCATTATGTATGTGAGTTTCAGACAGTTAGCCCGACAGACAAGGATTTTACAGAACGTGTCCGGGTATTTTATGAACACCCCTCGTATCTTCTCCGAACTATGTTGGTTTGTATATAGTATTAGTTTCCTGACGGACATGTTCGGAACCCCGCTACGGGACAAGGATATTTTTTATTAATTCGTTCCCACGAAATAACAATTCGTTCCCTCAATTTAACAATTCGTTCCCTCGAATTAACAATTCGTTCCCACGATATAACAATTCGTTCCCTCAATTTAACAATTCATTCCCTCGAATTAACAATTCGTTCCCACGATATAACAATTCGTTCCCACGAATTAATCATTCTTTCCCGTGGGAACGAATTGTTATTTCGTGGGAACGAATTGTTAAATTGAGGGAACGAATTGTGAATTCGTGGGAACGAATTGTTAAATTGAGGGAATGAATTGTTATTTCGTGGGAACAAATTAATAAAAAA